>OU744736.1:2298329-2793329 GCA_916613615.1 Steromphala cineraria
TGAAATGGTCAATACAGTAGAACTCGAATATAACGAACTCCAAGGGACCAAAGAATTTAGTTTGCTATATCCGGTGTTCGCTATACGCATATAATTGTTATATGTGATGTTGTGATATTATATAGGGACGGGACTTGAAAATTTGTTCGCTATATCCGAGTGTTCGCTATATCCGTGTTCTACTGTATATCTTAAGTTTGAAAAAAAATTAAAAAGAGAGGTTTTCTTCATTTTGAGCTCTCAAGTCCTTTTTAGACTTGCTAAGGCTTTTACCTTATTTTGTGTCTATCTGGCAGACTAGTGTTTATGCTCTATGGCCTATCTTCCTCTGCTTGCATGAGTCCTTGGTCATCTCTGTTTCTGCATGTGATCTGTTTATCTATCTGTATGTGTGTGTGAATGCATGTGCATGTGTTCCTGATGAATGGTCCACCCGTACATCCCTGTGTGCTTGATCTAGTTCATCTCTGTCTGTGTGTGTACATGCATGTGGAGGCATCCTTCATCTGTTTCAGTGTGTAAACACATTAGGTCCTTGATCTTATTATCTCTCTCTCTATGTGTCATCTATTCTCTATCTCGTCGTGTACATGCATGTGCATGCATCCTGAATCTGAAGTTTAGTTTCCTGTGTGTACAGAAGTCCTTGGTCTAGCCTGTCTAGGTCTCAATGTAATCACAATTGTAGTCTCTTTTTTTCCTCACAATACACATGCATGTGCATACATCCTCAATCATTAGTTCCCTGTGTGTCCCTTGAAGCCCTTAGTCTATAGTTTATATATGTCTGTGTGTGATCTTTTTTCTGTCTCTATGTTTGTGTGTTTGCATGTTCCCATGTTCTTGATCTAAGTCTTTCTTTTATATTTTTTCTATTATATCTTTCTGTTTGGAAGAAGTATACAAAGGACAGAAATGGTTAAAACCCTCTGGACAACCCAATCATCAACCACTACACTACCACTGATTTTAATGTAACCAAATTCATAGTAGGAAAGTGAAGGGAAATATTTTCTTTAAACTCTTTCTTTCAGATATATACATACAAAACAAAAGATAACGAAAATTATGTATTTCTAAAATGTAAATTCAAGTATGTTTATTAAAACTCAATATGAAGAAACTTTGTCGAACCATATCATAAATAAAGAAGTTGTCATCCATATATGTTTTTTCATTATCATCATTCCAACTTCTGATATGCCCCTCTGAGGCGCTGACATGCATTCATTGATTTTACAGCATATTCTTGGCTTAGGCTTAATAAATGTCAAAATCAAAAATAAGAAATGAGATTCCGCCACTTCTTTTGATATTCCTGTTTTTTTTAATAAAGATAATTTCAACAGATTATTTTGTTATGCCTCATTGACGTAATGGTTAGAAGGTTATCTATTGTTAAAAAATAGTTACTGTGTGTTAAATGTGGTATCCTTCATTTTCTTTGGTGTCTGTTGATAATTATTTTGCTAACGAGAATATGAACTAATTAACAAAGAAAACATGTCTTGCTTTTACTAGTTAAGTAGTTTGCTAAGGAGACATTAATGACATCTTATGAGAAAAACGTGTTAAAGAAATTTGAAAAAAGGTAATTTGGATATATGTCAGAAAACATAATGAGTGACAGAACAAACTCTTATTAGTGATGGCTCAAATGAGTTATGCAGGCCAATCTTCCAGATGATCTGGTGAACTGCAAGGGCTGTAGGGTTTCATATGAAGGAGAATTTTTTTGTTAGATATTCAACTTCTTTATTTCACACGTTTTGGCGCAGGTACGAGCACTGGCAATAAGCTCGATAATGACGCTAGAACCTGCATCATGTATAACCAACATAAGTTTTTGACTTTCTTTTCAACTTTTCCAAAACACATCTCCGTAAATGTCTTTAAAAGCTGTGGTTTGATATTGGTGAAAAGTATCAATGATTACATTTGATTACAGTTTTGGATCAAGAGGCATTTACTTTAGAAATAGATTGGCCTCAACCTCAAGCCTCATGATTCACCGTATATTACAGTCTATAAGGCGAGTTTTTTATACCAGAAATTGGGGGGTCAAAGAAGGGGGTCGCCTAATAGACAAGGTAAAAAACTAGAGGCCAAGTGAGGGGTATCTGCCAACCCAACAAGTCAAACGAGTCAATGTTTACACCGGATGTCCATTACACAATCATCGATGTCATCTCAAATGTAATCTTGTAAAATAAAATACCTTTGTCTAATTGTTCATTTTAAATGAAAATATAGAGAGAAATAAGAACTATAACTATAATGGTTCAGGACAAAACTATACTTTAGTGCAAAACACACTGGTTAGGGTTAGTCGTTTACTTTTCTAGTGTGTCAATTTTAACTCTTTTATGTTTCTTCTTATTCTAAATATGTTTTGTTTATGACATTTGATGTGAATTGAAAATTCTTGATCAGTGCCATTGCTAGTGACGTCATAGCTGATTGTTATTCACATCATGGACTATTGTTTCGTGACGTCACTCAAAAACTATACTTTATTGCCAAATAAAGGGTGGGTGGCACTTTTGATCTTTACTGGAACAATACCAGAATTTCCGTTCACACAATGTATGAATAAACATTTTAAGGGGGGATGATAAGGATTGAGGGGTTGAATTCTTTTCACCAAAACCCCCTTGATCTGTCCATTTAAGTAAAATTTGTACAAAAAACCTTCAGTAACAGTTTGGCAAAATTTTAAGAAAGATACTCATGCTGCATCGTTTGTCAAGTAGTGAGGTTAAAGAGACACAGAGTATGTTGATAGGATCACATATGTCAAATTTTGAAATCGATGTTATTACATCGGGAACCACTAACTGTTACTGAAAATAACAAGTTAAAGGCCAATCAGTACATTAAAGCGAAAATCCGGCCATTCCAAGTCGGGATTTTGATCGAAAACCGGACAATGTGGCTCGAGTGGCGCGCGCAAATTCGCCAAACGTAATTTTGGAAGCTTGTCATATGCTGACAGGAAGATATATTCGATTCGATAGTGTTTATTAGGTATTGTAACTAATAGGTAGATTCATTGGATGCATAATTTGAATAATTTCGAATATTAAACGTATTTGAGATGTTTTCTTGATTTTTCCATAAAATCAAGCATTTTAGAGATATTATGCATAAATGGATATGTTTGCAAGTCCAGTGATGAGATATGAACTTCAATCAGCATATTAGATATTTTGTAGCTTATCAAAACCAAATAAAAATTTAAGAAATATACTCTGTGTCACTTTAAGCTTAATCAGAAAGCACATTACTTCTTGTGGTAGGGTGTTTAACATTTTGTACTGATGACAATTTCAATTCAATGGATTGCACTGAATTGGGTCAAGATATTGTTTTATTTGTATCCTTTAGGCAACAAGTTTTAACATCCCCTAGAGAAATCACTTGGGACCAACATGTTATTGATATCTGAGCAGTAATATGTATAGTACCATTGTCACCTCATCTTATTGAACATATGTGTGAGAAGTGCTAATGTCATATCATTGGAAAACCTTTAGTGTTTCACCCAATACCTTCAATGGTGCCTCAGAAAGAAGCAAAATAGCAATCACTTGTTGTATCCTATCTAATACCTGCCTAGAACAATGTTGGTCATACAGAATCTTTGAAAATGTGAATCTATGTCTATTCCTTCATTCTAGTGATTGTTATATTCAGAACCTGAGGAAATCTTTTTTTTATGCCCTGATTTTATGGGGTATATTGTTTTTCACCTGTCCGTCTGTCCGTTTGTCCACAAAAACTTTAACCTTGGTCATAACTTTTGATTGGTCAGAGCTAGGTCTTTGATACTTGACATATGGATCCCTTGTGATGAGACCTTTCAGATGACACCATGACATTTGACCTTGACCTTGACACAGCGAGTAGGATGCATCCAGGGGCATTCGTGTTTCACAAGCACATCTTGTTCTTCCTTGCATATGATTCATCATGATATATTGATATTTGCATTACCTGCATACCAAATTTCCATCCCATTCTCTAATACCTTTTCTTGAAACTTCATCAAATCATCACATCATACTTGTCAGTTTCTCTGTTAATTTGTTTCTATCATTGTATTCATGCTTGGCAATTGAAATGTCTTTGAGCTACATGACGCTGTAGGCCTTTTAGATATCTAATATCACAATGTTTGGGACTCATATCACTTGTTTTGGCAGGTTAGACAGAGCTCTGATATTTGACCTTGTCCTTGGACTACTCATCTTCTTGTCCTTTCCTCTTTCCTGTAATTCTTTGTACTATTGAATGCCTTTCTCTAATTTTACCAACATTTGCTCTAATGCATTAGATCTTTACCTTGTACTGGCCATTCCTTTTCAGTTCCTGTTCAAAGAAACTAATTCTAAACCTATTTTGCCTTATCACATCAATATATACAGGCATCTGGTCATTGGGTTTGTTGTTGAAATTTGATTTTTCAGTTTGATTTGGAAATACTTCAGCATATTTGATATATAAGATGATTGTTGTTTAAGTGTTTCTTATCTAAATGAGTGATTGGATGAGTTGTAGTTTATTATTCAGACACTGCTAGGTTGCAGGCTTTCTGCCAACTTTCCTCTGTACAACAACCATAATCAAGTACCATAAGCACAAAGTATGACAAAGTATAATTGCTTCCCACTATCTGGATTCATGGCTTCCTGCCTTTTGATAAATTCACCACAACTCACAACAGCAGTGTTGATATCATTTAAAGCAAAAATTAAATAATTCATCAGGAACAAATCTCTTCTATAAATTCAGTCCATCATGACAGAAGGATCCAAATCAAAAGTTTAACTGTAAAGTGCAGCCACAGAGGTGTTACATGCTTTCCTCCAACCTTTAGGCTTCCCTTCCTCTGAACAACAATCAAAGCCCAATGAGCATACCTCACCTAGTTAGAATAGCACTCATTACTTCCATCCCACTACCTGGATTTATGGCTCCCTCACCATTGATCAACTCATCACGCTAAACAAACAGCAGTGTTGACATCAACAGACAATCAAGCCAATCCTGCAGTTTGCACATACACAAAGCCTGGCCTTGTCTCCCAGTTTGATTTCCTACATGCAATATGAGAGAGAGTGTGTGATAGCAGACATTGGCCATGATCAATATGTCATCAGTTGTTGACCGTGACCTTATGCAATGTGGCACGCTCAAGTGAGATTTTCTCGTTCATTAGCAGTGGCAAGAGTTTGATCAATACCATAGCTATACCCTCGTAGATAAGTCTGTCGGTTAACTCTATATGTAATAGATAAACTGCTTCAGGATATACCTTAGTTCTTTTTCATATCAGATTGATGACAAATCTTTGTAGAAGGTTTTGTTAAGGAATACTGACATTGGAGTACCTATAGCCAGTTGACCATCAAACAGGTAAGCTGTTATACCTAATAGAATATTTAGATATTGGGTTACCAGTAAGTAAAGAAAATCATGTCAATACTGGAACAGAAGTAGTAAGCCAAAGTGGCCGATGTTAGAAATATGGAGAACTTCTTTGAAAGGCATTTTAGAAGTTGTAATGACAATAATACAGGGGATGACAACTTCTTTGTTCATTGTATACAATGTTTCGACACCGATTCTTGTGTCGTTCTTAAGCATAGGACATTATTTATCAGGTTGGGCAGTTTTGAAGGAAGCTGTGGATCAGAGTTTTAGCCATGTGAGGACAACTTCTGGACAAGGTGTTTGCCTTTTTTAAGCTTGTATTGTACTTGTGGCTAAATTATAGAATTGGACTTTTCTTACATTTGACCAATCTTTGTCGATCTTATATTTGATAAACTTTTAAATGTCCTTCATTGACTTCAGATAGATAGATTTCATTAAAGGACATTAAATGGGTCTCAGTCATTGCTATTGTTATCATTACTGAATTGTTGCCATTCCTTGGTCTTTTTTGTTTCTTCTCAAACAAGCATTATGTAACACTGTTTTCAAAAGTCAAAACTTTTGTTCAAAATTATAAATTCTACCATCCTTTAAAGTTGTTTTTGTATAGTCCTGTAATAATTTCCAATCAACAAATATCTTTTGCCTTAAATTGCTAATGCAAGTTCCATAACGTTTTTTATCTGCTGTTTCATATATATACACAAAGAACTTAGTTAAGCACCCCCCTATGTTTTCAGAAAAAAGCTTCTGCTAATAAACCATACAAAGTTCCAGAAAAACAATTACGGTTTTTCAATAGAATGATCATTTAGCAATGTAGAAATGAAAATTTCACTCAATTTACGATTCACTGTCTCTTGATAACTTATAAATGTTAGTCGTTAGAGCAGTATGAGCCTTCAAAATCACAAAATTATCAAATATCAAATTTCAAAAAAGCTTCCCTAAGAAAAAACTGGTGACTCTTTAAGATAATGGCTTATCTAAAGGGAGAAGAAGTGTTTGACCCACAAGTCCAACTCAAAGAATCTCAAATTTACTCACAGATTTGAAAAAATTCGAAATTTTCTCTATTATGGTTGAAAAAAGTACTGAAAATTCAATGTCCTGCTAGGCTTTTATCGTGCATGATGAAAAAGGTTTCTCTAATGAATGTCAACTAGGGATCAAAAATGTTATTTTTGATTGAAAAAATCCAAGGTTTCATGCGTGGTTTCTCACCAAAGACAATAGTTATATTTTGCCAAATTTCAGTGGTCTCACATTTTTTCTCATATTTTCAATTATTTTGTATTATAAGGATTTTTACGTCAATTAAATAGTACATAAAACGGCAATTGTTATATCTAGAGTTGTCAATACATCAAACATATCACAATATTAAAAAAATCCCAATTTCATTTTACAAAATGGGCGGTGCTTAATTAAGTTCTTTGTGTATATATGATTCCGTTGTTCAGCTTTTACCCTTATTCCAGAAGATGTATTTCTGTCTATGTTAGATGTCAGACAAGCAGTTGTGCTCACCAATCACTATCTTCGGAGTTGCTTTATGTTTCTTTTGTCTCATTAAATGTACCTAGAATTTTGTATGAAAAAACATATACGCCAAGTTGATAATGTTCTTCATTGCTCAATTTGCTCTCCATTGCTCAAACTGAACCCTTGTACTTTTTAAGGGAAATGTTGCTCTAAAGACCCCTATTCCATGCACATCTGCTTGCATTTATTACATTGATATTTTATAAAATCTACATAATCCATAGAGGTACCAGTATAAAATTATTCCTGCAAAGTCAAATCAACAAGATATATCAAAAGAATATCTGTGTACCTATGTAACTTGAAGAAGCATTAAGGTATATGGAAGATTATCTGTATATACATACATGTATCTATGTACCTTGAAGAATAAGGATTATGAAGGAATATCTATGTATCTATGTACCTTGAAGAATAAGGATTATGAAGGAATATACATGTATCTATGTACCTTGAAGAAGTAATAAGATATACTGTACAATATCTGTGTATTTATGTACCTTGAAGAAACATCAAGATACACTGTACAATATCTGTGTATTTAGAAGACACAAGAAGATATTTGGAGGAATACCTGTGTATCTATTCGGCATTCATGATTCACGTGCAGGTTCATCTAACTTGAACACCTTGGTTTCAGTCTGTAACTATTAAATACCTGTGTATCATGTAGAAGACACAAGAAGATATTTGGAGGAATACCTGTGTATCTATGTACATTGAAGAAGCATCAAGATATACAGCTGAGCATCTCAGTATCAGCGTACCTTGAACAGACAGGCATATTGGCTGCTTTGTGATTGGATGTAAACCACCTGGGAACCGATAATTACCTCGTAGATTGGGTCGGATACTGTAACAGATGGAGAACTCTTGCCCTCGCCTAGCCCTGTGTTTAGATGCACCATGCTGTGTGTACACATTGCCACACTAAGCAACACCTTCATACGACCCTGTTTTCGTACACTTTCACTTACAATGTGTGCATATACACGTTTAAAAGCACCTTCAAACAGAGCTGTTTTCATACACTTTCACTTAAGATGTTTTCATATGCAGATGTGATACAGACAAGTAATTAGTCCTTTAGGAATTGTAGCTGACATATAAGATTGACAAACATTATGTTTAATTTTATGAACATTTTCACATATGATTATTATTACTTTTATTAACCATACATATTTGTAGCATTATCATAAAGAATGTTTTCTTTTTTGTGGACTCATTCCTTAGACAAGATAAGGAGTTATAAATTTCCTATGTTACAGTTGCCAAGGTTGTTAGATATGACCTTGGTTCTTGTCTTTCATTTATTGAACATAACTCTTCAGATTTATGTCATTTTATCATGAAAGGTGCTATGTGAGCATGCAAGACAACAATGTTGTGGGAATTGCTCATATTGATTGTTGACATGGTTTCAAAGGTGTGAATATAAATGGTCTAGAGCACAGCTACATAGGCATTGAAGGTGAGATCAATGAAACATGCTACATTGAACCATCATGTTACGTATAGATGTATCTCTTGGACTCTTCTACCTTTATTTTCTTTTTCTCTAAATGTGAACTAAGTTTTTTATTATATACATTAGTCTGTCTGTAAAGAAGCATAGGAAAACAAGAAAATGTATGTGTGAATACATATGCAATAACATGCACGCCCATATCAAATTCATAAAGAACATTTACACACTACACATGCAGGTTAAGGTTAAAACTCTGGTATATTTCTCTAATGTAGAAACACGATTTTAAGGCTTTCGTGTTATCATCACATGTAAGCTGATGTACACACATGTAAAATGTATGTAAATAAGAGATTACTCAATAGACATGAGGTTGCCTTATACACACTTCCTTTTCCAAAAGTTTGGAAGCTATTACGAGTACTGTCATATTTATTCACTATCAAATCATGGTGTTCTTATAAGCAACGCATGCAGGTTGAAGTTTAAGCTCAGGTTTATGAGAAAAGTAATGTTATGAAGATATTGATGTCTCCCTAAAATGGCTAGTGTAAACACTCTGAAGGGCATGTCAACAAATCTAGTCTTCATGCTGCTTCTACTGTATATAAAAACTGTTAAGGAATTAACACTGTATCCATACACCATCAAATTGATAGTGTTTATATTTATGATGAATCCTGAGGTATACAAACAAGACATTAAGAAGAATTTGATAGTAACATAACAAAAGCAGCATATTTTGATGCACATGCACATGCATCGCATGCGTGTTTCATTTACATGTGGTCGACAAAGTACTTATCTTTAGGAGCAACTGAGAAGCAGTTATCAGTTTGTATCTAAACACTGGATTGAGTGTTAAGCAGTTATGGGAGTCAGAATGGGCATGTATATAATCACAGAGTGCAAGGTGTTTCTTCTTGTCATCAAACCAGATAACTAAACCTGATCAAATGTGTAACTTCCTTCTTCTGCCAACGTAAAAATACAAATATATTTTAAGAAATATGCAAATTTAAACAAAAAATGAGATTTACATTGCTGTACATTGGCCACTTATAATGGTTTGGTTCAATTGTCATCTTTTGGTGGTTTCTTCTTAACAGAAAACTGGCGTATCTTGAAGGAACTGCTAGATCTAGACTGCCAAGAAGGCAGAGTAAAGACGCCAAGATGGCTTGATAGTTCTTGTTTATGGTGTACACACTTGTCTACGTTCTGAAATTAGGCAGAAACTGCTGCATTGAAGGTAATGGGCTCGTTAGTACAGTTGACACGAGAATAATTAGTGTAATTTAGCTTATGTCATTCTGCAATTTCTCTGCTTTGGTTTTATGTATTTGCTAATAGCTTGTCAGAAAGTTTAATTCAGTATGGTGTCACGGATCTGGTTTTCTGTTGGAAGTGATCACAGAATAGCAGGAAGTTTTGAAGATTGATTTAATAGTTTGTATTGTTTATTTGCAATTCAATCTGAATTCTGTATTTGTCTCTTGCTAGTGTACTTAGACTTTAGTGTACTCTGTGGGACCTCATAACCAATGATGCCACTGAACAAAATGACTTGATTAAATAAGCATTAGAGAGGTATTTGGCTGCAATGATTTCAAAGGCACAGAAAAGATGTATACATTATCGTTTACATACTAAAAAATGACTTTGAATAATGATATTTGGTTTTATTAAAGCATTGAAAGTGAAAGATATTTATAAAAGTAATTTGCCATTTTAAAAAAGTAATTAATGCAATTCTTTGTAGGAAATTTAGAAATTTAGAAATTTATAAATGGAATTCTTTGGAAAAAATATTTTCGGAGTCAAATCTTTTTTTTGTGAGAATACATGATGTTTAAGAGTATATGCTTACTTGATTCAAAGGCAAGATTAATGTTGTGTTAATTTCTTCACTGTTTTCATAAGAAGCTGATTGCTGCAAGTGAAGAGTAATTAGAACACTTGTAAGAAATGCTTATTTTGTGCGAAAGGAGATGGAAGTTTGCCAGTTTCCTGTCTCAGCTGCTTTAAAGTAAACTGCAGTCGGTCTATTTTAATCAGCACCTGAGATCTGTATGCTAAATACATGCAGTGACAGTCGTTGAACCTTAACTACGCTTGCAGAATCTACTGGCTGCTATATTCTAAGTGAGGTGAGGTGAGGGGATTTGGAGTATAACGCTACTTTAAGAGTATTCACTTATATTACGGCTGCTAGTATCATTGCAGGCTGAAAGCCTGCAACACTATTGTGGCTTATGCATTGTGATAAAACCTGCAATCATCAGCTGGAACAACCCAACCATGGGCGGTACTTTGCTGAAATAAAAAGTGTAGCATTTCATCCAAACCTTACTGCATGTACTGCAGACAAAGTTGCCTAGCCCATGGTGGGATTCAAATCCCAGACCTCTTGATTTGAAGCTGAACACCAATGAGTTTTCCTGTCCCCAATTCCAATGAAAGTTTGAGATTTGTTTTCTGATGCAGTGCTTATAGTGGTACCTCTGGTCCTAAGCCCCTTGTCCCTCAAAGTTTCCTTTCTGATTTAAAATGAGCTGTTGACTGTCCACTCTAATCACATTTCAGTGAAATCTTTCACAAAGCTGACAGAGTCTGCTGGCTGTTAATCCTGAAGAGAGTCCTAAAGCTATTTTCTGATGAAGTGGTTATAGTATTCTCAGATTAATTTTCATCAATAAATTGTCCAAGTATAGACAAAGTATATATAAATAATAATAATAATAATAATATGGATAATTGTATTGCGCTACATCCAGGTACTAATATCTGTTCATGGCGCTTAAAGAGAAAAATATATAAAGAGATTTAAAAACATAGGGACGAGGGACTAGGCTGGAGAAATATTTAACAATATGCAAGCCTGAAAAAGACCTATAGAATGTCATGACTGACTATAGGCCTAGCCAAACCTTCTCAGTTGATACAAATTTGTCTTTGTTTCAAGATTAAAGATATATTGTCAAGCTTATACATGTATTAGTTATTAAATGGGATATGAGGACACTAACACATCTTTAAACTTTCTATGATAAAATAAAATGCCAACTATTTTTTCTTACTGACCTTATATCAATATTGAACATGGAAATTTGAGACAGTCAAAGTAACTTAGGGGGAGATCAAATAGGAAGAATTGGTTTGCATGACATAAAAAAGAAAAAGATCATCAAAAACAGCGGAACAATGAATGTGTGCAGCTTTATTATAAAACCCTGATCCCAAACCATAGAAGGTAATACCTGAAAGTTCATTAATTCTTATCATAACAGAGCATAGGCACTGCTGTGTCATGAAATATTACAGCAGCTCTCTTGGCTAATCAGCTGATGTGCTGATATCAATTGTATATGATGCAATGTTGATACTTTTGTGTTGATTTTTAGTTCAGATGTTCATTATCTGTGCATTACTTATGTTGATGATTCATCAATGTTCTTGAGTGCCGTTAAAAACAGAGAGGTGATTAATTTCTTTCAATGTCCATTATCTAGCAACATCTGTCCTTTAGGAAATACATTATCTAGAAGCACCTAATTCAAATCATTCAAATGAGACATACAAGAACATAATCCAAAGAAAGTCAAGGACAAAACATTTGATGAAACATTTGATCCAGAGCATGGCTTATTCAGATGTAATAAGATATATTTTCAAATAATGGGAAAAAATATTCAATTGAAGACATTTAAATGAGACTTGTAAAACAAAACCCTAAGAAAATTTGCTGTTCAGTGCCCCGGAGGCAAAGCTTTCAACCAAGTGGGACGTTTTTCAGATGTAATATGATCAGTTCTTGAAGTGGACTTCTTCAACTTAGGAGAGAATGAGATGACATTGCTCCAGAATATGATTGTGCTTGTAGACTCTTATTCTAAAGGGACAAAGAACATTTCTGTGCTATCAAGAGTGAAACATACCTATGATGTAGAACACTCTTGGAGCTGAAGAAGGTTGTTCAGATGGAATATCGTTTGATGAAGGTTTAAATGAAAATGATACATTATTATAATGAAATCTGTAGCCATTATCCACATATTATAAGTGGTCGCTGTAGATGTCAGAGTTTTATTAAAATTGCAGATTGAAAATAAAACATTGAAAATAAAACTTCCTACAAGTTTGAATAGTCTAGTAAGTTTTGTCAATAAGTCTTAAATTTACATAATTATTATAAATGCAGGATTTTTTGTATCAGGTTGATTTAAGTAGAACTACAACCTTTTCTCACAGAGGGCCAAACGATAACAGGAAGGCAGTTAATTACATCTTTCTCTGTAAAAGAACACATGACATTGTCTTTCTAGTGATACATTTGTCTTTCTAGTGATACATTCTCCTTATAAAGTGTGTTAGTGAACATCACTCTTTAACTTTTCTCTTGACTCCTGACAGCTGGCTGTCTCCAAATGTGTTTTAGGAAGGAGATAATTAGGGAGATAGGGCCAGAAACAAATAAGACGTCTACACGGAAAAGTTCATGTGTTTTGCTCCACACTTACAATCTGTAGGAGTATTGATTCTAGTACATGTATTTATAGCGTCTGTTTTCCACCATTCCAGAATTCGATTACGGTATCAAATTAAGGGAATAATGTTACTATGTGTCCCACTTTTTTGTAAATTCAAAGAAACCTTTGCACTGTGGTCGAGAAGAAAGGGGACTCAACACAGGTGAATCAGTGCTTGATTCATGCTGTGTGTTCAAATCAAAAACAAATTTCATCTAAATATTTATAGATTCATTTACATATAGTGTTTCCCTTATTGACTCTTGACAATTATCATGACTTGAATAACTAATACACTTATCCTGAAGTGAAGTTTATTTACTATCTTATCATTTTTATTCTTGTGTTGATCCAATTAAATAATCAATAATACTCCAATATCTTCTTACCTGTAATTATTATTTTGATAATTTTAATGTTAAGGTTTGCCTTTGTTATCAATCAATTTTGAATTGTTTTCAAGATATTCATAACAGACACGTTTCTCCACTATGTAAGTGACTTTTAGTTCCAAGCTTGTGTCCTCACATTCCCTCAGACCCTATTTTAAGATGAGGAGAATATATTGATCCCGATGTTGCGAGTACATATTGATGTTGCGTCGCTGAAACTGCTGTTACCGCTGTTGCCGATGCACCATGCTCTTGCATTCAGATCCTAACCAGCACTTTGTGGTCATCAGCATCGTCGCCGCCATCCCAAACTCCCGACCAATTACCGCTGATTTATTGTATCGGGTTAGGAGATAGCTTATTCAACGATTTGCTATTTTATCAGAAGAACCTGACCCCCATTATTCAAGATTTGTCCTTATTTGCCCATTTTGTCCTCATCTAACCATTATGTCAGTGATAATGTGCCGCCAATATTGTCCTGAAATATCCATTATCTGCAATTTATCGCAAGCTGCTGTTCGGAGGAAAGTGTTTGATGTTTCTCATGGGTTATATCATTTAACATTGCCCAGTTGATCAATCTCCTCTTGTATCAACAGAGATGTAGATTTGACGTTGATTTGATTCTTTTGTCCTTAAGTTCATTGCACAAGAAGAAACTACCACAGAAGTGAAGTATTGATATATGTGAAGATATGTTTTGTGTAAGACCTTCTTTGAACTGAATCCTGTTTTTTTAATTCCTTAATGGGAGGAGGATTTTAGAAAGCATTTATGGTTGTGACGATGACACATTTTAAGCAATTTATTGGCAAGAGTATTATGAAGAAATAAAATGAGGGGAAAAAGAAATATTTTACTTCTAAAAATTACATTAAATTTGAATGAAATAAATACTGTGACTCAAACAACAAAGCCACATGCCAACCTTAATAAAATTAATAGCGGATATTTGGGACAAATTGTACAGTGTCGTAAATCATTCTATTATGTTGTCTTCTGTCGAAATATTTGTGCTGTATCAGTAATATCTTGTCAAAATAATTTCATTCGATGCTCACATTATGGTGATTTAGATTGCCATGCAATCAACAGTCAAAGTTTGCCCATAATGGGTTATGGAATGCACATATACAGTAAGATTTCTAAGATTTATGTCTTGTTAAAAAACCTCCATTGTGACACAATGGATAATCATTCTGATTGAGCTCACTGCAATGTAGACCTTCAATTTCTACCGCTCACCTGGGGTAGGTATTATAACTCATCATACCAGCCTCATTTAAAACAAAGTTTAATGTGCTCGGAAAATAGATGTGTGAGACCGATTGATTGGTGGTATTTTAGAACCTCCATTACAATGAGGTACCAAGTAGTGGACATCATTGCAAACATCTCTAGTATTCTGGTATTTTATAATAAATTTTGATAAGAAACAGATCTATCAATATCATCTTGGTATACAATCCATAAAACCCTTCAAGAAATGATGGTGTCAAAATCCAAATGAAAAAGTGAAACTGAATCAGCTCTTTTAGATTATTGTAAGACGTCTTCAGTTGTTTTTTAATATCTTGAACAACCTGAAACTCCATTCTATAAGTAGAACATGTTTTTTTTACAACACTTGAATATCTTGTGACTATTCACTGAAAAGAGCAATTAGATAAACGCAAGTCATCTTTTTTTAGTGTTTTTAGCTACCTAATTACAAGACGATCACTGGTAATTATTGAGCACTAGAGACCCTTATGACATCTTTATGAAATTATGTTATCAAACCATCAACAGGCCACACTTACAATTTTCAGAATATATTATTTGTGTTCTTTTACCTTTTTATTATTCACACAGCCTGGATGATCCATTACATAAATGTAAGACATCTTTTTGTATCGTGTTTAAGTACCTCGAAAAGAAAATTCCAATAACTACTGACAATATTTTTTATTTAAAATTATCAATTCACACAGCCTGAATAAATCATTAGATAACGTAAATGTAAGACATATTTTCCATGTATCTGAATACCTTGTGACAATACAATCCAGCCTAAGGTCGGAGCTCTGAGAAAAGTGGAGATGAAAATGTCAAGAGGCTATCACATGATGTTGCTGACATTCCTACCTCATCAATTATTCCTCATCTTCCCTCACATCTATACCTGGTGCATCCAGCTAGCTAGAGGGCACTCGTCCACAGCTCTTGGAGCTTTGATCCCAAACCAACAATCAGGTGTGATGGAGTCCTGGGAGATGGATACCGTGTCGCCAGATCTGCCGACCATCGTCCCGCGCAGGAAGAAGGCTCGTTCTCTTGACCTGCCTGTCACCCCGCGGGAGTCCGAGACCATCTTCGAAATCGCGTCGCACTTCTCGCAGGTAAAGCTTAGCTCGACTGTCGTCTTACCTACGATGCCTATAAGCCTTGGTGTCTTTGATGGTGGTTTTGATTTGGAATGCTTGGTTTTGATTTGGACCATGAAGCTCTTGTAGATGTATGAAATGTCAATAACTGTCACTGATGTTTACTTTTTTGGTAGAATTGATTTTGAATGGTCAGGTTTTTCATTTTTGAATATGAGCTCCTGTTGACTTGTGACATTGTGACTTTTAGATAAGTATTTGACTTTCACTGGTGCTTAACCTACAGTATTGTGTCAGTCTTTTGTTGGTGGAATTGGTCTGGAAAGCTAAAAGGTGTTGTATTGTATCCTTAAGCTCTTGTAGAGAGGCTGCTTGAGAATCTTTACATCAGTGTGGGGTTTTCACCGACACTTGACCTACCTTACAGTCTTGATGACTTTTGTTTGTAGAATTGATTGGGAATGATAGAGTTTTGCTTGGGAATATGAAGCTCCTGTAGACATTAAAATGGTAACATAAATCCTTATATAAGTGTGGGAATCTCATTGCCATTTAACCAACGTAACAGCCTTGATATTTTTGTTTGCAGAACAGATAGGGAATTTAATTTTATTTGAATTGAAGTGCTATGTGTAATTCTGTCCTTTCTTGAGAATCTTTACTAATGTGTTGGATTTATTTGCTATTGTCAGGGTTCATGCTGGCGATGTCTGGTTCTAGCCAACTTCTTTGAGAGGCAATTTTCAAGTTGAAATGATGATAATGAAGAAAAAAATATATGCTTGAAATGACACAAGAATATGTGTCAAACGTCACATGTCATGAATAAAGAAGTTGGCATTAATATGATTATGTTTCTTAATCATCATTTTTCTAGCCAAGCTGAAATCTATGGATGTAGATCAATACAAAGACAATCATTTAAAAGAAAAAGTTTTTCGATTTAAAAGTCTTCATGCTTAATCCTTTTGATATTGATTAACTCAAATTGTAGAAAGCCACTGAAGAATGGTCAGATGAGAACATGACTGAAAGTGGAACATTTTATTTGAGTTCTTCAGGTTTGATCTCCTTTAGAATGAAGTAACAAACCTCTTCATGGACACAGATCTATAACATCCTTTGGTGTATCACTTCTTCAATAGTCATATTGTGTATCATGGCCGTCCATCTGAATCTTTACATTATGTTACATTGTGTTACATTTCATTACATTACATTACATTACATTACATTACATTACATTACATTACATTACATTACATTACATTACATCACATCACATCACATCACATCACATCACATCACATCACATCACATCACATCACATCACATCACATCACATCACATCACATCACATCACATCACATCACATCACATCACATCACATCACATCACATCACATCACATCACATCACATCACATCACATCACATCACATCACATTACATTACATTACATTACATTACATTACATTACATTACATCACATCACATCACATCACATTACATTATATTAAACAACAATATCCTCAGCTCTCTCAAGAAACAAAATCATGTCTGTATCCAAACCATACATGTCTCCAGCTTTAGAAGTGTGTTCACCGCACAAGGAATCTCTACCTAAGTCTTTACGTCTTAAATGGTTGTATTGATTTAGATTTCTCAGGTTTCAAGCTGGAAACCGTTTCTCCTGTAGATTAGGTTACCTAGGTAACAGGCAGGTGTGTTTGAGCTCTGATCATCTTCATAGGTAATTTTATTTTAATTCCTCCAAGGTACCTCAGATTATAACTTTACCTTGAAATCACATGGCATTGTTTAATTACGATGAATGTACTACAGAATAAGGATGCGCGGTATTATCGATATGTCGGTATATTGCAATACAGGAACAACATGATACAAATTGGTAAACACTTCTGAAAATGTCCAATATATCGAACGTTTAAAATTGAACAATTTCCACCTGAAACTGCTAAAAAAACAACCAAATAAGATATGATTTTACGGAAAGTTCTTAACATAGTATGAAGTTGTGAAAATAGTTAAAACAATGTAATCAAATGTAAAAAAAAGTGATTGACAAATATCATTTTGCAAAGCGGCTCATAGCTGAACAATGATTATTCTTAACGCATATATTTAGACAAGATAACATGCAAATTCTTGAATTGGAAAAATACCAATATATTGCAATACAGAAATGAGGAACGATACCCATCCTTACTACAGGATATGATGATAGACTAACATAGAGTCCCTGAAAAAAAAAAGTTCATGACTTTTTTTTATATTTGAAATGTATGGGGTAATGAAAAGGAGTCTTGAACAATTCCTAATTTTAGGACTTGCCAAGACTTAAGAAGGCACGTTTAATGAGTTTTTTTTGCTTCAAAATAACAGACTAAGGTTGATGGCTGAGAGGTTGAAGGGGAAAGTAATTTTTCATTGTATGTGCTTTTTGTTTCTTATACCAATAAAATGATAACATTTCGATCTTTGAGTGACAATCAGAAGGTCCATATGAAGATAATATAGTATTTGAAATGAACTAGACAATGAAACTTACAAAAACATATAAATCAATAATCATTTCTTTTACCAACATCATAATCAGTCTTTAAGGTTCAATTAAAATGTTACAAATAAGAGAAAAGTGTTATACTCCATTGTATAAATATTAGCTTAGACTTTGAAGCTGCAACAACAAAATGTGACATCACATTTTATACTTATTTCTTGCATCTCTATCAAAATAATTGATTTGTACAGCACACAGACTGTTTATTGAGTTTGGTGAAAAACCTTTTTATAATTGACTAAACAGAGAAGAGGAGTTCAAGCTAATATGTAACAATGATCATGAAAGCACCTGTTTAGTGGTCTTTTGTAGGTCTTTCACCATTCCCATCAAGGACAAGTACCTGTTTAGTGGTCTTTTGTAGGTCTTCCACCATTCCCATCAAGGACAAGTCAGTGGTCTTTTGTAGGTCTTTCACCATTCCCATCAAGGACAAGCACCTGTTTAGTGGTCTTTTGTAGGTCTTTCACCATTCCCATCAAGGACAAGTCAGTGGTCTTTTGTAGGTCTTTCACCATTCCCATCAAGGACAAGCACCTGTTTAGTGGTCTTTTGTAGGTCTTTCACCATTCCCATCAAGGACAAGTTATAGTGGTCGTTTGTAGGTCTTTCACCATTCCCATCAAGGACAAGCACCTGTTTAGTGGTCTTTTGTAGGTCTTTCACCATTCCCATCAAGGACAAGTCAGTGGTCTTTTGTAGGTCTTTCACCATTCCCATCAAGGACAAGTACCTGTTTAGTGGTCTTTTGTAGGTCTTTAACCATTCCCATCAAGGACAAGTCATACATTTTCTCAACAAACGTAATGAAATTGCTCTCTCGAGTTAATCAATTCATAATCAAATTGTGGTAAAATTGGAAAAAAAATCTTGTGAATAACCTTAGCTCTTGAATTGAAGTAGGACCCCCACAACAGTGGAGTGTTTCTCAAGTGGTTTACTTACCGTTACTTACATACATCTTTGTTGAGTCAAAAAAACATCAAGGTAGAAGTAAGCAATGACGGGGTGTAGAGCGAGAATAGATTAGTTTCTTACGTATGTAGAATCCAGTCTCTCTCAGAAAGTAAATTTGTTGAAAGAATCCTCTTTAAAAAGTAAATTTGTTTTTCAAAGCAGCTTCTTTTTGTCATTGATAAACATGTTTCTGTTTGCTATCTTTTGAATATTTTGACATATCTGTAATGTTAGATAATTTGAAGAACATTTAACCGCGCTCAGAGTCTTTTCAATGAAGATTAATTTTGACAGTTTGATAAGATATTTCAAACAAGACAGCTTAAAGGTAAAAAGTGAAACTTGATCATTCAATAAGAGCCCTGAAACAAATTGCTGAGAATTATAACTTTTTCATGTTGTTAAGCAAATTTAACCCTGTTGTGGCCCATGTTTAATACATTGCAATCAATAAATCATACAATGACGTTTTGATATGATGTATATGATATATTTTTGTTGATGTGAAAATAACTATTTTGACAATGACAAAGACTTTCTTAACTAGCTGGCCTTCACTTCAAGAAGACTTTTTTTCTTTTAAAATGATGTCAAACCTATCATTGTTTCCTTTAATAGAGATTTAGATTAGTTTATTATTTAGATTCTATGTCAGTGTACATTGTATGGTTCTTTTTTCAAACTTCCTGATACAAAACCAAACTAAACATTTTCTTCTTTAAAGAAGAAAAAACACATAATATGTAGATTCTTCAGGAATTTTTTTTATAAGGAAGCATTCTGCTTTTGTGAAAGGTTAAATACTTATTAATCATTGATCAATTAACCTTCTTGTTAAGTGATTTTAATGCAAAGGTTTCTCCCCCATGCATGAAGGCATGTTTCAAAAAAGCATAAGCTCACTTATATCAATCCTGATATAAAGATGACAGGAGGTAATAACAAATGTATAAACATCCTCGTTGCAGTTATGTACTTTTTGCGCATATGATACACTCAATTTCACAAAGAAATCTTTCCCACAGCACTTAGAAACGGTCTCTTTGACTAGTGTTTCTTTGTTTTCCTTTGGAATAGTTTTTTTGTATGTGAGTAAGATGCCATGAACAAATCATTAAACCAAAAAATCTCTGAAAATCAGCTGTTTTTGAATGAGGTTGAGATGGCTCTATCGTCCAGTATTGATCAATATGTTCAGAGTTTTAAGATCTGGGTAGTTTCCAACACTGCATCTATAGACATCTTGTCAATACTTGTCCTGTGTCCTCAGAAGTACCTTAGCTCTGGTTTATTTCATGTCATTGATACATGCATTGACACTCGTTATTGATGGTTCGTTGAGCTCGATCTGTCCCAACCTTAAAAATGAATCCAAAGATGAATTTCTGATAGGTAGCTTCACAAATCTGTATGAGCAGTCAAACTGAATATGACCATCTTGTTTGGTAATCAGTAATTTAGGTCTGGTTTATTTCCTATCATTGATACATGCATTGACTAACTCATTATAGATGGTTCATTGACCTCTGACCACTAACCTTAAGAATGAATCCAAAGATGAACTTCTGATGGTAAGCTTCACAAATCTGTATCAATAGTCAAACTGAATAATCTTTTTTGGTGATCTGTACCTTAGGTCCAGTTTATTATGTCTCCCCCCGAAGGGTCGGGAGACATATTGGTTTTAGCTGAGTTCCCGTCGGCGTTCCAATTTTGTTTCCGGAGCATATCTCTAAAACTATGTGACCGTTCATCACCAAACTTGGTATACTGTCTCTCCATATCATGTAGATGTGCCTTTTGGAGGTTATATAAGTTTTTTCAAATTTTTTTATTTTTTATTTCCATGGCAACAATTTGGACTTTTTCAAGGGTAGTGTTCGTTTCCGGAGCAGATCTCTAAAACTATGTGACCGATCATCACCAAACTTGGTATACTGTCTCTCCATATCATGTAGATGTGCCTTTTGGAGGTTATAGATTTTTTAAAATTAAATTTATTTTATTTCCATAGCAACAATTTGGACTTAGTCTTTTTCAAGGGTAGTGTTCGTTTCCGGAGCAGATCTCTAAAACTATGTGACCGATCATCACCAAACTTGGTATATTGTCTCTCGATATGATGTAGATGTGCCTTTTGGAGGTTTGAGGTTTAAAACAAATTATTTTGTGTATTTCCATGCAACAATTTGGACTGAGTCTTTTTTAAAGGGTAGTGTTTGTTTCTGGAGCAGCTCTCAAAAACTATTTGACCAATCATCACCATATATGTTAAACTGTCTTAATTGTTTGTCTTTAGTAATAAACGTCTCATAATACAAGCACTGGTTTGTTGTTTACTTACTCAACATATTAATTCAAGTTGAATTATACAGAGAACATTAATGGTGCTTTATGATAGTATTGTTTAGAGGTTTGGAGCATTTGAGGAAGGGGGAGACATCTGTTTTTACGGGTAAAAACACTTTCTAGTTTCATATAAGTTGATATATGCATTGACTTACTCATTATTGATGTTTTAGTGAGCTCTGCCCTAACCTTAAGAATGATGATGAATTTTTCATGGGTACCTTAACAAATCTGTATAGACAGTCAAACTACCTTAGCCCATGTTTAGCTTGTTTTACCTTAGTTTTTTTTTTAAAGGACACTGAAATTATTTTTGATATACAAGGACTTAATAGTTTTAGTGGTTTCTCAAAGTTTCACAAATCTCTATCAGCAGTCAAACTGCCTAACCCATCTTGTATCTAAATATTATTATATGCATGTACACAGGTGAGACTGAAATATACTATTGATTGATTGATTGGTTATGTATATATATACATTATTTGGTTATTTAAGGATATTGATGTGATTATTGGTAAACATGGACTTTATTGTTATAGAAGTTTTATTGAAGTTTCACTACACTGTATCTAAAGGGGAATCTGTCTTTTGGTCTGGTTTACTTCAAGTTAAAGGTATTGATAATGCTCCATTGATATACATGAACTGCCTGATATAGAGGTGTCTTTGAAATTAACCTCAGTTACGAAGAGATGGGCCTTAAGTGTAGACATGATTTCTGATTGTCAGTTTCATAAAGACTGTGTCTATAGACAAAAGTTTAAAATAAGGACTGTATGGTACCGTAATCTCAACCAAGTTAATTGTCGACAAACTCTGTTTTTTAAGGTATTGATACATGCTTGTGTAGCAGGAAAGAACATCCAATATTATCATATCCAGCAGGATTTGAAACCAGGACCTCCGGGTTGAGAGTTCTACACTCTACCTGTTAGGCTAGGAATGTAGGAATGCGTTTGATCCCATCCTGTCACACATGCATTGACTAGCTCATTATAGAGGCTTGATTGAAATCTACCTCAATAATAAAGAATTGGACTTTTGAATCATACCGTATATGACCGGGTATAAGCCGAGAATTTGACACCAGAAATTAGGGGGTCAGAGAGGGGGGTCGGTCTATACCTGAGTTATATGATGCAGATGAAAAAAATCAAGAGACCAAGCACGAGTATCGTCAGCCCAGCGAGTTAGCTAGTCGATGTTTACACAGGAAGCAACATGCAAAATCATCGAGGTCATTTCTATATTGAACTTGTAAAATAAAAATACTTTTGTTGTGTTGTTGATTTTAATGAAAATATACAAAGAGAAGTTGAAAAATATATAAAGATAATTATATTAATATGAAATATTCAAGCAACCTTCACGTACTGTTAGATTTCGGCAGATCGATGTGGCTTCACTCGCATCCACGATCGGCAATTGAAACCCGGTTTTTCAAATATTATCAAGAGTTATCACTTCAAAAGGCTTGTTGTCCATTTTAAAGTATTATTAAGATATATTTCCAAACTTATCAATCATATCTGATCGAAATTCAATCAAATCTTTGTCAAAGATACACTCGTGAAAGCACGATGTTTACATTACTTTGAATTTCAATCGTAATTTCGTGACGACGAATAACATTCCTTTTATAATTTTTTGCTCATGGTTATATTTCTGATCGTTATTCTTCGACTTTTATATACAAAAATATTTCAATTAACTACATGTTAATTTTGAAAAAAATAAAATGTAGAAAACTTGTAATAAAATCTGATATATTTTCACATTTAATATTGTATCGACAAAATGTTGTCATGAAATTATTATGACCACGTTTCATGTTTCGAGGTATTTTTTAAACCGACTTGCTGATTGGTTGACCTACATAATTTAGCCAATGAAAAGGCTTGTAACAAATATCTCAATTCCAGCAAACACTTCATGCACCTAAGGTTGTTGACTGTCGTTCGTTAACAATTTGCCGAGAATAATATGTTATATGATTAAAACAAACAACAAACACTGTAAGTGAACACTTATAATTTCTTTTATAGTTTTTTAAAATAATATACGTCTTAAAATTAACGTGTCATTTGATGATTCATGAGCTTTTAGTTTCAATGCAACGGGCATCATATCGACTTACTGTCAGCAAAATAGAGCTGCGAAGAGGGGGGTCGGTCTATACATGAGATGCTAGGTTTTGACTGGAATTTGGGGGGTTGAGAAAGGGGGTCGGTTTATATGCGGGGTCGGCTTATACCCGGTCATATACGGTAGATGATTTTATCATGTTAACAAAGCCCAAGATGAGGCTAGTGATATTTGGTAAGGCCAATAGACAATATTATCTTATGTCATTATTTCTTCAGATTGGCTCAGGAGATTATCATATTTCCAAATTAAAAATTATTAGTTGATCACCTTCAACTGAAGTTATTATGCAGAGAAACTTATTCTTAACTGTATCTGTTTCCATTTTGATTCAAAAGATAACACCATTTCACATTATCACCCTATCTTCTAGATGACAACATCACATCATATCACTCCATCGAAATGTAGTACCATCATCCAAGGCCAGTAATTGAGCTAGATCTGCTACGTCTCCAGCTGGTGACGCAGAGGTATCTCAGTTGATATATACATACATACCTGTAACCTATCTCACTTTACTCTCAAGCCAACTAAAATTCATTACAGAGAAACTCTTTTTGAGATATCATATTGAACATTAAAAAAAGACTTGCTTAAAAAACTAGTTGGATTCATGTCATAGGCACTTGAGAAATCCTTTATTCAATAATAAGGCCTTGGTTATTATTCAGTATAAAGAAATCTTTGTTAGATTAAGATATGAATTGTCCTGAATTAACATTGCATCTTAGTTGGACCACCTGTTGGAAACACATTTGACGATGAACTTTTAAAGCAAATTTTGGAACAGAAAAAATGCATATTTGTTTAGATTGATCAAAACTAGTTTTACAAATACTTTTTTTCATATTTCATATACAAATTTTGATATATTCTTATACATTTAAGGCTTATTCTGTGACTATACATATAAATGATACAAAAATGTTTTAAAAGACAAATATTTTAATTCTTATATATAGTTCTTTCAAATTTAAGAAAATTGTCTATACCAAATCCCAAATAAACAACACAGGAATCTTCTCCCCTGTAACCGGATGACTATGTAACACAGTTAATACCGTTAGTGATACTTAGTTAGTTAGACTAACGGTGTTGATGTTATCTTGAAAGGGGGAAGATGACTGCTATTTTGGTGTTGTATAATATTATCTGATCAACTAAAAATATCATCTCTTAGTACCCCGCTCTAAGTGCTTTATATTCTCCGCCGTCGGTTTGGTCTCCAAATGTGATTTGTTGAGTGTAACCTTGACGAGTAATGAAGGCAAAATGAAGAAGATATGTGTGTACTTTGGCAGCTTGTTGTGTCTTGACAAAACTTGAACATCAGCCAAGGAAGATGGAGAATAGACAGCTCCTGTCAAATGAAAGTATGATGTCTTTGATGGCTCAATTTAGACCTGTTTGTGATAAAATAACTTGCATATTTATTGCCAATCAAATATGTTGCAATTAATTTGTGTCAACCATGCATCTGGTTTTAAAGTGGTTGGTTCAGTTTTCAAGGCAATCGAAGTTCAAATTTCAAAAAGAGCAAAATATTAATTATCATTGTTTCTCAGTTTTGTAAGAGCCATCAATTCCCTGAAGACACTTTTTGACAAAACTCAAAATATTCTTTGGTTAAGTAAGTAGGTTTCAGTTTTTGATTCCAAGAAGGGCTATATAATGAATTATCATTGTTTCTCCGTTGTGGAAGAGCCATCCACTCCCTTAGGACAGGTTTTAGTAAAAATAAATATTATCTTAGGTTCTCCCTTTAGTATATTTACCCTATCCCCTCCTTTAAACAGTTCTGCACCAACAAGTGAGGTTCAGTCGTGACATCTCTGGAGATAATGATAGAAAAAACACCTTCTTTATTGATATAATATTTCATCAATTCTTCCTTTTGTAAGTTCCAACATTTTTCCTCAAAGATAATTTTGCATCAAAAAGTGAGGTTCTGTGGTGACATCTCTGTAGATAATTGAAGCTAGAGGATCACAAACTTTTATTATTGAGCTAGATTATATAATATCATCGTTGTTCCCTTTTATGTGAGCCATCCATTCCCTGATGACAGTCCTTTAATTATAAAATATTGTAGGTTGTCCCTTTTGTAAGTGCCACCATATTTCCCAGGGACAGTTCTGCATCAACAAGTGAGGTTCCATCAGACATCTCTGTAGATAATGGAGGGAAAATCTAACTTTTATTAGCAAGATTATATCATATCATAGGTTCTCCCTTTTGTAAGTTCCACCATCTTTCGATGAGATAGTTCTGCATCAACAAGTGAGGTTCCACCATGACATCTCTGGAGATAATGGAAGGAAAATCAACACTAACTTTTATTGACAAGATTATATCATATCATAGGTTTTCCCTTTTATAAGTGCCACCATCTTTCCCAGGGACAGTTCTGCATCAACAAGTGAGGTTCCACCTCGACATCTCTGGAGATAATGGACGCTAGATCAACACCAACTGTGTGTTGGCAACTTGTTGCATCAACAGCATCCGATCTAGAAGCAGAGTGTCAGTCAACTGCATATTGAGATGCTAGAGTTGCTACTGCTATTTACAGCTCATGTGTAATTGGATTAGCAGAGCATCTCTCAAGCTCTTTCTCCAAGAATATACACTTACTTTGTACTTATATATAGCTATTTTCTTACACAATCTCAGTCCATCTTAGAATAGTATGGGTAGCACTAAACTCTCTGACACTTCATAAATATACACTTACTTGTCTATATATACTTATATTCAATTGCACAATCTTAGTATATGTAAGAATTTCTTAGACTTCAAGCATATCCACTTACTTGTAACTAGCTATTCTTATTTTTACATGCATCATATCAGTCCAGCTAAGGCTTCTTTACTAAGGCTAAGCTACAGTGATATAATCCAACAAGTGTTAATTTGCTCCTGCTATTGTTCAATACCAAGACTTTATTGGCTAAACAAACAGACCATAACACTTTTCAATCGCTGTATCACACTTACCTCAAGAACACATGTACCTATATCAACTTTTTCAAGGTCAGTCTGTCTAAATGTGTACTGTGTGAGTCTGATGTTTGACTGACTGAGAGGATAAACTATTGTGTAGTGGTTTGTTGTATATTGTGGTTCCTTATGAGTGCAGTAATGTATTGAGAGTGTTTGTGGGGTTGGGGTAGGGGTGGGTATAGGGTGGAAGGTGGTGCGAAATCTGGCGAATGCAAATGTATTGGTGTAGTGGATGGATATGGGCGCTATATAAATATTCATATAATATATACTTGTTATGAATTTGACATTGTAATTGTATGTTTGTGTCTCGTAAGCCGTATGGCTGGGTGCTGAATTGATTTTCTTTTATACTGTGATATATATATGTACAACATGTGACATATGCAATTTAATACTCTTCTTCTTCCCTTCTTGACAAGCCTCATGCACAATTGTCATATACAATATGATTCAAATACTCCAGATGTCAAATTTTCTATAACCTCGCAATAGACCTTTATCACTTTGAAATATATGATAGAAATCTAATACAAAAGCTTGTGAGATATTCCTTTGGAGTTTCTGAAATCTTGGCGCACATCCAAAACAGTCTGGTAGATTAATCAGAAAACAAATCATTTATTTCAACAGATCATCATTTCCAACAACCTTCTTCTTGAACAAACAAAACTTCTTGTTTTCATTAAATGTGCATTCAATTATCTCCTACCAGATAGAAGCATTATCTTATCACTGATTGCTCTTCCATTAAATGAGCAATTATAATGTATGACGTAGATTTCTTGAAACCAGAGACACGAAGAGCTGATTTTGGCAGAGGAGTTCTGTTTACATTGTAAATGATTAGCAAAAAAGTAAGTTTCTTATCAGTCATGAAATGTACGAGCTGTATTTTCAAATATGAAATTACCTATCAGTGTCAGCAAAATACATATAACGCTGCCAGAAAGAAATTAAAGATATTTTTAACAAAATTGTTTTAGGATTATTTGATAATTGGTTTCCTTTGTAACAGAGCGAGCTAATCTAGCTTTTTGAAGTTTGAGTGCACGTGCAGCTGATAAGGTAATCTGGCAGGTTGAAGTTTGTCGTTCTTTTAACTTAGCTTGGTAATCTAGTAGTTTTAAATCAGAGCTCTCAACAACATATGTGTCATTAACCAGATTTCAAAAAAATATTTGTTTAAGATTGATGCTTTCAGGCTATAATTATAATGTTCAGAGTCAAAAGAGTATGGCACTTATGAAAATATCATTTAAATGTTTGTTTAAATTATTTGACAATTTATCTCCTTTGCAGCTACATAAATGACATTTCTACCATTTTTATTTCAAATATATTTATCGTTTGATATGATAAAGAAATGTTTTTACCTTAGGAAAGCATAGTAAGTCAGCGCAATAAAAATAAAGTTGTTTAACATTTTAATACATGAGTTCTAATAAAAGAAGTCTTATTGATAGGATAGATGGGACATTAAAAGGGAACGGGAATGAATCTTATTTGTCATGATCAATAATGAAGATTATTTTTTTGATAACCCTCTTCTTTATTCTGTAAAAGTGACGTTTTGACATTGAATCTAATCAAATGATACATTGGTGAGAGAAATAATCTACTGCTTTTTATTTCTGTTGTTTTGTAACTGTCAACATTAAGATTGAATTTCCCAAATTGAAAATGCCATTATTCAGATATGTATGTCATTCTGTATTATAGTGAGGGCATTAAATTGATTATTATTGAATACTTCCACCCGAAACACATTTAGGTGCATGGTCTGCCATTTCCTCCCTGAGATAGATACCTGTACATCCCTGAACCATGACCAACTACTTCGCCCTAAAACTAATCAACCATAGCATCTACTGATTGTTTGAAGTCACAGAAGATGGTTATTATATATATGCTTCCGCCCAAAAACCATTGAGGTGGTCGGCCATTCCCTCCCTGAGATAGATACCTGTACATCCCTGAACCATGACCAAGTACCTCGCCCTAAAACTAATCCTGATCTCATCTACAGCTTGTTTGAACTCACAGAAGATGATTATTATATACAAGCTTCCGCACAAAAAACATTTAGGTGGTCCGCCATTCCCTCCCTAAGATAGATACCTGTACATCCCTGAACCATGACCAAGTACCTCGCCCTAAAACTAATCCACCATAGCATCTACTGATTGTTTGAAGTCACAGAAGATGGTTATTATATACAAGCTTCCGCACAAAAACCATTGAGGTGGTCGGCCATTCCCTCGATGAAATAGGTATACCTGTACATCTCTGAACCATGACCAACTACCTCGCCCTAAAACTAATCCTGATCTCATCTACAGCTTGTTTGAACTCACAGAAGATGATTATTATATACAAGCTTCCGCACAAAAACCATTGAGGTGGTCGGCCATTCCCTCGATGAAATAGGTATACCTGTACATCTCTGAACCATGACCAACTACCTCGCCCTAAAACTAATCCTGATCTCATCTACAGCTTGTTTGAACTCACAGAAGATGATTATTATATACAAGCTTCCGCACAAAAACCATTGAGGTGGTCGGCCATTACCTCGATGACATAGGTACCTGTACATCTCTGAACCATGACTGACTATTTCATCCTTAAACTAATCAACGATCTCATCACAGCCACAGAAGTTGATTATTATATACATGCTTCCACCCAACAAACATATAGGTGGTCCCCTTCCCTCCCTACAAGTAAGTATATATATCTACATCCCTGAACCATGACTGACTACCTCTCCCTCAAACTAATCCTCGATCTCATCTACAGCTTGTTTGAAGTCAGGCTAACAATACTTTATTGGGCAGTTACTGCCAGTGTAACAGGCAGAGAGAGGGGAGAAGGAAGTACCCAGTAATTTGTACTGGCACTTGGCTGATAGGGCTTACCTATGTTGTTCCATCTTGGTTCCAGGCCTGTCTTGTTTAGCTTAGTGTTCACCTCTGTTATAGAGCTCTTTGTCAGTGTTTGTAGACAGGGCGTCAGTTTACACTGAGTATTCTTGCATTAATGATGGCATCAAATACACTCTCCCACACTGAACTATGTCCTGATTGCTTTGTTTACAGAATACTTGGTGAAGAACAACATGTTTATTGAATAATGGAGCGCCTGGTAAGCTCGTTTGTCATGGGTCAGAATGGAATTCATTAGTTTGACTTCCTGATTCCCTCACAATTGAAAAGCTTGAAACTATTTTGGTATTGGTTGGCAATTCTAGTGACATGGCGCAAAATACAACAGGTTTTCATGTATTGGTTAGTAAAACTGATTGATGTTGCGCAGCTTATGACAATATTGGGTATTGGTTGGCAATAATGCATGATGTGGAGCAGTTTATGAGAAGAATTGGGGTATTGGTTGGCAATAATGCATGATGTGGCACAGTTTATGAGAAGAATTGGGGTATTGGTTGGCAATAATGCATGATGTGGAGCAGTTTATGAGAAGAATTGGGGTATTGGTTGGCAATAATGCATGATGTGGAGCAGTTAATGACAATATTTGGGGTATTGGTTGGCAATAATGCATGATGTGGAGCAGTTTATGAGAAGAATTGGGGTATTGGTTGGCAATAATGCATGATGTGGCACAGTTTATGAGAAGAATTGGGGTATTGGTTGGCAATAATGCATGATGTGGCACAGTTTATGAGAAGAATTGGGGTATTGGTTGGCAATAATGCATGATGTGGCACAGTTTATGAGAAGAATTGGGGTATTGGTTGGCAATAATGCATGATGTGGCACAGTTTATGAGAAGAATTGGGGTATTGGTTGGCAAAAATGCATGATGTGGCACAGTTTATGAGAAGAATTGGGGTATTGGTTGGCAATAATGCATGATGTGGCACAGTTTATGACAATAATTCTAGTATTAGTTTGCAATAATGCATGATGGAGGGCAGTTTATTACAAGAATTGGGGTATTGGTTGGCAATAATACATGACGTGGCACAGTTTATGACAATAATTCTAGTATAAGTTGGCAATAATGCATGATGTGGCGCAGTTTATTACAAGAATTGGGATATTGGTTGGCAATAATGCATGATGTGCTCTCGCTCGGGTTTTACAAAAATTCACAATTGTTTTGTAATAGTCATTATGGCACACTCTCTGGTTATGATCTCTTTGTAAATAAGAGGTTTCAGATCTAGAAGATGTATGCTGAACAGATACTCTCGGGTTATGATCTCTTTGTAAATAAGAGGTTTCAGATCTAGAAGATGTATGCTGAACAGATACTCTCGGGTTATGATCTCTTTGTAAATAAAAGGTTTCAGATCTAGAAGATGTATGATAACAGATACTCTCGGGTTATGATCTCTTTGTAAATAAGAGGTTTCAGATCTAGAAGATGTATGATAACAGATACTCTCGGGTTATGATCTCTTTGTAAATAAGAGGTTTCAGATCTAGAAGATGTATGCTGAACAGATACTCTCGGGTTATGATCTCTTTGTAAATAAGAGGTTTCAGATCTAGAAGATGTATGCTGATAACAGATACTCTCGGGTTATGATCTCTTTGTAAATAAGAGGTTTCAGATCTAGAAGATGTATGATAACAGATACTCTCGGGTTATGATCTCTTTGTTAATAAGAGGTTTCAGATCTAGAAGATGTATGCTGAACAGATACTCTCGGGTTATGATCTCTTTGTAAATAAGAGGTTTCAGATCTAGAAGATGTATGATAACAGATACTCTCGGGTTATGATCTCTTTGTTAATAAGAGGTTTCAGATCTAGAAGATGTATGCTGAACAGATACTCTCGGGTTATGATCACTTTGTAAAAAAGTGGTTTCAGATCTAGAAGATGTATGCTGAACAGATACTCTCGGGTTATGATCTCTTTGTAAATAAGAGGTTTCAGATCTAGAAGATGTATGCTGAACAGATACTCTCGGGTTATGATCACTTTGTAAATAAGAGGTTTCAGATGTAGAAGATGTATGCTGAACAGATACTCTCGGGTTATGATCACTTTGTAAATAAGAGGTTTCAGATCTAGAAGATGTATGCTGAACAGATACTCTCGGGTTATGATCACTTTGTAAATAAGAGGTTTCAGATCTAGAAGATGTATGCTGAACAGATACTCTCGGGTTATGATCTTTTTGTAAATAAGAGGTTTCAGATCTAGAAGATGTATGCTGATAACAGATATATACAATTACAGTTCATCACCCCTGAGCACTTAGAATTGATTCAATTTCAAGAAATGACTTTAATTGGATTGTCCCCTGACACTGATGTAGTTTGTCAGGGAGCTAGCAGCCCAGTTTAATGCAGTCAAGATCTTTTTTCAAGTTTAGCAGCTTTTGACATTTATCGATTCGAACATTGACTGCTTGCCACAGAATGCTGGTAATTTCTTCTTGCCATGTTATCTGCTCTGCATCACATGATCAAGTTGGGAATTCAATTTCTTTGTAGATCATATAATGTTAAAGTGAAAATGTACCAACATTGTTTCTGCTACAAGCCATATGGATCAGCGTTTAATCTGTTTTCAGTTTAGAGTTTTTTAAATTAAAATCCTTTTTTCTCCTTATGATGGTGCGCGATAAATCTGAAAATTGAGTACTTAAAAAATTAATTTGGTGATAAAGTTTGTTTTCCACCAACGCTTTAGATTAGATATGTCGACATCAATAAATGGTATCTTTCTTGAAACTAATTGATGCTCATGTTTCTAATGAAAAAATATTGTTTTCTGTAAAGCTATTTTTCATGTACTGTAAGATGACTTTCATCTGTAAGATGGCACATCTAAAACAATTACTATTCATGTCATAACAAAGCTTGGTAATTTGTTTCAAAGGCAATACGTATAGCAATATATTGTAACGTTGAAAATTTAAGATTTTTATGCTCTAACAGAGATAAGAACTGCAATGATTGATCAGATGTTTGTCATTTTGGAAAGGAAGATATTCAAGCTCTATTTCAATGAAACAAGTTCCCTTTGATAAGATTTTTGTGTGAAATCTTCTATAATTGGTTCTGTGCTTCTGCATATTAGATGGAAATGTTTACAGTTTAAACATGTTCAGGTGTTCTTGGGTATATATCATGTTGTTTCTGTATTGCAATATACTGATATACAGATAACACTATATCCTTAATTAAGATGAATTTTAAAGGAAATAGGCTGCAAATGATTTTATTCTTGAAAGTGAAGGGGTTAATTTTTATCCCACCGGTATGTAATACCATGGGATATAGTCATCGCCCTGTCCGTCTGTATGTCCTTACGTCTGTCCATCTGTCCGTCCGTAATCATTTCGTTTCCGGAGCAGAACTCAAAAACCGGTCCACATATCTTTCTGAAACTTTACATATGTATTGCCCACCTACTGAAGTGGTACCTTTTGATATTTTCACTTTTCTGAAAATTTTATTTTTTATTATTTCCATGGAAACGGCTCTTATTTGGACTCTGTTCATGAAAGGTTTTGTTTCATATATATTAGCTTATACTATTATGATCCTTGCTTGAAAAATTTACAATTATCTTTCAAAGGTTTACATCTTACGATCATGTGGAACCGGTGGGATATGTCATCTTCTGATGACTCTTGGTTCATTTATGCTTGACAAATTATAAGTTTTCTTTTCAATAATTTTCATTTTTCAATATATTTCATAGAAATAGACTTCACAGGCTTGGTATGTTCTTGTAGTGAACATTTTGTCTACCTGGTTTTTATCCCGATGATTATCACACAGGAATACAGTACTGATTGGCAGGTGCTCTGTTTATTATTTACTGTATCCAATGCTTGTTTTGTAGTATCCTGCAATCTGAATAATGATTATGTAAATTAAGGTCTGTTTTACAACAGCGGGGTATGTTCATATTGCATATGAAGTTAATTTTGTTTTTGCGGTATCATGTATCATTTTCCAATCTTCTCAAATTTTGCTTTGCTAAGTTTTTTAAATTGAGCATGTAATTTTTTCAAATTTATGGATTGAAAGATTTACTCTGACAGGAGCATGGCAGGATACAAATAGCATGGCTCAGTTGCTGTAGAAGGATAAGAAAAGTGTTTTATGGTAAAAAGTAATTAGTAATTAACATAAGGAAGTAATATTTTGACTACTTTATTCAAGATAGAAGTATATTTATATGTGATCATATAATTGATTGCAAGAAAAGCTCAGTTGATGTAAAAGATTGACAAAATATTTAGTTTATGGCAAAAGGTAATACCTATATTTACATAAGGAAGATATATTTTGACTGCTCTTTGACTAACATTTTATCCAAGATATAAGTATATTTATATGTGATCATATGATTGGTCACAAGAATAGTTCTGGTGAGGTAAATAAGGTAATGACATATACATAATGGGGGTTATGATAAACATAAATAGCTATAAACTTTGACTTCTCTTTGAATTAAGTTTACTTTCGAAAGTTTGTGGTATAGAGAAATTCATTTTATTATTATTCTTCATGAGAAAAGCTTAATGTTTTGATTTTTAGTTTTTAAGTTGTTGTCTTTCTAAATCGTTAATATGATTGTAAGTGTCAATGAGTGAAACAGTGTTAATCATTTCAATTTAAAAAACGCAATAAAATGGTTCAACTTGTACTGAAACTTCTTCTACAATTACCATGCTAACACAGAAAAGTGAGAATCAGTAATTTGTATTTTGTAAAGTGTTGTTTATTGGAGAAATGTAAGTTTAGAAATTGAGATTGGATTAAGGTTGACTTTGATATGTGGAAATAAGTAGCTTGATCAACAAGTCACTCAAATGAAACATTTATGTTTCATTGTAAACTTGCAGAAAAATTTAAATGAATAAATATAAAAAATTGTGAAGAAAAATCTAAAAAGCAAGAAGTCAAGGCCGTGGATTTTGTTATTGCATGGATATGTTGAAATATTGACATGGATTTTCATTGGAGGAGTCTTTATATGAAAACTTTTATATTACTTTGGAAGTTATTGAAGAATTTGAGTCAGTAAACTTTGAAATTTTGATAAATTGTGTAGAGGAAGACAAATAGGATTAAGTTGAGAATAACTCATTGTCAATAGACAGTTTAAACATGGATCGATAATTTCTGCTGTAATCACAAAAGGAAATAGATAAAACCAAACTTTCTGATGTTCTCTAAAGTTGGATCTTAAAAAGTCAGCAAGTACATTGAAGCTCGTAGAGTTTGATTTCCAACTATTGATTAGAGGCTTAGTTATTTACAAAATGTTATACATTTATTAAGAACATTTCACCTTAGAGAGTTTAATATCTATGCTGGCCAGGTTTATAAAAACATATATATGATATCTTATTATGTCAATAACGTTTTATTTATGAAACAAAGTCTTTTAATGTATGTCTCATTGGTAGCTCTGTATCAATGTTTTAAGAAAATAAAGCATAATTGAAAATCAATTAGAAGAACATTTTCAAGGATTGTTTAGTCTGCAGTTCATCTCTTAAATCAGGAAGTTTATTTCTCTCTTATTTATAGTATCATTGGGATCTATAGATGCATGTCGTGATGTTGAAATCAGTGAAAAAGGTCGTTCTATCCTTTTCTGTATATATACAGTAGATTGAGCCTAAGTGTAATTCTAATTGGTCCATCTTTCAAATAGTCAAAACAGGGTTGAAAATTAAGTATTTGTTTGGTCTAAGAAAACGTTTTTTCATTTTTGATTTCAATAAGTTCTGATCAAAAGAACCCTAGCATGAGATAATTCTCAATGTAGATATTCTGATGATGCATAATTGGCTGATTTAAAATTTTGAGAGCGTTGCAAAATATAAATGGCATTTGTAAAATCTATTTAGATATTGATTAAATATTTTGGTTTTGTTAATATAGAAGATAATTAGTTTCTTAATTAATTAAACAATCATACACAATGTGTTCATTTTATTTGCTTTTTCTGAATTATGTAAGCCTTATTAACAATAAGATTTAATCAAGCTTGCCATTCATGCATTCGATGTAGTAATAATCTTTCTTGTACACCATATTAATTATCTATGTAAAAACGAACAGGCTTCCGTCAAAATATTTTAGGTATATTTGTTGGTTTTTACAGGATTTTGATGTTTTATCTGAAAAATAACTAAGCCGTTATATTTGGAAAAAAAAGATCTTACCTAACCATAATTTTATTACTGCAAAAACAATTTTTTTTTTAAAGTTAAAAAGTTAAATTTGTATGTCTTATCTGAAACTATATTAAGTGCTTTACTTTATGGGATAATTTTTTCAGCAAATGTATTACATACTAATATTACTTTTCCCATCCTATTCTAATCAAAGAGACGAAATGTTCATGATTCATAAACATGCTATATTATTGCATCCTTAATATTGTTTCTGTCATGATCTCTCTCCTTGACTTTAAACAAAATCAACCCTGATAAGCAAATGAAATATCAGCAAAAGTGTTTTATATACGATTGTTATTTATTGTAACGTGATGTGTCTTATCTTCCTAGTTTATTATAAGCTCTTGGAGCTGAAAATACTGCACAGTGTGTTGTAATCAGTTGTGTTACAAGTAGCTTCACTTCGCTCTGATAATGGGGAGAATCTTCAAATGAATTCTGTTTTACCAGATCACATCTTGTATTCATTTATCTTTCACTAATATATTCATTTGCTTCAAATACTTGACCTCAATTTGTTTTTTTCACAAGACTCTGTTTTCTCAGAAGAAAGGATGCAAGCAAACGCTAATAGCTGCATTTATAATGATAAAAGAAAGATGTTTATGGCATTGAAGGAAGGTTTTGGCATTACTTTGTGTTATACTATATTTTGTATTGTAGTTTATATAGGAAATAAAAAGTCAAATTTGTACTTTTTGGGGATTATAATTGTTATTCACATTCATAAATTTAGTTTTTAAACAATATAGGTGTTCATGATCATATTCAACATCAGCACATTTTTCAAATCGACCAATCAGAAGGAAGTATAAATTTTAAAACAATGACAGGTGTCCATGATCATTGTCATTCAACATGGCAATTTTTTCGAATAAACCAATCAGAAGAAAATATAAATTTTAAAACAATAACAGGTGTTCATGATCATTGTCATTCAACATTGGCAAATTTTTGGAATCAACCAATCAGAAGGAAGAATCAATTTTTAAACAATGACAGGTCTTCATGATCATTGTCGTTCAACATCGGCAAATTTTTTGAATCAACCAATCAGAAGCTAGAATAAACCAAATTATGTCACAATACTGAATCAAATACAGTTGTCTCTGGTAACTGAGTACTGTAGCCTGCTCACAACTCAGGACTGATTCAGTCCCATTAGCGCTACACACTTACATTCTGCACCCAGCATGTGTCCCAGTGTAATTATTGCGTACTGATAATGTGCAGCTATTACCATGTTTTTGTTGAGTACAAATCAAGTAATTCCATCTATTGGATGCAGAGTGTTCTAGTCCGTGGTTTGTCTGTTTATTCTGTCATCCGTCTGTTTATTCTGTCATCCGTCTGTTGGTTGTGTGATCCTTTGCTATTGATTGGATCATATCGGGTTTACGGAGCCTGCGTGTAGATACTAGCACTAGGCAGAGGATGAGGTGTGTAGTGTTTTATGCTTTTCATATTTTTGGTTTTATAGCTTTATCTTTAATTTGTTTGCTAATGTTTTGTTTTGTGTTTTATTTTTTATTTCATTCTTACTGTTATATTTGATAATGTTGTCGTTTTCTGACATTGTCTTTGGGTCACTGGATCCATCGGGGATTGGTCCATTTTCTGATATGGTCTTTGGGTCAATGGGTCTATGGGTTCATGGATCCATGGGTCCATGGGTCCTTGGGTCCCTAAAGTTAAGCTTACTTACTTTATCTTAATAATTCAAATTCTTTAACAATGCACTGGGGTTCGCATTGCGATTTATGATCGCTGAAGCATCTACCGGTATGATCTGAGTTGATGGTTCACATATTTACTCAATAGTAAGAGTACAGTTGATTGCTTTGTTGGTGTGTATTTATACAGTAAGTAGTGACAAGCACCAAATTATGGAATGTAAAGGTTTCATTCACTGGGTAATTGCTATGTAATAGTTCTTTAGGTAACTTTAGGTCAGTGTCCTGTCAACTGTTTATTCAATTGTTCTTTAAACATTTTGGGATTGGCAGGCACCATGCAAGGTCAAATATGGCCTACACCCAACAGGCTATGGGTTAAATACACAAGTGATCATGGCAATTGAAATCATCCTTTCAGTGACTTACGTTAACAGTGTGCTGTAAGCTTTTTATAAATCATTCTTTCAACATTTTGTCAAGCATGATGCAGAATCATACATGGCCTGCACCAACAGGCTATGGGTTTACGCACAAGTGATAATGGCTATTGCAATAATTCTATTAGTGACTTCTACTTACAATTATTCATTGGCATTTGACCTTTCTGTCAGTGCTCAGTATGTTGTGGCAGGACGACTCTCTGGTGTGAGATCAGACGATCTAGGACTCGTCCACACTAGCAGATAGGAAGTGGAGTAGGAGCACCTCGGGCAGTGTTTTTGATGGATCTGGAGTTTGTGGTTGAGTGTTTGGTTGGCCTGTTAATGTTTAACAAACTTGATGAGCCGCATATTGGGAATGTTTTCCCATTGGACTTGTTGTCTGCTATCCTCAACAATTGGGTGTAAATAGAGAGTTATTATGATGATAAAAACCATCCAGACCTAATTTCGTGTTGGATAAGCCAATGTTTGTTGTATGTTTTCATCTGTAGTTTTGTCCAGGTCCAGAAATTGGTATGATTCTTGAGTTATTGTATGAAATATTATTGTTGCCTCCCAATGTTTATCAATTTTTTTATCAACCTGTTGCTTATGTTCTTTTAATACTTGTGACTTACAAGACTATAAAAACATAAACTTATTTGTCACTGGTATCTTAGGGTTGAAAGGGTTAAGTACACAAATGAGCTAAACCTTAACTTCTCTCCACCTGGAAATGATATTTTATGAAATTACACTGGCAACTCATTAAATGATCTGAAATTCGAAACTACAATTCCATCAACCATTTCTTAAAGCTGACTCTGTCATCCAGCCTAGAGAACCAGATTAGTGTTAATGACCAGTCTTGATTATTTCTGTCCAGGGTATGTGGGATCAGTCAAAAGAGTAAAGGTAAACAAATATACTCTATTTGGTGAAATTTTCTTGTAGAGCTTTGCCTTCACCCAACCATAGCTACCTTGTTGTCCAACCTACAGAACTAGAAGAATGCTGAAGACCAGTTTGTATTGATAATTTCTGTCCAGAGTATATAGATCAGTCTTAAAGAGTAAAGGTAAAAATATACTCTATTTGGGGAAATTTTCTGGTAAAGCTTTGCCTTCAGGTAATTACCTTGTTGTCCAACCTTCAGAACCAGAAGAGTGCTGTAGACCTGTCTGTATTGATAATTTCTGTCCAGAGTTCAGTAGAACACGGATATAACGAACTCAAAGGGACCAAGAATTTAGTTCAATATATCTGGTGTTCGCTACTCACGTTTGGCTGCCATGCATAGGGCTTTTGACGGTACTTAAAAATTTGTTCACAATATCTGATTGTTCACTATATCTGATTGTTCGCTATATCAGAGTTTGCTATATCCGTGTTCTACTGTATATAGATCAGGGAGACAAAATATATACTCTATTTGGTAAAATTTTCTGGTAAAGTGCTTTCCAGTTGTCCAACCTACAGAACCAGAAGTGTACTGAATCCCAGTCTGTATTGATTGTGTCCATCCAGTGTATCCAGTATTAAACAGTATAGGTAAAAATATACTCTATTTGGTTAAATTTTTCTGGTAAAGCTTTGTCTACAGCCAACTACCCTGCAGACCATGCGTCCAACCTACAGAACCATGCTGAAGACCAGCTTGTATTGATTGTTTCTGTCCAGTACATGTAGATCAGACTCTCCCGCCAGGAAGTAAATGTAGCTCCCTGATTGCCTTGTACCTGTGACCTGGTCTAGCCTAACGAACTGGATACCTGGCTTAACGAACACTGGATACCTGCTTGCTGATGATGGATAGTAATTACTGATGGTGTCCGTTTTCATGTGGGCCAACAGAATATTGATTTGGAGAAATACTATTGTTATGTAGCTTAAATTGTTATTTGAGTTACTTTTAATTGTATTGTGTTTTAATGACAGTTTAAGCTTCTATGGGTTAAATAATATTTATTTTGAGAAAAGCTAACTTTATGTAGATTAATTTGATATTTGTGTTTATTTCAATTTATTGAATTTTAATGACAATTAAAGCTAACTGTTTAAATCGGCCAACATTAATTGATTTTGAGAATGTTAACATTATCTAGTCTAAATTTTTATCTGAATTTCTTTTTTATTCAATTACAACATACAAAATCAAAATTGTACAAAATATTTTTTTAAGCTTAAGAAGAAAATTAAGCAATGGCTTGAGCATGCAATTTTCATGTTTTAAGCCCTTGAAGAAAAAACAAATAATGCACCTTGAATTGTAATTCAAACATATTTTGATTTTAAACCTCATAAAAAATGTAGCTCAAATTGTCATTTAGGTTGTATATTTGATTTTCGAAGCCTCTGAAGAAAATTTGCAAGGATTGAGTTAAATTAATTTATTCCAAAATTAGTTTGACTTAATGGTAATGAACCCGTTGGAAAATACCCTAATTACACATGACAATAGATTAATGAGCTCCTAGGGCTATCTTGTTTCTCGTCTTCCGCTGCAAATTGTATCAGAAGTTTGAGCCAATGATGTCTCTTATATAATTAGTACAAAACAAAGCAAACCTTTCCAACTTATCATATTCATCAAAGACCTTAATAATGTGAAAAAAATAAAATGAATTTAAAATTGATATTCACTGATAGTATCAGTGTGTATTAAGGCTAAGGCATTTTGATTTAGTTTGTTTGAATAGTAGGTGAAGAACCATGTACGTGTGACCTTCACTGATGTAAACACATTTGATCATGTGGGGTTTGAAGAATGATACCCATTCTTATTTGTTACATAAATTTTACCAAAAAAGCTACATTCAGACCGACTGTTTAACTGTCATCATTGTGTATTGATTTTGCTGCTTTCATTTTGTTTCATTAAACTATAATTCAAGTAGATTGTTTTCAGCTGCAGCCAGTTTTCATTTGTATGTTGAAATATTGGTCTCACGTTAGGGATCACATTGTATTTCAGTATGCGCATAACTACAAACTTGATATACTACTTCTTTATCTACCATAGGGTAAAGTTTACCTCAGTACTGGAAAGATATTAAATTTTGTTAAATGTTATAAACTATTAAAACATAAGTTTAGTTTAAAGGGGCAGTAGCACGTTTTTAGGGGGAATATAAGGTGATGTCAGGAAAATGAAAATTAATGGTTCCAAGTGAAAGACAATGTCCTTAAACTAAATGAAGCAGTAATAATTCAGATACATAACGTAAAGTTTAGCCATGCGATTCCTTTTCTTACAAAAAATGAATTAAAGGTGTTCACACAAAAATGGCTGCCAATGGATTTGATGTGAATCTTTATAATTTGTTCTCTGTTTATGGATGATTGGTTTGTGTAATGAGATTTTTGACACTTTCAAAGTATTACATCAAGCATTAACTTACAATTATCAGTGAAAAATTGAAAATATAAAATTGTCAAAAAACGTGCTACTGCCCCTTTAAGGTTGAATTGTGCCTCTCCGGACTTGTTACATTGTAATGTTGGTCAATGAAAGAGAGGCGAGCTATTATGATATCACATCAAGCAGGAATCAAACCCAGGCAGTAGGAAAGTGTTTTTATCAACCTGGATCCACAAAACCTGTTTTCTTTAGATATAAGAATGGTTCTTAAACTAACAGCAGTTCAAAATATTATTCTTGATATGATGCGAAATCCTCTACACTAGGTCTAACAGCAGCCCCGTATGTCTCATGACTTTTTAAAAGTTTAGTGTATCATATATGTCATCATTAACAAATTGTCCCCAAAAATAAATCTTTTTTTAAAAATCATTGTTATTTAAAAAGTGTTGAACAAATTGAAATATAAATATCATTATTGATTTGTCTTCAAAATAAACCACAAGTTTAACACCAGGCTCAAATAGGAGAGACAACGGACAAGACTCGGGCTCAAACATTTAAGCAAAAACGTGTCTTCAAAATAAACCACAAGTAAAAACATAATGCCCTAAAGTGGCTAATGGCTGCATATTACCCAAGCGGCACTAGATACCTAGATACCAAATGGATGCATGTACCTGGGTATGTACACATTGAGTTGCAAGGACAGGCTACACAAACATGACAGAAGGGCTGAGATGTAGATTTGGCTGGCAACCAAATGAGGTTCACCGGTGCCAAGTTAGTGACGCCAGATGGCACCACTGACGTCATGGAAACGGTCGCCTGACACTACCAAATCACAAGTACCTACAAAAAGATATAAGCTTGCAGTCAACTCTGACAATTTCCCTTTCTTCAAGGAGTAAACAGAGATAATTAATGCGAGGAATAGCACCCTGCTGCGATATTTCCATGCAATTTAGTAAGAACGATCACTTTTACGCGTTGACAGTACTGATATAAGTGAAAGATTTTTATGCAATCATTATTAGCACACATGTGAGGGAAGATAATTAGCTTCTTGAAGTGCATCTCTTCCCTAGAAGAAATATTTGTTGGACCAGAATATAGAACAGTATTGCTTTCAAGAGATTGGCATAGGGACATTTTTGTCAGCAAAGACGTAACCCCTTGACTGAATTTCTTTATGTACATTCTTTATGTTTCATGAGGTTGTATATATAGAGTATATTATATAAGCTTTGCATTATGTGTCATGCAAAGAGGACAACATATATATATCTAGAACATTAATTATCATTAATTAGATTAATGGTAATTAGTATGACCTAGTGATTAATTAGGGAATGCATGGAATGTTATTGTCAGTTTTCTGTACACTTTTGGTATTGTTCATAACAATGGTTGAAGTACTAAATGAACAGTATTTATGAAATTATGAATTAATTATAATGATTTGATGCGCCTATTTGCATGTTTATAGAGTTGGTTTAGTACTAAATGAATAATTATTGACATGTTTGTTAATGAGTGAATTACATGACTTTGCTTTATGACATATTTGTTCTTCACCTTGACCTTTCCATGTATGTCATACGTAGTAATTATACAATATGTTTATGCATTCATCATACAACCTTTTTGCTTATGCTAAAAAGCATTTGTAGTTATATATATATTTTTGTAACAACATCTGTTCAACCTAATTACTTTCTTTTCTGACTTACATGTAATCATTCATGGATTGTTCGTTAATAATTTTTAATAAAATGTAATGACACTAAATTTCTCTCTTGTAAGCGTGAGCTTGTTAGCCACATTATTACGGTCATAAATAAGAATGAAAGACATTCTATGAACTTCTAAATATACTCGGGGATTAGGTTTGAAGAATCAATGAAATTGAAAGTTCAATGACATATTTGTCACAAAGTTCTATAGATATAGCATTAGCTTATATTAAAGCATTTAAACTTCTCCAACATCTAAAGGAGTGCTGTATTTATCAGACATTTATCATGGCATTTAAATTCATATTATTGAAAAGTTGTCATTCACTATTGCAGGATGGTGGCATAGAGTGGATACTTTATTGTTATTTTACTGAATAGTAATTGACTGATTTCACTCTCGATTGGAGTCTGAGTGCATTCCTTGGAAATGTGTAAGAAGTCAAGTTTGTAAGGAACATAGAAAAGAGGATTGACATTGGTAGTGGCAGCAGATATGCTGGGACCTGTAAACCGAGCTGTAAAAGGGTTCTTTGTCGTTTTAGTACATTTAGGATATTTCAATCTGTTGACAATCTTGTATTGAATTAAATAAAATTGTTTTTTGGAAAAAGATTTAAAAACAAAAGATAAGGATGAAACTCTTTCAAGGATGCTTTGAAATTTACCTTTGTTCAAATGCTTTTACTAGTGTTTTTACTAGTGTTTTTACTTAATGATGTGGTGAAATTAAAACTTAAAATTTAAAACTAAATGATGACATTTTCTGCATAAACAACAATGTCTTAGATGTTTGTAAAACCTTTTGTCTTCAAATTGTCTACATTCAAATATAACTACGGTATCTTCTTTTTAACGAAAAGACACCTACGTGCCCGTTATGAAATAAAAATAAATAAAGATAATATTACAAAAATATAATGTATTGACTGAGAATTGTAGATTTTATCAGAAGCCAAACTTACAGTGAGTCTAGCTACTTAGCTAAGCGGGCTGATCTTCACAAGTGAATTTGATAATGGTAATAGATTTAGAATGATAAGCCGAGGACAGTAACCGTTTCTTGTTGCATTACGTTGGAGAGAGAGACGGGGAGCTTTATTGATTGGCTTAGCTGAGCGACAGTGATGGAGTGACTGGAATTTACACAGCAACACGATAACTTATCCTAATACCCTTCATCGTGTGATCAACAGCCATCTACGAGCGCTGTCAATATTTACTGTCAAGACATAGACAACCAAATTGCATTTTTTTACACCCTTTGCTTTAAAAGGTATCATTTGAGCATGGAAATTCATATATTCAGCTCTGGAAATCACCCGTTATGAAATGAGACTGTTATTTGGCATGAAACCTCTATTCAATTCAATTTGCCGTGGTTTCAAATGATGGAGCTTTTTCCAAAATATTGGAACCTTTCAGAATTTTATGTAAAAAAATGACTGCTGCATTTTCTATTTAATTTTGGAGACTTTTCTGACATTGCGTTGTGTCTGGTAACTGTCATACAGTTAAATTCTCCTCCAAAAATGCCCATGCATGAAAAATCATGTTTTTATTTGTAACATGTGGACTTTTAGAATAACCAACTACCATCAAATTGTCCTTGAGTGAGGACCTTTATCATTAACTCTATGTTTTTATATTGAGAGAAGCATTGATTTAATTGTGCTCTTTTGTTCAAATGATTTTGTTATAGAAAGCAAACAAGAAATTGCTATTGCAAAATTATAAAGAACTGTCGGTTGATCCGGGGGATGAACTGTAACAGTATCATATTTTGAAACTTAAAAGTTATACAAGAAGTTAGAGATGCAAGGGTTTTGTAGTTAATGTAATTCAATTTTATCCTTAAGGAGAACATATGTTCATTTATTCAATGATATAAAGAAGATAAAACGATAATTCCTATATTAAAATGGTTATTAAAGAAGGATAAACAAAGGCCCAAAACTACCTGGTTATTATTTGATTATCTCTATAATTGTACAGTTATATTGATAGTAGGCATCAAATGCACATGACATTCAGCCAGAAAGTTATCAGGTTATGAGCATGATTCCAATACAGAGAATTTCTTAGGAAGTATCAAAGACTAAGTGTTTAAGTGCTTCAACAGGGTATAGTTTCTTGGTAAATTACAACGTGACATTTCTCTGAAGACATTGATGTGCTGTATATCAGGTTATACAAAAACACCAGACTCTTAGAGTTAGATTTATTGTCATTTGGGATCCCAGTTGTGTTAGAAGATTATGTATTTAAAGGTACATTGACAATTTTGCTTTCAACTTTGCTGAACATTTTCAATTGTGCAATTTAATGAAACGATGTGAGTTGTGTTGAAAATTATCATTTTGATTTTTGTTGTTTCAGTGTAATAACAATATGAAAGCTTAATATGCCATTTATTATAATAATAACATGACAATGTACAGCTAGCTTAATATTCCAGAATTAGTTAGACAGATAAAAATTATCTATAACAATGCTAAATAGGTCAAATAAACAGCTAGTCCACAAAGAAATCTTTTTTAATTCATATTTGTAGGAAATGTCTAGGCATTTTGGGATAACTGTATAAGTCAAATGACATTTTTCAGATTTAAAACAGCAGAGTAAGTATTTTGGTACATAACAAAGTCAAGTAAGATATATATATATATTCTCTGTCACTTTCATATTGTATAGCCACCCAAACAATGTTCAGGCAATTGAAGCTGAATGGTTCTTTAACAATTAAGAGTTATAGATAAATGAAACTTGTCTTTCCTTCATCAAAGCCTTGAGTGTCTATCAGCAGCTTCTAATGTTACAGGGTATTGTTTAAACTGGTTAACTACAACGTGACATTTCCAAGAGAATCATAAATATATGTTTACACAAACATCAAACTTGTCTTGGTATTCACTCAAAGTTTATCACAATTTGCATCACATTCATCTCTAATGATGTTAAAATGTCATCAAAAAATATTTCTATGAATTTATATTTTCTTGATTGCAACATATCGATAAAGATGCTTTAATTAGAAGACAAATTACACAATAAACTCATAACACCTACACTGATGTTCACAGGAACCTGAATCATCCTTTGATGTTTTATGATACTTTAAGTTTAAACAAGTTTCTAAAATTTTATATGTTTTTTATGGTTACAGAGAAGATGCAATAATATACTTAAAGTTCATTTTTACAATTATCACCAGCCCTCTCTTTTATATCTAGAATAATAAGGATATATGATTGTCTATTTAAATCTAGATTTTTCATGCTTATGGATCAGGGACTCCTTTCACAAAAAACTAAGTCCTTAAAGGGGCAGTAGCACGTTTTTTGACAATTTTATAATTTAAAATTTTCACTGATAATTGTAAGTTAATGTTAAATGTATTATTTTGACAGTGTTAAAAATCTCATTACACAAGTCAATCATCCATAGTCAGAGGACAAAGTATGAAGATTCACATAAAATCCATTGGCGGCCATTTTTGTGTGAACACCTTTAATTCATTTTGTTTAATAAAAGGAATCGCATGTCTAAACTTTAATCATTTTACTTTAAAGGGGCAGTAGCACGTTTATTTGATAATTTTATGTTTTAAAATGTTCACTGATAATTGAACGTTAATGCTAAATGTATTATTTTAATATTGCCAAAAATCTCATAACACAAACCAATTGTCAATAGTCTGAGGACAAAGTATGAAGATTTACCTTAAATTCATGGGCGGCCATTTTTGTGAACACATTTAATTCATTTTGTGTAAGAAAAAGGAATTGCATGGCTAAACTTTACATTATTTATTTGAAATAGTACTGCACCATTTAGTTTAATTTTCATTTTTCTCACTTCACCTTATATTCCCCCTTAAAACATGCTACTGCCCCTTTAAGGTAATCTTAGTTCAATGTTTAAAGATGGGAGCATAGGTCAACCCTGGTAAAAGCTGGGGGAATATAAGATGATGTCAGGAAAATGAAAATTAATGGTTCAAATTGAAAGACAATGTATTTAAACTAAATGGAGCAGTAGTAACTCAAATATATATCATAAAGTTTAGCCATGCGATTTGTTTTTCTTACACAAAATGAATTAAAGGTGTTCACATAAAATGGCCGCCAATCTTCATACTTTGTCCTCTGACTATAGATGATTGACTTGTGTAATGAGATTTTTGACACTGTCAAAATAATACATTTAACATAACTTACAGTTATCAGTGAAAAAATTTTCATATAAATTATCAAAAAACGTGCTACTGCCCCTTTAATGAAGGTCAACTCATTTCTTTTGCTTCACAATGGTAATAAAAATAATTAATATTTGTATAGCACAGAAGAATCTAAACATAAATCTCTTCATTGTTGATGTTTGACACCTTCTTAATGCCTCTGTAACGATTCACCATTCTTATTTTTTAACAAAGCTGTTTACAGCTTCACATTTCTTCTCTAAACGATACAGATTTGAAGCGTGTGTTTCCAGAAGACCTGTAAATTTGTGATGTACAGAAATAACCACATTTAAAATGGATTTATCATCTTACGCTGTGTTCTGTTTATGTTTACAGTCTCTTTATTTGTGTTACTTATACGTACCTTATGTATTCAAGAAGTCGTTATCTGGTTCAGATTGTTCCAGAAATAATATATAGAACTAGCAACGGCTATTACTCATGAATGCTATATCATAACAAAATTCTAACGCTTTTAATGTCTTAAGGAAGACAAGAGTAATTCTATGGATTTAATGTCTTGTCAAGAAGTTTCAAGTAGAGTTTAAGTATATCTACACCATGTAATACAATCTACCTGAAAATTAATTATTTGTGTTCTATGAAATAACTAATTTTTTGTTTCAAGATATTTGTTCTCTTAATAAAACATTTTTAACAATTTTAATTATTAACTTCATTTAAAATTAGGTCCACTGAGTTAGCTTTTACCCTTCTCTGTTTGATTTCATATTCAGTGGTGGATCCATGATATGAGGGTGGGGAGTCACCTATTGAGGGGGGTGGGGGTGGGGTCACCTATTGAGGGGGGTGGGGTCACCTATTGAGGGGGGTGGGGGGGGGGGGGAGTCACCTATTGAGGGGGGTGGGGTCACCTATTGAGGGGGGTGGGGGGGGAGTCACCTATTGAGGGGGGTGGGGGTGGGGTCACCTATTGAGGGGTGGGGAAGGCTATTGAAGAGGGGATGGGGGAGGGGCGACACCTATTGAGAGGGGTGGGGGGAATCACCCTATGCCAAACGATTCTGATATTGTACACATTATTTTATTCTGCAAAATGCAAACTTAACAGGCATCTTCATTCTATCATTCATGTTTTACTAGATAGAAGTAAAAAGAATATCAAAAACTAAAGTACATTCACATATCCTGTTTCTTATATTGAAGATAAGCCAAAGACCAAATTGAACATATGGTTTTTAATTGATGAGATTTCCTTGTTAAGCAAGCATATCATTTGGTTTGAATGGATAATTATTTTGGTTTTGTAACTGAGTTTGTTATTTTTAGGCATCACAACCTTGGTTATATTTTTCACATATGTTTTGACTACCATGATTATAAACCAATACAGCCAACAACCAACAAACATACATACCAATATATTCTAAAGCTGTACTTATTTGTAAGGTACCCTGTACAACTAGTAATTTTTCATTGTAAGTTATGTTACATTAAATGTGCAACATGTCTGTTGGTTCTGTAACATTGGTTGTGTTACAAGTGTGTCAGATGTGTTACATTGTATGTACAAGTAAATCAATTATCAATAAAAACATATATGTAATAATTTATTTGTGAGACATTCAAAATGCAACAAGTGTGATAATTATGGTTACTTCGGCCATTGAGAATAATGTGTATAACAGTTTGTTTCAATTAGAAAGGTGAAAAGCTTTAAAAGAGTTTTTACTTGTCTCTGCATGGTTACATACATAGAGTTTATTTCGCCAGTAAACTTTTGTAGACAAGAACAACTGCTATTCTAATTTTGTACTTCATGTAAGATAAACCCATTTAACCCAATAAACAATCAATGGCTTGCATTGTGCATCATATTCTATTCTGAAACCTCTTATCTTCTTTTATGTATCACATGCTGCAATTATGAATATAAACTTTCGAAAATAGAATCATATTCCATCTGGAATGGGTATTATAGCTATATTTCATATGAAGCTATGGTGGTATAACTTTTTATATCTCTATCTGCAAAAGAATAATATGGTATCACCTTCGGCAGCTGTATCCTTATTTTCATAAGATTTCAGCAATAACTTCATATTCCACCTAAAAACATTACATTATAGTTTGTTAATTTTGTTGTTGAGAGACTTTAATTCTCAACGAACCCTTTAACAGTGTGATAATCATATGCTACAGCAGAGGCGTTCTGTAGTTGCTTTATGATTTTCTGCCACAACAACAGCGCCAAATAGGATTACCCATGAGCCCTCATCAAGCTCCTTACAGTGTTTGTACGGGACCAGGTGGGCTATAATTCACACTGCAAGCTCCTTGCATTACTTGATGAGCGCATGTAAACGTATACAATGTATTATGAAACAGACGACTGACTTTCTGCATCTGTGTTTCTTTTGCTCCAGTGCCAATGGTGCCTCAGTCCACTTCTGTTTTACGCTATCATGCAGTAAAAACAGTTGTGGAAAATGTTCATCGATTTAGTTTTTGAATGTTGGCTTGCTGTATATTTAAACATTTTGATAAGTTATTTATTATGGTAAGAAATGCCATGTTCAGAGTTTACAGTTGCATTCTATTATGTTAAGTTTTTATAATGTATTGTCTTTAAATGTAAATGATACTGATATACATCTCAATGACTAATCAATATTAGTTCATGTCATCTTAGAAGCTAGCATATATTCTAAATATTTTTGCTGATATCAAATAAGACATATCCAAAAGTATATCTGTATGAAACATAGTCAAGATAGTCAAGACCTAGTCTGTGATTACTATCAATGTTTGGCTTGCTTGTATCCATAGCAACTTAAAAAAGGACTTAAGATAAGTTAGATCAGAGTTTCATACATTTACAACTTTGCAGCTAAAGTTTAATTTGATAAGCATTTCCATCAAAATGTCACCCACCTTTAATGATAAAGTTGTAGACACACTGACACATGCAGTAAACAAACCTCGTTTCATGTTCACCACATATTTCTCATCTTAATTTCCAAAACGAAGATATTGAACAGCATAGAAAAGGTAGTTTCAATGTGTACAAGCTTAAATTTTTCTATACCCTCTGATTGAGATTAAAACAAAAAACAAACTCAAACATCCAGATTTTGTGAATTTCAATGAAAATCTTATACTGTATTTGTTTATACGTAGTTGTTCATGAGTACTTATATGTAACCTTCTGTAAAGCAATAATGTGAATTCATCTACAAAATCACATATACTCTAGTTTCTTGGTTATTGCCAATGTGTGCTTCCCATCCTATATCCTCAGGTAGAGATCTTGACATTTAAACAATTTAAAGTTGATTGCCATCTTATATCCTCAGAGATCTTCTTTGATTGGCATTCTAGAAGTTGATGTGACGTACAAGAAGGACAGTTCTTATGGATGAACAACTCTCATTGTTACATCTTTCTTAGTTGTTGTTCATCCATAAGAATCGTTCTCAGAGATCTTGACATTAAAAGAGTTTAAAGTTGATTAAGATTTTCAATTGGTACTTGTTAATCTTTTTACATCCTCAGATCGAGATTTTGACCCTGAAACAGTTAACATGTATATCTCAATGTGCACTTGAAAAAGTGGTTGACAGTGGGTGCTTGTGTATTGTCTGACATCCTCAAATTAGGATGTTGAAAATGAAATGGTCAATAGGTAGTTGTAAATGTACACTTTAAAAGTTGTTGTCAATGTATGCTCTAAAAAGTGGTTGTGAATAGGTGCTTGTTTACAGTCTTACATCCTCAGATCGAGATGTTGAGTTTGGTAGATCCCAATTGTCACTTACAAATTAGCATTACTTCAGTAAAGATTGTTGACCCCAAAGTAGTATATAATTGGTTCTCAATGTGTATATATCCCCAAACAGTGATGTTGTCCCCAAAGCAGTGTCAAAATAGATTCAATTCATACATTTTGGCATCTGCAACCTGATTCTTGACCTCCAAATAGTTATTTATTCATTTTTCTATCCTCAGATCGAGATGTTGACCCCGAAACAGAACGGTGCGCTTGTAGAGAGCGGAGAAGCAGTGGAGGAACAGACAGAACTCAAACACTCACAGTCATCATCAGCCATCAAGGGCATGTGGAAGAAGGCCTTCAAAAGTCTAAAGAGCAACGAGAAACAGATCTCATGGGTGAGCGGCACACCACTGTCCCAGTTTAACCTGTGCAACGTCGCCTCTGTTCTACGTCTTGTGCAACATCTTCTCCACTCTCTACAGTTCACATTGTCCTGCACTGTGCAACATTTCATGCTCTTGCCCATGTTCAACAAATACACAATTTCTGGTTTGCATGCGCGGTGTCCTGCAGGGTTGTCACATCAGTCACATTGATTCAATACTTTTCTGTTTTTTCATCATATTTGAGACTCCATTGAAACTTTTTAAAACATACTCCCAGTACTCTTGTAACTATGTCATATTTGGGATCACACTATCTGAATAGTACAGATTGTACTTTTTCGGGCTGAGTCCTATGCAGGATTCGAACCCACACCCTCAGAGTCAGGTGACACTGCCAGCAATGACCATACCAAAAGCTAAGTAACTCACCTGTTTCGCCATCCACAAAAATGGAGGTCCAACAAGCGCTAGTTGAGCTGTTGTTACATTCATTACCCCTCTGATACCAGTACTCTTGATAAGTACCAATTTCCGTTGGTTGGGTCTCTGTATCCTTCAGTGGATCTTTAGCTGTTATATCCCTTCAAGACCTTTCAAACAACATGTACCCCATGAAGTGTTTGTAAAACTGTTACACTATTTTGTATTCTTGAAACATTTATGACCCCATCTGTAATGTTCCTTGTATGTTTTCCCATCCCAACCACCTCACTTATAACAGTTACTCACATTGTTACATCTTTATTAGTTGAAGTAGTGTACCTTAGTTTTAGCTCATTTGGTTTTGTATCTAGAGGACAGGAGCTTTGAACAGGAATCAATCTTTCCAATAGTTGAAAATTGGACATGAATAACTATGGGCAAGAGTGAATTGTAGTAATTTCATGCTGTGGTCTGACAGTTTGAGACAATGTTTGCAGGTTGCAGCATCATTTGTTGTCACAGTGGTGTAGTGAAGTTTTAGCTCACATATATAAACCCCCCATTTAGTCTTCTCACTGTTAGTTGATTGTTCATGTTTAGCCAAGTAGATCAGTAATATATATCTTTCTCTGTTGTCTGTGAACGTGACTTGTAGCCTATCCTCTCCTGTACCGTCCAATTGATGATCTGTATGATGAAAAGACTTCCAACCTCACTTGTATATGTACCTGTTCTACTCACTGCACTGTCTTGGTTCCTTCAAACAATGTTTTGTTCCCTGTTGTTTGTGAATGTTTGTTTACTGTGCTCTTTCTTCATTTATTTTTGTATCATAATAAGTAGCATATTTGAATGAAAAAGATTTTCAAAACTCAAACGTTTTCTGTTATTATTTCACACACTGCATTTTGTATTTATTATAGAAAAGCATGAAACAGAATTAGCTATGCACATCTTAGCATCTAGTTCATGAATCTTGGTCATATCCTGCATTCTGATCCAAATGGACAATTTATGCTTCTGACATGCATTCCTCAAAAGATATCCATTTAGATAATAATAAATAAGAACATTGTGTTTTACATAAAGCTTTCTTCAATCATTAAATTTTGTGAAATGTTGATTTTTTCAAAATGTTCTTGAATATTCAAGAATTAAAAAAATCTTTTATCATAAAAAGGGGTTCTTCAGGTGGGCTTGTTGAGTATATTTTTAGTAGAATACATAGATAGATGTAGATAAGCGTGTACCCTAGTCTGATTACAATCGGCCCAGATCAGAGTTATAAGACATCAAAAATTATCAAAACTACAAAGATAAGAAAGCCTCTACACTACGTCTGACTGCATCCATGTATCTTACACGTTGTTTACCAGTTTACTGCAGCCGAAACCCAGTCGATAGCTGACCAATCACATTGTCTCCCTTGTAGCAGAGATCATGTGGTTTACAGGAGTTACTTGTGGTTTACAGGAGTTACTTGCCCCTTGCTTGATATCAAAAGCTTTCTTACCGGCGGCTTGTGATGGTTATCTGATTAAGCGTAAGGACATGCACCTAGTTGTAGAAGAAACCTATCAAAATATAAAGTCGATTCTCAATAGAGTTAATATTTTAAAATTTTATTCCTCGGAGGCAAATGTTAATCATACTGGCATGTATCTTAATTAGATTTCCAATAAAAGGTTACTTCACAAGGTTCATGTTGAATTGACACAATACAGTTATTACTATAGAACCATGTCTATTGACACCAAAATTGCCTACAACAAAATTTTACAATGTGTACTGATCATCCGAAAGTGGTTTCCACATTGCTGATATGAGCTCAAATTTGCTACAATCAAATCATGATAAAGCAATGACATCATCAGTTAATGACTTTGACAAAGCTAAGAACAAGTCTAACAATACTGTGACATCACAGAGTTGATTACAAACAATGCTGTGATGTCAGTGCTGATGATGACACAATGCTATATCCTCACTGTTGAAGGTGCCTGATGGCATGAATTAAGTGTTTTAGAAATGTGCAGTCTTTTGCTCATAATTGTTACAGAATGATTTCGATGATTGAGAAAATCTCAACCTCATACCAAATCAATAAAGACACATAGATTAAAGAAAAAAATATTCTTGGTTTGCCTCGGATATTTGATACTTTAATCAACTAGTGTTGATATATTTGATATCACAAGAGACTCGGGTGAGATTCTCTATTTATTTGAATAAAATACATAATTGCATGATTTGGTTTTATTCTATAATATGCAGTTGTAATGCAGTAGATTTCATAGAATGCTGTGTTTGTTTATCTATGTACTATTGAATAATGAAATGCTTTGTTATTATGATACATTGTGGTGTCCGCAATTTGGTATTATGAAGCTTTGTGCAAACAAATTAGTTATGATGTTGATTTCTTTTCTGTAGTTTAGACTTAGTTGTATAGATATATATAGTTATCTAGTGAGGTACCGTCATCAAAAGAATATATCATACTATATGCAATGTGCATCGTGATAATTTTATTAAAGCATTATGGTAATTCATATATTTGGTATAAGGTGTTGTTATTTAGCAACTAGATGAAGTGTTTAAATCTGATGTAGTGATGTAAATGATTTAACAAATCAAGTTTGGTGACTTTCAACTTGTATAATATATATGAATGGCAGCTGATTACCTAGTGTAGTGTAAAGTGTAGTCTTTCTAGCAAATAACAAATAAAACTATATCATGAAGTATTTAAGCATTTTGCAAAGTAACTTAATGAAAGCGTTATGTAAAATTGTTGATAGAAATATATCGAAAAGTAGAATGTAAAGCAATGTTGCAAAAGGTAATGCAATCTTCATGTAGTAATTTGTGTAGTACAATGTAGCAAAGAGTATATCAGATACATGTAGCCAAGAATTAGTTAGTGTAGCATAAGTAGTACAAAGTAGAAAGATGTTATGCAATTTAGAAAGTGTAGTATAATGTAACACACCTCAGTGAAATGTAGCAAAGTGTAATACAGTGTAGCCAAATGCAGTGAATGAATGAATGAATGAATTAATTAAAGTGTAGTACACTGTAACAAAGTCGTGTTAAATGTAGCAAAGTGTAGTGAAATGTGTGACAGTACTAGTGTAGTAGATGAATCAAAATGTAGTGCAATGTAGCAAAGAGTCATGCTATATGTCCATGTAGCAATGTGTGAATCAATGTAGCAACTATCTTGCAACCAAGCAATGTAATGTGCAATCTTATAAAGTGTAATATAAAATGTGTAGAACAATAAACAAACTTTTAGCGCAAAGTTCATGAAGTAAAGTTTAGCAATATGTATTGTTAAGTAACAAAATGTGATATAATGTGGCAATGTGTAGTGCTAGTTAGACAAGAGTAGTTCAACATACATGTAGCACAGTGTAGTGCAATTTACCAACTTGTAGTGTAAAGTAATCAATCTTATGCGATGAACTAATAGTGAACTGTAGTGCAATGTACATGTATCAAGATATACTTCAGTGTAGTAAAGTAGAGAACAATCTATCAAGGTGTAGTATACATGTATTTTGAAAAAATGTAGTTCAACTATCAATTGAAAGTAAATTATTGTAGCATTATTTATAAAGCTATGATAGAGAATGATATTAGTGTAGTATTAGCATAATAGAAAACATCTAGCACATTGTAGCAAATAGTGTAGCAATCATGACTAGTTATCACCTGTATGTAACCTGTGTGTTGTGTCTGTTGCAGAAGAAAGGCAGCATTAAGAGGAAAGATTCCAAAGAGCAGGAGGAGTTTGAACCGGAAGAAAGTGAGTCCCCGTCCCTCCCATCCCTCATCAGATCAGTCAGCCCGATCTAAAACTCTTATAACCACCTCTCTTATCATCAATCCCTTTAACCCTTTTACCAATTATGTTCCTATTTCCTGGTATAACTCTGTTATTTGTGTGTATTAAGATTTATCTGAGGTAGAGTATGAGAATCAGATATATGGAAATTGTGAAAAGTGATATATATCTTCCATGATCAGATGAAACATGAAACATACAAAATAACAATCTTTGCCCAGTGTTTTACAACTATATCTTCCTTCTTGGCAAAACCCCTCAATTGTTACTGTTTGTTCTCTAAATTCTTCCAATGGTATCTGTATCCCCTTGCTCCAAACTTTCAATGATTGTCTCGCAATCTTTCTTAAAACCTTTTTTGCTTTTGAATTGTGATTGACCAATTTCAATAGGTGTTCAGATTTCTGTTGAATGATAACTATCCCATAATGATATCCCTTCTATTTTGTGTTCACTGTTGGGAGCAAAAGACAAAATGTCATATTATATTTGTTAGAACAACAAGTTTTCAAATGAGAATATGAAGCAATTAATTCAACATATAAACTATTGAAGCACTCATTCTGCTTTCATAGAAAATCAATTTTCAAATGTCAATCCTTAAAGTTTATTACATATACCCGGGTAAGGGTATTAAAGTTGAGCTGCACAGTATATCTCAATAAAATCAATAGACATTAAGACAAGGTAAGTATCTTTTTATGTTAACATTTGAACAAAAAGACATCAGATCCTTGTGTGTTTTAGAAAATATTATGTTTTTTGTTTTGTTTGTTCATTCTAACAAATGATAAACACATGTAGGGGGCTGAATAGCGCAGTGGTTAACATAGTCAGTTGCGAGGTCCGGGATTTTAATGCGGTCAGGAGCTCTGCAACATTTTCTGCAGTAGAGACATGCAATCAGGTTGCTGTGCAATATGCTACCCATGAGTTCCAGCCAATGCTCGCAGGTTTTACTGCAACATAAACCATTATTAGGGTTTCTCCCTGCAATAATAATAGCAGCTGTGTAATACATGAAGTACTCTTGAACGCATTGTTAAAGCCCCAATCATCTCACCTCACCTAAAAAGATGAACTGAAGTAACAGACAGTAACAGCAAGTCTACGACTCTATATTTGCTGACTGAGATTGTTTCTTGATTGTGTCTATTCTAAAAACAGTTACAGTACACTGTCAGCAACAATATAGTAAAAACTTTTTAACCCTGCCTGAAGTTATTCTATTCTAGTCTATTATCATGACTTTCTTTGATTTAAGTTAAAGTTCATCCTTTCGATAGAGATCTGTACCTACAGAGCAAATCTTAAGGTAAAATAAAATGTTTTGGAAAATATTTCCCAGTGTTTGAATGGTATTTGCAAACACCTAGTCTTGTCCTTCTTCTTTTGATTTTGCTTTTCATGGCAGTTTTGTTTGTGCTTGTTTTAGGGAAGCTAAAGATCTTAGTTTCATGATTAAAGACTAAAATATCTTAACGGATGGAGATGTGTTCTGGTACTGTTTGCAGGTCACGAGATAGATCCTGTGTACAGTTTGTTAAAGTGTGCGGCCGACCTCCCCAAATCTTCCAAGGTGTGCACGCTGCACGCATCATGTAGTGGTCACCACAGCAAGTACGGGGACAGCAGCGGGAGCACCTCCAAAACTTCCAGCCCATCTTCCTCAGGTGAGTATGCTTACCTTTACAGGTAAAAATACAGGTGAAAAACAGGTAACCATCAATTGGAGTCCCAATTGGTCTCATAGCTTTTAATCATAAAGGTATATATCTCATATTCTAATGGTCTAATTCTGGTCTCTCTGCTGTCTTTCTCAGGTTAGTATGCTTACCTATACAGGTGAAATTACAGGTGAAAAAAACAGATAACCTTTGATTAGAGTCACAATTGGTCTCATAGTTCAATGCTCATCAATACTATGAAGGTATATATATCACATATTCTAATGCGTTCAGTAGTCTGATCTCTCTGCAGTCTTTCTCAGGTTAGTATGCTTACCTATACAGATAACCATAAATTGAAGTCCCAATTGGTCTTTTAATATTATAAAGAGATATATATATATATATATCTTTTTCTCAGGTGAGTATAGGTGATTAGTTGAAAATATAGGTAACTATCAATTAAATTATAATCATATTGTAATATAGTTCCAATGCCTCTGGTAGTCCTCTCACATTGTAAAAAAGATGATTGCGCTAATCTTCCATCTCCCAATATCCTGCCTTTTTTCTCAGGTAAGTATTCCAACCTTAACAGGTGAAAATAGGTCCATATCATGATTCACAAAGGTTTCTACATGATTTCAAGGTTTCATTTTTCCAACAATGTTGTCATACACCAATCCTATGCAAGAAGTCATCCTTGGTTACAACACTCTACTATATACAATAAACCATTCTACGATGTAATATCTCGCCAGCAAGATTTGTTATGCGGAAGCTTTCTCAGATGTGATGTTTTGCAAGCAAGAGGTAGGTGAGGTAACATTACATTTACAAGACGTTTTGAAGGATTTTATGGGTGTTTCAGCTTCTGCTGTGTATGCTGGTGGATGTTCTGTGTTGACTCCATGTATACAATGTTGCTGTGTACCAGTGTCGATATCATACCTGGCATGTTCTTCATTACATGTCCATCTTCATGTCCTTCTAACTCGAAATAACATAAGCAGGATTTTTTCACATGAATAAGAATAATTTCCCTTTTCTGTTCTAATTGTTTGAATCTTTTGTTACATTGATTAAATAACCATTTCATGAATTATTCCATGAAACTGAAACAATTAAGTTAATAAAATTACAACTTTTATTACGGTTTGATACTTTCAAGCCAATATCTTCTGGATGCGCAACTAGCTACAAGATCTTTTCATTTCAGAGATGCAAAATGTGAAATTGTGAGCTGTACAAATCTTGCAATGTAATAGAGCTGTAAGTCACATGACAGTGTGTCTATCTGTCCGTCTGTACATCAAAGAGGCAATCATACAGCTCGATCCACACTCTCAGCTCCAATGTTCCGCTGGAATCATTCGTCTCGACAAGGACGCGATCCTTGCTCAGTTCTCAACAAGAGTCATCTCTGAAGGAAAGTACAAATGTGAACAGTAAAACAAAGAAATCATGTTGCCAAAACACATTTGTATCCATAGGTTCTAGGCTTTGAATTGGGCTGAGCAGTAGATAAACCATCTGGTTTAATTTCCATTGGTTAACCCTTTCACTCTCCTCGTTAATACTGACAAAGCCGTGCCTAACATTCAGAACCATACTGTCCAAGTTTGAGTCCCACTTGCATCATTCACTTCACTGAACTAACATCTTTGTTCCAACTTCATGTTCTAACTTCATCTTCCACAGAACAAGCTAATCCTCATTCTTCCACAGTTGATGTTTGACCCTCTCATTCTATGAAGTCAACGTTCATCATGTCTTGTGTGTTTGAGCTATTAACAAAGTCCTCTATTAAACATGTTTTGCTGAATACTTGCAATATGTCCACATTCACAACATTCTATGTTTTTTCTAGTTCAAGCTAAACTCAATCTTGCCTGTTAAATCCTGTTCAAAGTGTGTCCAGCTGACCCCCAGCAATGTCCCACTGACTGTCTGTCTGTCTGTCTGACCAAGCTGTTGATCCCAGTCCTTATGATTTGCTTTATTTTCAGCCAGTCCCCTCCCTACTGGCCACAGCTGCTCCAATCAGTCCCAGTGCTCCTGCCCCTGTCACAGCATAGCATTGAACTCCTAGCTACTGGCAATAACTTGCTGGTTCTTACTCACAAGCACCTGCCAATAGGGGCTTTATTGGACAATCAATGTCCACAGTATTTTGAGAGAGATGCTTTGATGGACAGTTGGAGTCCATTTGCAGTCTTTTGAAAGGCTTCTTTTTGTCATTTACCTGCCAATTTTAAGATCTCAGTTGGACAAGAGGTATCAGAGGTTGATAAAAGCATCTTGCAATTGGAAGAACTCAGTATTCTTGGGCCTGTCATGTTATAAGTTTGATGGAATGTCTCTCTGACATGTTCATGGTATGGAAGAGTTGGTGTGTTGAGTTGTAAGTGGCTATGATGCCAAAGGGTTGATGAAAAGCTCTATTGGACCAGTGCTGTCCATAGAATGTGAACCTATTTGCGATGGGCCATATTTTGCTTGTTTGAACTGAGTGATCCAAGCCTTGATGAAAGCTGTTTAACTTTTTCAGTGCATGGGCATATCCCAATCATGATGATTTTTATGATCTTCTTTCGAGTTTGTTTAACCCAGATATGTCAGGGTTCCTGTTGGCACTTTTGATTGTGTTAACTTGAGGTTTTCATGCCAAGAACTTTTGTTAAGGCCACTGGCTGGTAGTTTTAAAACAATAGATAGTCAAATATAACCTTTTAGTGAATTTTGAAGGAATGTAGTTTGTTCAGTTCTTTTGTTGAGATCAACTCCCTCTGACAATGTTGTAGAAATAACAAAAGGTCAAAACAATATGGATATTTTGAATTGAATATCATTGAAGAAATATTTTCGTTAGCTTCAATCCATAAAAAGGATAGAAAAATATGTAGGTTGTTGTTTCATTTCAAATAAATCAATTACTCTGGGAGCTTGTGCTATCAGTTAGAGATTGATATGGTAGTTATGAGACCTTCCTTTGTATTGGTAGCAATGTTTTTCATCTCAGATGTTTTGAAGGTTTTGATTCAATTCTTAAGATTACTATCTCAGTTGATGGTAACAACCTAATGACATTAAAATAAATTAATGACTCTGAGAGTTGGTTTGAATTTGGCTTATGTAAAGTTATGACATGATGCACTGAGTCAAAGACGATTTATAATAATGGTACATCTTTGTTGGTGTCCCTTTGTATCATTTAGATTGTTAAAGGTTTGGTTTTTAATGAAAGGGCTTGTCTTTGTACATCAATTGATGATTGGCAGCAACCTATTGATGTAACAATGAATCAATGACATAAACATATGACATCACCCACTGATGCAAAGAAGATCTTTAGTTATTGTACGGTGTTCTCTTCTATCAATGAGATCGTTGAAGGTTTGGAATTTGATGAAAGAGATCTGTCTTTGTACATCCATTGGTGATTGACATAAAGAGAGACATACAAGCAATGCAGTGAAACAGAACAAAAGGGAAGAAGATTTGAGGATTATGTTGGAGATCTGGCAGTTTGACCTTCACCTTCACCAGCTTCAGAGTGGCTTCCCCGACCCTCTCCTTCTCATTGTCTCACTCTCTATCTTTAAGTTATATTTTGATTTTGTTGGAAGTTTATTATCTTGCATTATGAAGTATTAACATTCTAATCATTTTTGCTGACTCGGCTTGATTGGTATATTGGAATGGTGGGTTTGCCAATAACCAGTGATAACGTTCTCATTGTGAATATGCATTTCACCTTCATTGTTTAATCATGTATTGTTTTTGGATATCTGTAGAGTGTATTGCACATATTGTGCCAAAGAGTGTTTGTTTTACAATCAATACACCTGGTTTTATGTATCAATGTTTATTTTACCTTTTTTTCACAAAAACTGTATATGCTTTCATACTTACACTGCCATGATTATGGTTTTGTCTGGGTTTTTTTCAAATGTTCAGAATAAAATAATGGAAAGATGATTACAGAGTTTCCTAAACCAATTTTTTTCTAGAGTAGTAATGAAATACTTGCAGTGAACAGTATTTTTGTGACATTCTATGTACATGAATGATTGACTTTTTAGTCATCTTTTCATAAACATGAGCATTTAATGTATACTAATTCCTCTTCTTTATGTGTTTGAAACTATAAAGATGTCTATCATTAACATTCCCCCTAATAATGCCTTCGAAAATGGATAGTGCCTTCTAACCTTTTTATTGTCAATATCCTTAAATCTTTATGTTTCAAACACAACCTGCCTGTTTTAAATGTCTCCCAATCTCACCTTTTCTCTGTGAAAGTAAATTGTAAAATGCAATTATCTAGAGTTGTTTCTCCTTTTGAGCCATGTTATGGCTACTGATGTCCACTCCTCTTTTGTAGGTGCAACATCCTCTTCAATGCATGTCTTAGTGCCAAACAGTCTTGGTTCTGACTTCAAGCAATACTACAAACTAACAAGCCCTGGAGGCAAAAAGGCTTCGAAAAAATCTTTTGACCTACAAGTTTGACCCTAGCTGTCCAATGTTTATGATTGGCTGTAATGGCGGTATTGGTTGTCTGACGCCGATGACACTGTGTCATGTGGTCCAATGAGGACCAATCATGTGTTGTCTCGCAACATGGCCAGATGCTGGAGTACAAGGTCTTAGTAGAGATATCTTGTACAGCAGACACGTCCAGAGATGGTGGCCTCTGACCTCTCTCTGTGTCCTGGTCTGGGCAACACTGAAGGACCCTGAGTAATGTGGACACACTCTTATTGGGACACTGCCTATTGGGACATATGAAACCAAGGTGTTCAAACAATCCTTTTGACCATAAGAAGTTGCAGACGGAACAACACTTTGACCATAGGAACAGTTGCATCCACTTACTCAATCCACACCCAGTCATTTGGCTGTTCATCGTCTTGGTTCTCAAGGATTTGTCAGAAGTTGATTGAGACGGAACTGTTTATCCATATTCCATCTTTATGTATAGTCTAGGTAGAGTTTTTGCAAGTTTTTGTGTACAGCATAGAATTAACACTTCCCCAGTCACCTGATATAGCCAATGAGACCACCTGGTGGCGACTGTTTGGAGCGCAAGAAAGCGATGTCTGTGATAGGTGTTGCAGAGTGAAAGTGTGTCACATTCTTGCACAATGTAGCACATGTGGTGTGGTGGTCACTTGGTGGCACAGTGGTGGTGTATGTGGTGGTTGATCGTGGCCATGTGGTTGAATCCTGCCCTTCTGACTAACATCTCAAGTGCTCATGTTACATGATCAGGACATGTTTATGTATTTTTGTCTTTTATGAAGACATGTTTCACTGCTCAGTATTTTATTTTACTTATTTTTAATATTTTTATTTGTTTTGTGATACTTCTGCCATGATACATCGAAAAATCAATTGGCCTTTACCCAAATATTTCTTTATTTCATTTACTTTCATTCATTTTCTTTTATTTTTCAGTATTTTTACATTTAATAAAGGAATTGGTATTTGAAATTTTGTATTTCCCTTTTACTCGCTTGAAGATTTACTGATAAGTGATTGATAGACTTTTTAAGATATCAATAAACAAGTTAGTTTTCACTAATTAATGAGTAAAAATCCCCCAATAACTACCTCAGAGTAAGAACAATCTATTAGTGTAGAGGACAAAAGGCAGCTTGTATATAGTCAGAATTATTCCAAAGTCTAGTTTAAAGGTATGTTAAGGAATTAGGCCAGTATGTTCACAATATGCAAACAGACTATGCTTTACTTTTTGCCTTTTTTGTTAATTTCTATTTACAAATTTGAATATTTGACCTTTGTATATTACCAACTATATTTATTTGTACTGCATAAGCAGTTATCACTATACCATTTATGTGTACACTGGTTTCTTTCAATGTGGTGTTGTAATACTCTAAAACATTTTGTTAGGCAAACTTTGTTTGCTGAAATATATGGAGTCACTACAAGCATAAAAAATAAGGCACTTTCAATGAAAGGACTTTTATTGGGTTTATAATTAAATGAACATTCTTAGTTCTTGAAGGAATCAAGGAAACCATTCCAGTTGCTTAGTTACACATTATTTTACTTCTGGATTAAATTCAATAAGAATGATAAAATGATGTTTAATGTTTTGGACATATTTCACCTTAGTAAATGTTTTTCTTTTAAACATGAAATTTTTTAAAATCCAATCAATCTTTGAAATAAGTCCACAAAAGTCCTCTCTACTGGATGTTTGATACACTAAAATTGTACTTCTTATATATGCTTTAGATATTTTGTGCACACAGGTTTTAAGCAAAGAGACTGTTAAATGTGCAAAGGACCTTCATCTTATTGTTCATCATCCATTTTATTGGTGGTGACATTCGAAAACATCTGCATTCACTCTCAAACTCAAAGGGATGGCTGATGAGACACATTTCTTAAAATAAAATGGCATGAAAAACCTTGACAGCAATCAGTCCCATTTTTGGTAATAGCAAAGCCTGAAGAGAATTGTAAATATGCTGGTAGCCATCTTCTTATTGTGAACTATATCTTAGACTCCAAGGTATGGTGCAGATATTTTGGAATGCTATCTCCTGTAGATGGATGATATTTATTGTTGTGAAAGTCGACTGTTTCTCTCCTGCACTCTGCTCAAACCTTTCATGTGGGACAGAACCTGGAGTTATATGTCCTACTGTTTCATCCACCCATATTTGTACTGGTATCTAACAAACATTGTCCTTCAAGGAAGTCAAACAAAGGAATTTGAAAATCTACATTTCAGAAAAGAAATACTTATAGTCTTAAACAGTGGTATGTGGAATAAGGTCTATAGACTTTTTGATCAGTTTATGTATTCAATCTACAATTCGTCAATAATTTACAACATGTTCCATTTAAAAGAAGATGGGGAAATTATATTTTGGAAGAACACTTCAAGCAAATGAAAATTGTAAATGAGAAAGATATTGTTTTCTTTGCCGAAAATTTCAGTGGGAATTTTTCATGTATATGGATATATTTGATTTTCTCATTCTAGTTTTCATTTCCATGAAGTGCTCTTCAAATTGAATATATCCTACCTCTTCATTGTATATCTGACTTGTGTTCTGTTCTTCTATCCCTGAAGGCATGTTTGTTATCTACTATGAGCTATGTTCACCTTCTCTTCTATTGTTGAACTATGTATTACACTGTATCATGTTCAATACACTTTATTGTGATATCTACCAATAAGTACCCATTATCATGTCCTCAACCTTCATGACCAAATAGCATCTTGATTAAATTTTGATACACATACTGGTATATGAGAAAACAAACTTGCTCACATATATAGGAGGAATGTGATATGTTCTATCATTGTTTTTGTAACTATGTCACATCATAATGGGTAGTTTCATTCACTCTTAAATAAACCTGTAGCACAGATACCTTGGTAACAGTTTTCATAGAGTTCACCTTCAACTGAATGTTTTCTTTAGGCCACAGTTAGCCTCGGTTATGTTTTTCCTCTCATTACTCTTTCTATTGTTATTCATGTACATGGTTTCAATAGCTATTCATGTGTTGTTGTTATGGTAACTCACAAATATGGTCGCAATGGCAACTCGAAAATATGGTTGCCACAGCAACTCGAAATTAAGGTTACCATGGTTCTTTTGGATGGTTCCAGCGTTACTGATGTATGTGGCCGTCATTGTAAGCTGTGCACATCCTTGATGTTTTGTGCATATGTTTGCCAAGGTAACCTGTGTATTTGGAAACCATGGCAACGTATTTATAAGTGATTGTGTACTCCTGTCTTTACCCAGCCATTCCTGTACCAGGTGTTGCAACCGCTGGCTGTGAGTGTAACGTGCAATTTTTTTTTAGATCTACACTGTTTCCTTCACACTTATTGCCTGAAACATTGCTTTGTTATCCCTTCAGCAGGGTTACCGTTAATGTGTTAAAAGATTTGGCCAAGGAAAAACATTGTCAAAAATACATCTATTAAATGGCTGCTTTTCATAAAAGATGTGCAAACAGCCCAAATTCAAATGACTTGATGAAAAAGGTACAAGAGATGTTTAATGAACTTCTATCATGAAATCGACTTTCAATATTTACTATATTTGGAACCCCTTTTGGTGGGATACGCCATCGGCAACAAATTCACTATTCCTGGGCTGAAACATTACAAAACTGGTGAGTGGTGTGAAGGAAGCAGTGTATCTTCAAGCAGTGTCTTGAGCACGTATCTGCAACAAAGGTACATGTCAACATACATACAACAAACCTACACTGTTATTTATACCTGTACATCCGGGTCTCCTCCTCCCAATAAATCTTTATCTTGTACAGTAGCGCACGTTTGTCTTTTCTTCATCTGCATGCACAATTTCAGCACCTTTATCTCAATGTGTCAAGTTGTTGTTCCTTCAAGACCTCCCGGCGTTGGCTGATAAGTTTGACTTCACATTCATGACCTGCTATGTGGAGTAGCACTTTCTATTACTTGCCATGTCACTTTATGCACCTATCCAACAGCTGCGCTATCGATTTCAAAAAGTCTTTGAAAGTAAATAGTGACAATCGACTTTTTGGAGAGGCATTTAGAACTTGTAGGTGAATGAGGAAGAATTCTATGGATTCTTCAACTTCTTTTTACACCGAAACGTTGCAATCATGTAATAAAGATGTTGAAAAATCCATAGAATTCTTCCTCATTCAGTGGTGACATTTGAGCTTTTCTCTTACAACATGCGAAGTTGATTACCAATTGGCACTTTATACACCTGACATGCGTGTTATCAATTTTGACGACCTCTATGAAGAAGAATATTAACAATGGACCCCTTTTTGACAATATGCGAATTGAAATCGTAGGCATTGATATTGAGAAAGTCAACGTGAAAGAAACCAGTAAGTGAATTGTTTTCATCAAATTATGTCATTCTGCCAACCTATGCCTGTTATCAATGTTCTGAAAATACCAAGAAAGTTTGTAATAAGGGGGAAAAGGCATGCAATACCTTTAGTCAACAGTACAGTCATTCAGCACTTGTCTATTTACAAAATATTTTACAAATAACCACAGGGGATATTGTCGTTTTAAAAACGGAAAACAGAGCAACTAACTCTGAAATGAATAGAAAATATAAGTTTGGCCTTTAAGTCTATATTCAATATTGATACCGTTTCCTTTCTCCAATGGCAACTCAACTCACAATTTCCCACAATTTAATAGGAGATTTTATTTGCAAAGAAGAATGAAGAATCAAAGCTGTCTGAGCAATAAGAAACGTTTAAACATCTCCAGTAGATGATGAGACTAGAGTTCTGAGAAACGGGAAATTTGTCAAATGGTTCTAGTAAAACATTTAGAAAGGTTGTAGTTTTTTCAAATACAACTTACCACTTGGACCGAGAAATACGAGGGATAGAGGGAGATGTGAGTTGAGAATCCCTGTAGGGAGTGAATGGGTTACACCCTTCTATGTGATAATGTATCATTAACGGCATTCTATAGAAATTACTTGTTATAGATATTTGGTAAATGGGTAACGGTAATGCATATTATCCATTCGATCCAACTCTTCAATGTTCTGCATTTTAATGCTTCGATCAAACTATTTCAATGTTCTACATGTACTTCGTTTTGGATCCAACTCTTTAAATGTTCTGCTTATAAGTATGCTAGCCAACTCATTAAATGTTCTGCTTCTATAGATACGAACCAACTCTTTAAATGTTCTGCTTCTAAGTATACGATTCAACTCTTTCAATGTTCAGCTTATAAGTATGCGATTTAACTCTTTAAATTTTCAGCTTATAAGAATGCCAATTAACTCTACAAATATTCAGGTTATAAGTATACGAGCAAACCCTTTAAATGTAGTTCTAAGTATACGATCTAACACGCCAAATGTTCGACTTCTAAGTATTCGATCCAACTTTGTAAATGTTTTTAAATGTCTGCTCTTTAGTAAACTCTTATGTTATGAAAAGAGAGAGAGAGGCAGATGTTCAGAGGAAACGTTATTTGGTAGGATAAATCAGTTATGAAGACAGAACAAATTACACAAAGATATTTAATGGGGGTACCATCCAACAAATGTTTTTCTAAGTATACGATCCAAGTCTTCAAATGTTCTGCTTCTAAGTATACGATCCAAGTCTTCAAATGTTCTGCTTCTAAGTATACGATCCAAGTCTTCAAATGTTCTGCTTCTAAGTATACGATCCAAGTCTTCAAATGTTCAGCTTCTAAGCGCTCTTGCAGCTGTCGACTGTTGCTTACCTTATGTTGTGCTCTCCTTGTCTTATCACTCGATGTACTATCCACACTTTCAAAAATCCATTTTATACAGAACACAGTACAATTTCTTCGTCAAACATCTGCACACCCACAGGGACTTATTTCACTGAAAATAGCTTTTAGAATGTGCGAATGTGGTGTCTCCGACTATTTGCATATTCTAACCTCTTTTCAGTGACACAAGCCCCCTTGGTAGTTGGTACACATTTTGTTCCTTGTATTACAAGTCATGTTGTTGACTGCACAGCGATCTTTTTTTTACATAGTTTCAAGTTCTTACATGATAAAACATTACTAGTGGAGAGATGACTCGTTATGTGATGGGCATGACTCAAGAGCATAATGTGAATATCCAAGGTTATAAACAATATCTACTCAAAGAAGAAAACAGATGCTAAAAGGCAGAGTATTACGTAAGAAGAATATGTTGATGATTCTATTATACAACAAGACTAAATTGTAAACTCACGTAAGGGCATGAAACATTAGCATTGCCGGATATTGTGAAACTGAAACATTGTTTATCTTGCCCTGCTTTTAATATCAATGGATCTTGGAAAACACGTTCATCATGAGACTCTAGTGCAAATGTTATCCTTACTGTACCCTTTGTGCAATGCTAAAGAAAGGGTCAACCTTAGTAAGGTTGCCTTATACAGACAGTTCTCAACAAAACAGATTCCTAACGACTGGTAATAAGCAACATTAGCATAAGCTAATACAGGTATTTATTTCTTGGTGCCGATTAATAACATACTTGTAGGCACGGTATCCTAATTGAACCTTCAATGGATGTTTTGTCACAAAGGCGACATCAGCAACCAAGCTCTTTATGGGAACCTCAATCTTATCTTTGTTGTTCACCTTATTTGTACATATACACAATGTCAACAAGGACCTTTTGGACATTTGTTCCTCTAACAAAATGCCTTGCACAAACAACTATACTAAGTTGGTATATACGCATCAACAAGGACATTTGCTTGCAAACGACAATAGTATCTATGTCGAACCGTCATCAACACTTGATAAAGAGGTTGTGTGTTCATAATACTGCCTTTATTCGCATGCTTCGACCTTGTGCAAACCTTTGTTCAACACTTTAAGTGTTTGAATTTAAGATTTGAAAAAGGAGGCGTGATCATGTTTATAAATTATGGAAAAACTGTCATGTATGTTCTTTCTCTTGCCCCAAAGGACTATCCCAAGTTTAACATTGCAAACTTCAAAAAATCAAAAGTAATGGTCTTTAAGTTTCGTTAACTGTTATATTGAAGAATATCTGAGAGTTTGTGGCTTGGTGAACGAAACTTGATTTTCAGAGTCTCTAAGCTTTATATAACATCAAATTTTACTGAACCCGTATCTATCGATACATTCAACGGTTTACACACTCTGTTAAATCAAAACCTTCCATTAAAATCATTGACGTATGTTCAACAGAAGAAAAACATAAGTAAAACAAGGTTTTTGGACAATCTACGTTCTTTTGAAAATACACGTTGATATTACGTAGATCATCCTTAATTCGCTGAATACACCTGCAAATGAAATGAGTAAACGATTAATCCGAAACGAAATGTATGATACCAACAAAATAGTTGTACTACAGCAAACGGCATGTTTCATTACGTTTGTACTCTTAAAGTCACTTACGGCTGATCAATATAGTCCACAGTTCATAGTTGACTTTGAAAATTATTTAAATGTTTTCTTTGAGTAACTTTAGCCATTATGACATCGGTGGTTCTGAAGCTGTTTCATCCAGTTGCTGTCCTTGTTCCCGTGGTCATAGATGTACGTTTGCACATTAACAGTTTCAAGACTTTCGAGAGGCTTCTGTTCTGAATACCAGCATATAACACCGCTAGTTCAAGTCATAAAGGTTTCTTAAAAGAAGTCATATTGAGACACGTTTGTCTACTATTTTTCAACAACCAAACTTGATCTCAGCGTCTGAACGAAGATATCGGCAATTCCTCTTCACAACACTTCAACATTGAATTTGTTATGGTGATTTTACGCAAAAATGTGTTTTGTCAGATTTTCTGGTGATTATACATCCTATGAAGGATAAAGCCTGTCATAACTGTAGCATTAAACAAGTATTACGTCAATCAAATTTTACCTCAAGACCTGAATGTTCCTATCTGTTGACTGCAACATCATAATACCATGAACAGGTGTCCGGTAGAGACTAAATCAGAAATGCGCATTGGTTGGATTTGTCAGTATTAGGTACTTCTGGTTGAACACTAATCAAAGGGTGACATCAATCGTACCTGTAGTATAGATAGAAACTTGTTAAGGACGTGACTATCATTTGTAAAGGCGTCACATAAAGTGTAAAAAGATTACATGAAATACGCAGCTAAACCTCACCATGTGTAGTTTTGTATTTCGTCTCGGACTTAGACCTGACAAAAGTTACGTAGCCAAACCTCTTAAAAGCAGGATAAAAGGTAAGCCTCGATAAAAGTCGTATCCATATGTGACAGGACGTTCACGCCAGCACACAACTGAATGTCAGATGTTTTGGAATGAAGGTAAGACTTGTTTATAAAAGGTGGAACTTAATTAAGACACAAGTTGTCAAATGTCATACACATGTACAGCTAAGTCTTAAATAAAATTAAATTAAATATGTTTCAGCAGTTTACAACCTTACACTTGTAACTCGTGACTTGCAGGAAGACAAGGAGATTTATAGATGATCAACTTCTTTATTGTAAACAATAACGACGTTTCGGTTAAGATTCCCATATAGTTTTCAAGCATTGTCAACTCATGAATTGCAGCCTCCCACAGTCCAAAGACAAGACGGAAGAAACTGAATGCCCGGATGAAGAGTTTTTCCCTAGACACCCCGGATCCTCCCAAACAGTTGCTGGGCATTGACGAGACAACCAAGAAGAAAAGCAGCTCATTCACAAACACCTGCTTTGGAGGTAACAATTTGAATAGGCAAAATAGAGAAGGGTCAATCTTGTCACCCGTCACCTACTTAAAGCGATTTGGGATAGGGATGAGCCCACGCTTTTTACTGGCGATTTTTAAACAAATATCGGAGTTGGAACCTCCCTCTGGGTCGGTCATTAGACAGACGTCAATGAGCTGAATGTAACCTTTTTATATCAGTCTGCCTATGTGTGTTTAATAAAACATACCTCAAATATAAATACAACACAATTTTCACATTATTCCTTTTTTATCAACATGCCCGCCTTATCCTCTTCCAGTTGAAGTAATTGCACCTCGCTGGTATATTTTATAGCTTTTATATATAACTATAGTGGCGAATGTCCTTATCCAAATCAGACAACTTTCACTCGTGCCTCACTCAATACAATTCCTGTCACGTGCTTTCTCTTTCCAAAAGGAACAAAGTAAATTAATGACACAAAATCAAATGCTGACGGTTTCTAGGCTCTGTTCTGACTGGACAAGGACCTGGTCCATAAGGAGCAGTAGCTGCTGTAATAAGATAACAAACGTTACGAGGTACCAAAGGTTTCAACTGAGTTCAACCATTTCACATTTGTAAATTCATCATGGTTATTATCGCATTGTATCATGAAAATAGTTCACGTATATCTCAAGAATGTTTTCTATTGAACAGTTACGCATTTATAGGGTCTAATATACAGAAAGGTTACCAAAGTGGTAAATTTAAGCATCTCTTGCAGCCCCCAGTAGCCCCGTGGACGTGATGACAAGTAGTTCCTCTTATCGCCGGAAGATGGCGTTCGCTCTCAGGTCGAGCTCTCTGGAGATAGAGGAGAGAAAACAGAGAAGTCACACACCATCGCCTCTCCAGTCTCCGGTTTGTTCAATCTCATTAAACTAGCGTAGTTGGCAAACAGATCCTATTTTAATAAGATTGCTGTTTGTTGGAAATCAGTTCAGGCACTGTTTAGTAGATTTTGTCTATAAAGGGTCGCTTGAACAGATGTTACCAATTGGAAGACATTCATAGATTCATTTCAAGAGAAGTCAACATCAATCTTAAAAAGCAAATGCATGTTTTTCAGAAGTCAAATTGGTGTTTTTAATGTAAGCCGCCTCTAAATGCCACCCAAAGACAAGAAATTATTAATCTTCACTTCAAATACATGTTGAAAACAAAATCATGTTCAAATAGAACACATTTGAAGAGGTGCATTCAAAAAGCGCATATGTAATGTGTTCAGAGTTCATGATATGTTAACCCTCTTAACCCTATGAAACCAGTTACAAATGTTTTGGACTTGAAAGGGTTAATTCTTTCCCTCAATTCTTCAATGGATACCTATTTCAGAAGTCCAAGCGGAAGGACACGGACATGTACGTGGTGTTGTACAACTTCAGGGGCAAGGAGAAGGACGATATGGATCTCAGGTTATACATCTTTCTCAATCATAAAGATAATTGAAAAGAATTTATGAATAGGTTAAATAACAATACCATTTCCATAAACGGGTGCAGAGGGGAAAAGAGCGATGGTGACTACCTCTATAAAGAGTCCCTAATAATGTAAATGTTGAAATCGAAGAACAATGTTGATTAAGCTGTTTAACCGTGAACACATATTCTTTGATATAAGCTTATCACTCCACAGTGCACTCGTGAAACACATTCAACCCAAAGGAACATCCTGTATCCGCCCCTGGTTTTAGAATTGGAAATCCATATCTGATTGGATTACGACAGCTGTGTTTAATAAAGATGAACAAAATGCCGTATTATTGAAGTTTTGTCCATTTACGTATTCATCACTTAGAACAGGGCTAGAGAAAGTCCGACGAACACCACAAATCACTGTAGGTATTGGAATAGGCACATTTAAACGAAAACACGTAGATATCCATCAGTGCTTTAACTTCTTGTTCAACTACCCTCAATTGAACTAGCTGCACTGCCCTGAATAGAAATTAGATGTGTCGATACTGAACTTTGGACAAAATCTATGTTGCTGTTACATTTGTCAAGTTGTTTGTAAACTTGGTCTTCTTGAAAACAATATTTACAAACATTTACGATATATTGTAGCCTAGGTACATGTACAGTATTCAAAGAGTGCCAAACACCTAGCTTCCTGTAAATTTTTTTAAGTGAAACCATACCTCAACACCTTCCTATCAGATGGTCGTTGTCGTGTGTTCATGACACTGATTGTAAGCAAAGGAGTATCAATGTGTTATAGTCCACTGATGAGCTCATCGATATGTGTGTTACAGGGCAGGATGGAAGGTGAGCCTCATCAACAGTTCAGATCCAGATTGGTGGAAGGTGAGATGGATAATTCTTCTCTCTTTATCTCGGTTTCTCATTTAATTATGCTCTTAATCTTGTGATACCACGCTGTGTAGATCCGTCATTGCATCTAGCGAGTTATATACCTTTTGCGTGTCTCACAAGTGTAAAAATAAGTCAATCGTAAAATAACTCTCCAAGCTCTTCTGTGTGTCTGTGTACTTCTCCCTCTCTCTGTGTGTCTGTGTACTTCTCCCTCTCTCTGTGTGTCTGTGTACTTCTCCCTCTCTCTGTGTGTCTGTGTACTTCTCCCTCTCTCTGTGTGTCTGTGTACTTCTCCCTCTCTCTGTGTGTCTGTGTACTTCTCCCTCTCTCTGTGTGTCTGTGTACTTCTCCCTCTTTAACGTATTCTCCCCCTCTCTCTCTCTCGGTCACTTTTTCAGTGTTCTTTCACTCTCTGCTCCACTTCCCTTTCCCTAAAATGTCTTTTTGGTTTCGCTCTGTCTAACTATTTCCTGTCAGAATAAATCTGTTCTTTATTACCAGTAACAAGTGCGAATATCACCTTTCCATATGACACATGCTTTCGAGCAATTATCTCTATGTAATAACCGTTGTCACTTTTTTTCTTTTCTGACTCAGGGTCGGTGTAACGGCAAAGTAGGTTACTTTCCGGCCACGTATGTTCAGCGATTGGTCCCGGGGCAGAGAGTCTTCCAGGTGACACACACCATGAACCTCAGTGAGGGCGATAACGGCATGCGTCTCCATAAGGACCAGGTACGTACACGCACATACACACACACACCATGTATTCAGACTTTCTAGATGCATTTATTTGTTACCAAAACAACTCACTGTCACAGTGAGATAACTCAATCAATCATGATATATTAAACCTCATTATAGCGGCTTAAACAATGTATCTACTTTACTACAGCAGTCTTCCTAGACTTTAGTAAAGCATTTGATACGGTCTGGAAAACAGGCTTGATACAAAAAGTTAAGAAAAAGGGCATACAAGGGGAAATGTTGGAAAATGATGATACCATGAAATAAATAAATAAATGAAGTCTAATAAATACTGTTTTGTATTTACTGTAGGCATTTGTCCACCAAGCAATGGGACATTCCATTTTGAAGAAAGGTTGAAGGCAGTTGCATTCACACCCACTGTTGCATAACTATGTTTTGATAAGGCTGTAAGCATTTGTCCCTGTAGGCGTTAGTGGATGCCACCGATTAAACAAACAACTCAATCAGAGAAACTGAAGAGATTACGTAAACCGGTTCACTGTGACAGTCAAGCTCCGTACAACGATGAATAATCAACACTGCTGCGGAGCTTAGGAGAGACTCGGCGCACGGTAGCGGGCCACTAATTAATAAGTGTGATGCATCACTTTTATCTTGGAGGCCGATGGACGGCTACTCGCTTTAACTGTCAGTCCTCAATAGCGGCCTTCGCTGATAACTTGGTTTTTTGGTTAACACTTTAAAGGGGAAGTAGCACGTTTTAAGAGGGAATATAAGGTGATGTCATGAAAATGAAAACTTATGGTTCCAATTGAAAGACAATGTTTTTAAATTAAATGGAGCAGTAGTAATTCAAATATATAACGAAGAGTTTAGCCATGCGATTTCTTTTTCTTACACAAAATGAATTAAAGGTGATCACAAAAAATGGCCGCCAATGGATTTTATGTGAATCTATATACTTTGTTCTCTGACTATGGATGATTGACTTGTGTAATGAGATTTTTGACACTGTCAAAATAATACATTTATAAATAACTTACAATTATCAGTGAAAATTTTAAAATGTAAAATTATCTAAAAACGTGCTACTTCCCCTTTAAATCTTTGTATGTTTTATTTACAATAACAGCTTATCCATTTTGGACCTACCTTTATGTGTTAACTATATGTATCCTGATACTTGATAGGGCCTTTACTTTACTTCGCAATGGATTTATTAATGTTAAACTCTACGTGTAAATAGGCATAAAAGAAAATACTGAATCTGCAGGAAAGGCTTTACATGTTTTAATACTTTCTCCCTGATGTTTCACTTTTATTCTCCTCCAAACTTGCAGATCGTGGTTCAGATTGGCGAGGAAGTGAACGGAATGATCCACGTCCAGGCGCCCAACAGGAAACAGGCCATGTGTCCTCTCAAGTACCTACAGGAAGTCTGATACACGCATGCGCTAATACCTCCCCACTTCCGGTGGAATCACCCTCTGATCTACCATGCCGACCACGTAGTCGATTCAACCACCAGTCGGTCACGAAACGCACGTGCTGTACAAAATATTGCACCAACCGGCATCTGCATACAACGAAACAGCCTCAGTCACTGCTCGCTGACGTTCAAGGCTCTCAATAGTTCCTACTTATATAGAAGAAATTGAATCTACAATCCCCCGGTGGATTTACCTATAGCGCATGTTCGTGTATGTGTGAGTGCGCGTGTGTGAATTCCTGAATGAGCCTATGTGAATGCGCATAATCATAGTGGTTGTCGCAGATACTTTGAATTTCCTCTAGCGTCGGAACCCTCCGCAGCAAGATGGAGGATAAACCAAAGTGTATCTAGAGACAATCTGAGATGAAGCTTAGTCGCTCGTGTCTCATAGTTTTGGGAAACCAATCAAAAGATGCCAAACACATTATGCTGTGCCCAAATATGGATGATAAGCAAAGTTCCAGTGATTCCTTAAGGAGTTTCGGTGTTTATGGGTGATATTTTGATATTTGTGATCTAGATTTTGTCGACGATGTAGATATTGTGTTTTTTCAGTGTATTCTACATAGAGTTGTGACACTAACACAAGCCGTAGTCTTTCTGTGCAGACTACTGTACCAGTGTTGGGCTCTGCGCCTGTACATATTCGTGATCTCACCTCTGCGTTTGTCTGGCTCCGTTCCTCGACGTTTACGACAATCTCACACAGTATTACTTCCATTGAGGAGACACGCAGTGTTCGGAGTCGCCTATTGCTAGACTCTTTGCATCAACTCATCAGCTTTTCAACTTCATGTCACCATGATTAAATGATTAGTTCAACACTTGTTGTTTTAAAAGTAAAAAAGGATACCGTGTGTATTTACAGGTTTAGCTTACTCCAGGGTGTGGACAAGTCGTTTATATGATGTGTGTGTAGGTTCAGGATTCAGCTGGTCTGACCTGACGTGACCCGGAAGTGATTTACCTGAAGGAACCAAACCTTACCAAGAATGGGTGTACATGAAAGTACTCGGGTAAATATCTGAAAAAGAAATAACCTGACGGAATCCGTATGTGTTTGTCAGAAAGACCCAGATGTAAATTATCTAAAGAGGAACATGAACTGGGTTACCTCAAAGGAACTGGAAGTGATTTACCTGAGTGGAAGAGATTCGATGAAAAGAATACAGAAGTGATCATTTCCTAAATTGATTATTCTTCAGTAGAAATACAACTGACAGTGGCTGTGAAAGGAATGTATATCTTATCATGCAACCTATTTCTCTATTCAACGTGCGGTGATCAATCAGTTTGACTTCTTATTGTGCTTGCCAATGGAGTACCTTTGGACTATGGATGTTCTTCAATGTATGTTGTTGTGTCCACTCCACTCCATACTGAAGTTTCTATGGAAGAACCAACTATGTGTGGAGAGGATGGCCGTGTCCATGTTGTATGAGTTCATTTTTTCACCAGCAGTTCGGTGTTTGTCCCGTGTTTTACAAAGTTTATTTCAGATTTGATTTACATTTGAATGTTTGCAAATTGGCATTTTGAGATATGATACACTTAGTGTTTTTTATCTTCTTATCTTTTATTAAGATGCATATTGTGATGTTTCTACCATTTCTGATGAGGGGCACTCATTCAACAGCTATGTTGTTCATGATTTATATTATGTTTAGGTTTTGTTGTACAAAGATTTTGATGTCTGTAGACTTTTCACATTGAAGTTATTAAGTGACTCATATCAAGAAGACTTTGTTTTAAAACTCTTTGTATGGAAGACATTTTGTTTCAATAACGTCTCTTTGAAACATTTACGGAATGGAAGAAATTTATATCATATTAATTATATTATATAATTGAAGAGCCAAACACTTTGCTATCCGCAATTTTTCACATCAAATATGATTTATTATCAAAGGATGAGTGTCATTAGTATAAACAATTCATGCGAACTTAAATTCAGATGTATCAAACTATCGTCGGAGATAATGATATTCAAGAAATCTAATCATTTAAACGTATGTGCTTTAACTGCATCATTCAAGCCTTATGATCTGACCTTGCAAGACTGTAACCCATTTGACCCATTTGCTGAGAAGTTCTTTGCATACTCTCCTCATGTCAAGTATTTATTACTTCAACATGTAATTATTCATGTGCTTGTAATTATTAATTTTGCAACATGCGAGAGGCTATAATTATATGATGATATAACCTAATTGGTACGTTACGTTAGCTATTCGAATTAATATTGATGAATGTGAGTGTAAAAGCTATGGGTTAACATTCCAGGACGTAAGTGTCCTTCCTGAACAGGTCGCTAGCTGGTTAGAATTTTAGAAGACACGAACACAAGTGCAATCGTTAGGAAAGATACCGTAAGAAATTTAATTTGAAGGGCCATTCATTGTTCCTTAGTGGGAAAACATGGGAGACTTATGGTGTTATTTTGTATGAGAAGAAAATGTCTCTATGAAACGTTTCTGTAATTATCAAGCAGGAAATGGGTACATGGTCAATGGTGTGTTGGTGATGACCTTCCAGCGACATATGTATAAGTTTTGGTCAGTCCAACGTAAAAATATTGGTAGCACCTTACATACATCTGGTGGATTGAAATGTGCCCCGTATAAAATATTGAGAGCGCATTATCATTGTGATTCTCCATGAAATGTTTTTATTGTTTGTTTCACATTTTGTGGTGGATGTTGACCGTAAGCACCGCATTTGTCTCTTAGAAATAATATAGTTAGAAGAAAGATACACAGGGGACACGTTGTATCGTTGACCGTATAGTAAGCACACTCTTGCGTCCCTTCAAAACGTTATATAGTTAGAAAATATGTATCAAGTCATGAACTACACTCAGGGGCAAAAAAAAAAACGATACAAAAGTTTAAAGAGAATACAAAATCATGTTGTCAGAAAATGGAATACATCTTTGGATGTCTGTCCATACACATTTTGATCTTGAAGTAGGTGAAGAAACGAGATGTATTAATGTATATTCATTGTAAAAAGTGGTGGTTTTTACCAGTAAAAGTTGTCTGATATACAATACTATTACAATATTAAAGTAGATATCGGTTGCTGTAATGAGTGAGATTCCCCTCTTTCAAGTGGCCCGAAGAATCTTTAGTATTAGCCTTTTAAACATAAATTCACTATTAAGAGTAGTATTGGCCTTTAAAACATGATTAATTTCAAAACAGCAGATTTGTAAAAAAAAAAAAAAATGTAAAAAGCTTTTGAAAATCAGGCCTGTGTAAACTGTTATGGCCGCTCTATTTAGAAGTGTTTCTTTTACAGACTGAACTCACAAGAATCTCAGATGAACTCCAAAATTATTTGATAATGACCTTTTTTTTTGGTAAGTGAAAGTCAACTTTGAACAAACATTTTTGCTTTCATACTCTGAAATCTAATGTTTGTCACATAGTTTGGACACACCAAAGAATCAGTAGCATTGCATTATGAAAAGCATAGTCATTTTATACGAGCATTGTTAAAGCAATACATTTAAGTTATAAGTGATTGTGATGGTATATTAAATCATGTCTAACGAAGGGCGCGCAAAATGTCATTTTCAACTCTTCTATATCTTAATTCTGGAGATATCAAAATCGCCGATTTCTTTAACTGGTTGAAAGACCTTTCAGGCTTTTGTTCTCAGAAACAAAACAAAAATCGATTAAAAATTATATACTGAGCTTCAATTGATGACATGACGTAACCATGCTTCAGTAATACTTAACACTTTTAGATCGTGTCGTTTCTTTTGCTCCCGAGTGTACTTTAACATTTAGCTAGAAAACTACACGTGTCACGACGCACTGACTAAAAGACACGCACAATCAAGGGGTGTCAGGATGAACCTTGTCTCATTCCTGCATCCGGGTTAGTATAGTGTATCGACATATATGCAATGCTTGAATTTTCGTGAAACAGGTAAGAGATATCTTTGTAATCATTTTTAAAGAAAAATCTGTCTAGATTAATCGGATTGCCAGGGTAAATGTACTCTGTAAGTATATGATATACAAGAGAACATATGATATCGTTTTCATAACAATCAGAGAAGGTATGTTGAAGTATGGGTGTAATGTATTGTATTTTCCATGCATTAAGAATGACAAAGGTTTTCCAACTTCTTCTGAAATGTTTCAAAAACCAAATAAAGACCATGACCATTACGTTATTATCATGCACCGGAAAAGTAAACATTTAACAATTTCCTGAATTTGTATCATTAAAATGTATTTATCACAAAGCGCCGTTTAATTTAACTGCAATATCTCTGCGATAGAAATAAAATCGAAAACACGAAACACAAACCGATTGGCAAGATATGATGCTTTATGTTCAGTATCTATTGTAAATGATATTTATATTGCAGTGACCCAATTGTAATGTATTGAAAGGAAGACTGATTCATTAATTTAGTTCTTTGATAACAAACATAGCTAACGTAGTGTTGAAATAACGTGTGAGATATATCTGTGATATCTACTTGTGTCAATCACTCTCTCTTAGATATGATTGGTCGGCGGGACTGGGAAACGAAAGATGATTGCTTGAAGAGATAAAACATTTGTTTGTGTATGTCTGTTTAGAATAATGTAATCATTTTAATACGTAATGCTGTATGGAATGTTTTATAAGAAGTGACTGGTAACAGTACGATTTCAACAAAATGAAACTTATTTGATGAATTTGTCGTTAACTGATAATGGGTAGTATGGGATAATTTGTTTAAACGTCGCATATATTCATATATTTGTCAATCTTTTTATATACAGAAAAGTACAAGAACGTAAACAGAATTACCCCTGGTGAGACAAAGTGTAAGATAGATTACTTAGATTATTTAAAGTTGCCTTTAAAGGTAGAATATGTGGTAATACCATATGATTTCACGAAAATGTCTTGCTTTTTTTTTCAGTCTGTTTTAAATGTCTTAAATTTGAGATCTATTGATTTATGACTTCAGTTTTTATACGTCATAACATCTTTAGTTGGAACTTGTTTCGGTAGAATGTCTCGTATTCCCTTTAAAGCGCAGATGTAAAGTGCAGCCTCTCTGATTTTTTTCAACATTACATAGAGACAAAACTCTTTTCCGACAATGCAGAGGAAAATCATGAACTGTAAAAAAAAGTTTTGTATCATGATTAGAATAACGCTCATCTGTATTGGAATACTTTTGTATTTTATTGTTAACATTATCATCGTTGAAGTTTAGTTTCGTTGATTATATATATGCATTGATGCTTTTGTAAATGCTTCTTTGTTAAGAAATGAATTCAAAGAGTTAGCAATGAGATCTTTACGAAACTTTCACTTAATTTGGAGATTCAAACCGATGCAATCTTGCCAATTTATTCTAGATTCATTTTGAGTTTGTGTTTTTGTTTTCATGAATTGTTGTTTTCTTCATTTCTTAAAAACAGCATCTGGTAAATTCTCAAAACAACATGGTCGTAGTTGTAATATAATGTTATGTTTCTCATTACTGCAAATATCATACCGATTTCACATGTTCTTAAAAATTGATGTTTTGAGAAATTCATTCATTTTATCAAAGTGTGTCATTCGCCTACTCAGAATGCTGTTCAACTCATTACGACAAATTAAACAAACAACTTTAGTTTATATAATTTTCTGTATAGATTAACCTCTGTCTTGCTTCGACTCATCGATAAACTACTGAAAAGAAGTAAATGGTCTTACCTACAGCTGCGTACTTTAAGTTTGTTCATTTACCAACTTCATGTAGTGTTATATGATGCAACGCTGGGTAGTCGTGTAGGCTAGAGTTAAAGAGGAAGAGTCAGTAAAATTAATTGTACGTTAACATATTTGTACGCAATTCCTAACAGTTAACTGAAAGATTTTTACCAGGTCATCGAAGTGACCAGGTGTCAGAATTTCGAAAACCCTAATGTTTTTTTATCTATATAAATACTACAAATGCGATAAACAGCTTCAAAAGAGGTCGTATTTGTTCCTTTCCACTTAGTCTTTGTAATTGTGCTCTGTTTCATCGATGAGTCAATTTGAAATTTAAATGGAAATTTAAGAAACAAAATTTGCCAGAGAAACAAAGGCGATCAAAAACAACTTGAAGAATGGTTAATTTACTCATGTACAATGCATGATTCGTTGTCAGTTCTGCTAAATATACGAACTTGATATCCAAATTTAACAAGAGGACATAACATTTGCTCTAAGATACACCAGCGAGTTAACAAGTTAAAGGTACGCAGCTGTATACTGACATCCTTATAGATGAAGAACCATTGCGGTTCTGCAGGATGGTTCCTTACAGAGAAGTCTTGCACGGAGACTTAGTGTAGCCGGTGCTGCAGGATGGTTCCTCACAGAGAAGTCTTGCACGGAGACTTAGTGTAGCCGGTGCTGCAGGGTGGTTCCTCACAGAGGAGTCTTGCACGGAGACTTAGTGTAGCCGGTGCTGCAGGATGGTTCCTCACAGAGAAGTCTTGCACGGAGACTTAGTGTAGCCGGTTCTGCAGGATGGTTCCTTACAGAGAAGTCTTGCACGGAGACTTAGTGTAACCGGTTCTGCAGGATGGTTCCTCACAGAGAAGTCTTGCACGGAGACTTAGTGTAGCCGGTTCTGCAGGATGGTTCCTCACAGAGAAGTCTTGCACGGAGACTTAGTGTAGCCGGTTCTGCAGGATGGTTCCTTACAGAGAAGTCTTGCACGGAGACTTAGTGTAGCCGGTTCTGCAGGATGGTTCCTTACAGAGAAGTCTTGCACGGAGACTTAGTGTAGCCGGTGCTGCAGGATGGTTCCTTACAGAGAAGTCTTGCACGGAGACTTAGTGTAGCCGGTGCTGCTGCAGGATGGTTCCTTACAGAGAAGTCTTGCACGGAGACTTAGTGTAGCCGGTTCTGCAGGATGGTTCCTTACAGAGAAGTCTTGCACGGAGACTTAGTGTAGCCGGTTCTGCAGGATGGTTCCTTACAGAGAAGTCTTGCACGGAGATTTAGTGTAGCCGGTGCTGCAGGATGGTTCCTTACAGAGAAGTCTTGCACGGAGACTTAGTGTAGCCGGTGCTGGGTTCCTCACAGAGAAGTCTTGCACGGAGACTTAGTGTAGCCGGTGCTGCAGGGTGGTTCCTTACAGAGAAGTCTTGCACGGAGACTTAGTGTAGCCGGTGCTGCAGGATGGTTCCTTACAGAGAAGTCTTGCACGGAGACTTAGTGTAGCCGGTGCTGGGTTCCTCACAGAGAAGTCTTGCACGGAGACTTAGTGTAGCCGGTGCTGCAGGGTGGTTCCTTACAGAGAAGTCTTGCACGGAGACTTAGTGTAGCCGGTGCTGCAGGGTGGTTCCTTACAGAGAAGTCTTGCACGGAGACTTAGTGTAGCCGGTGCTGCAGGGTGGTTCCTTACAGAGAAGTCTTGCACGGAGACTTAGTGTAGCCGGTGCTGCTGCAGGATGGTTCCTTACAGAGAAGTCTTGCACGGAGACTTAGTGTAGCCGGTGCTGCAGGGTGGTTCCTTACAGAGAAGTCTTGCACGGAGACTTAGTGTAGCCGGTGCAGCAGGGTGGTTCCTTACAGAGAAGTCTTGCACGGAGACTTAGTGTAGCCGGTGCTGCTGCAGGATGGTTCCTTACAGAGAAGTCTTGCACGGAGACTTAGTGTAGCCGGTTCTGCAGGATGGTTCCTTACAGAGAAGTCTTGCACGGAGACTTAGTGTAGCCGGTTCTGCAGGATGGTTCCTTACAGAGAAGTCTTGCACGGAGACTTAGTGTAGCCGGTGCTGCAGGATGGTTCCTTACAGAGAAGTCTTGCACGGAGACTTAGTGTAGCCGGTTCTGCAGGATGGTTCCTGACAGAGAAGTCTTGCACGGAGACTTAGTGTAGCCGGTGCTGCAGGATGGTTCCTTACAGAGAAGTCTTGCACGGAGACTTAGTGTAGCCGGTGCTGCAGGGTGGTTCCTCACAGAGGAGTCTTGCACGGAGACTTAGTGTAGCCGGTGCTGCAGGATGGTTCCTTACAGAGAAGTCTTGCACAGAGACTTAGTGTAGCCGGTGCTGCAGGATGGTTCCTCACAGAGAAGTCTTGCATGGAGACTTAGTGTAGCCGGTGCTGCAGGATGGTTCCTCACAGAGAAGTCTTGCACGGAGACTTAGTGTAGCCGGTGCTGCTGCAGGATGGTTCCTTACAGAGAAGTCTTGCACGGAGACTTAGTGTAGCCGGTGCTGCAGGATGGTTCCTCACAGAGAAGTCTTGCACGGAGACTTAGTGTAGCCGGTGCTGCAGGATGGTTCCTTACAGAGAAGTCTTGCACGGAGACTTAGTGTAGCCGGTTCTGCAGGATGGTTCCTTACAGAGAAGTCTTGCACGGAGACTTAGTGTAGCCGGTGCTGCAGGATGGTTCCTCACAGAGAAGTCTTGCACGGAGACTTAGTGTAGCCGGTGCTGCAGGATGGTTCCTCACAGAGAAGTCTTGCACGGAGACTTAGTGTAGCCGGTGCTGCAGGATGGTTCCTTACAGAGAAGTCTTGCACGGAGACTTAGTGTAGCCGGTTCTGCAGGATGGTTCCTTACAGAGAAGTCTTGCACGGAGACTTAGTGTAGCCGGTGCTGCAGGATGGTTCCTTACAGAGAAGTCTTGCACGGAGACTTAGTGTAGCCGGTTCTGCAGGATGGTTCCTTACAGAGAAGTCTTGCACAGAGACTTAGTGTAGCCGGTGCTGCAGGATGGTTCCTCACAGAGAAGTCTTGCACGGAGACTTAGTGTAGCCGGTGCTGCTGCAGGATGGTTCCTCACAGAAAAGTCTTGCACGGAGACTCAGTGTAGCCGGTTCTGCAGGATGGTTCCTTACAGAGAAGTCTTGCACGGAGACTTAGTGTAGCCGGTGCTGCAGGATGGTTCCTGACAGAGAAGTCTTGCACAGAGACTTAGTGTAGCCGGTGCTGCAGGATGGTTCCTCACAGAGAAGTCTTGCACGGAGACTTAGTGTAGCCAAAGAAAGAATAAAGGCCTCACTGAACCACCATTGAGCCACACAAAGAACCATATGACACTTTTTATGGGGCAGTAGCACGTTTTTAGGGGGAATATAAGGTGATGTCAGGAAAATGAGAATATATGGTTCCAATTGAAAGACAATGTATTAAACTAAATGAAACAGAAATGATTCAAACATATAACGTAGAGTTTAGCCATGCGATTCTTTTTTCTAACACAAACTGAAAAAAGGTGTTCACATAAAATGGCCGCCAATGGATTTTATGTGAATTTTTATATTTTGTCCTCTGACCATCGATGATTGATTTGCGTTATGAGATTTTTGACACTATCAAAATAATACATTTAGCATTAATGAACAATTATCAGTGAAAAATTTGAAAAATAAAATTATCAAATAACGTGCTACTGCCCCTTTAAAGGCATTAACCACTCATTAAGGTCCTACTTGCCTTTTGGCAATTCAAACTGTTTTGAGCATCAATTGGTTATAATTTACTCCGAATAATGCTAACACGGTCATCAACGGAGTTTTGTTATAGTGCAGTTTTTTGTCCTCTTGCTCCATCAGTATGTACTTTCATGCGAGTGGATTTCCCTTGTATAGCTAGATCAAGAACCGATTAGGTACCCCCTTTTCCTCCGCAAGGCATAAACCGTCAATAGTCTATCTAACCCTAAAATTCAGTTACCCTTAGCTCCTATAGCATGAAGACGATATTGAGTTCTTTCATCCGGGTTTCGAAACATGGTTTGATTTTAAGTCATTGGCTCGCTTCTTTTTATTGGTTAATAGAGGGAAATACTTTGAAGACAATCGGGTGAATGTAAGAGATTTTATAATTAATAAGACCTGATTGATTAGAAATCTTTAAGGACTGCCAATGTTGTGAGAAGAAGCAAGACAGACTAGCTAAAGGTCTACGTTAGAAGATCGTATTTGTTATCATCCATATTCTTTTCGTAATTCTACATACAAAATTTAAAATAATGATTAAATATGGCACATCAATGTTGCCCGTGGTTTTGTTTATTTGTCATTGACATAAATAAAGTTAAACTTTGCAACTGTCAAGCTTTATTGAATGTTTTGTGGGCGACCTTTTCCGCCTACAGCTGGGAGATGATTAAAGTTGGGCTGGTCACGTGATGGGCAGAGATCCTCGGCCCGACGACCAACACAATTACAGTACAGTTCGCACTGTGATCAAGTTGTATTTGTTATAATAAATGTTACATAAAACATACTTTGGGACTTGTGTTTTCTGTGCAGCATTCATTAACAGCTCTGGTATTACGAGTATATACAGTTTGTGTTAACCAGTTTCAACGAATAATAAGTAATATGATTTGAGTGTATACTTTGAATCACGAAGATGGATTTGGCTTTACTTCAAGTGACAAGTGACAAGTTTATTTGCCTTTGGGGCCACGTGACCCATATTGCTAATACAGAAAAGACTGCACACAGTGCGCATGATTATCATTTTAAACAGGCAGATTTCTTTTCAAATACAAAGATAAAGACTTAATGAGCCCTATATTAGTTGATGATAACAACTGATACATTTTAAACTTTGATGGATATTCATAGTAGTATACAGGTAAAAACTGCTTTCTACTTACATCATAATACGGACAGATAAATAAAAAGTGATATTCGTCCTCAATACAACCAAGCACGCACTTCGTACATAACAATACATTGGGGTTATTATAACTTTTATATCGAAGTAACTGTATCCTTAATTTGTGAGAACCACAACGGAATTTACAAAACAACCTCAGCAAATCTTTATCAGAGAATAATTCAAGAACATATTTCTCAACATTTAAAGCAGATTTAAAACCACTGTAGTGCTCTAAAAATTGTGATCCTGAAACTTTACTCTGCCAATTCTGAAATTGTATGTCCTTACATCTTTGAAAAAACAAACTCTTAAAAACTTTTAAACTACCACAATCTTGGGCAATCCATACGTATGAAAAACCGGTCTGAAATAATAGCATTCGAACACGTGAGACCCAACAGTCTTTTCTCTGTTCATCAAACTGTTTCATCATTTCATAAGTCGCCCTTGGATATCTAGACCTCTCCATACGAATGATTCTACACCAATAATTTATGCAACGACTGTAATAATTAACACACAAATAACTTCTACCTGTATCACCAAGGATTGCATTACTCGATATTCGTCTTGAAACTCCAAGGCACCTCTTAAAAAAATCAGTTTGAACTTTTTCTATTGACTGCCTAAAAGTGTGACCCCAGATCTCTGAACCGTACAAAAGGATAGGAGAAATTTTAGAATCAAATATTTCTATCATAGTATGAAATGGTATCGACTGAAATGATTTCAACAGTCTACTGACAGGAAACATCGCCTTCCTAGCCTGAATAGATAAAGTTTCACAAGCTCTAGACCAAATTAATCTTGATGAAAATACGATTCCCAAATACTTATAATACGAAAGACACTTCATTTCTGTACCTGCATACGTCCATCGTTCCGTGCTTTTCAAAAATCCACCTCTCCTAAACACTACTATATTAGACTTATCCAGATTAACCTCATACCCTCATTTTATACAAATCTTATCAAGGAAATCTTATTTTCTTTGCAAACTTATAACTGTATCATCAACCAAAGCAAGATCATCAGCAAATAGTAGTAACAAAATTTCTTGTATATTTTCATGAACAAATATTCCCCTCAAACCACTCTGTTCAAATTCAGATACTATCTCATTAATGAAGATAATGAACAAGATTGGGCTTAACATACATCCTTGTCTAACACCAGAGGAAGTATTGAAAAAATCTGTTCTACCTCCCTTTGCCTTGACACAAGCCTTAACTTTTGAATACATATCACAGAGAACATTAAACAATTTACCACATATTCCCCTATTATGAAGAACATACAAAAGTTTTTGTCGATCAACTAAATCAAAAGCTTTACGAAAATCAATAAAGGCTACATAAAAACGATGCTTAGGTTTCCTTTAAATATTTTTGACACAATGACTGTAAAACGAATATATTATCAATTGTAGAGTAATTTGTCCTGAAGCCTGCTTTACTTCAAGTCATGTATCATAAGGGAATTTGTCATAATCAAAGAAAAGTCAAATGAGACAAAAAACATTTTATATAATACATTTTAAATCATGAACAAAATTCATTTTCATTCATGTTCCAACAACAAGGATTTCACAGAATACGTTCTTTAAAAAATGTAAGATCATGGGTGTTCCTCAAGTTATTAATGTATTATGTATGAAAAGTTTACAAAAATGATGCAGCAAAATGTTTAAACAAAATAGATGCGATTAATCATACAGGACCATTTGAAGACAACTATAAGCAGCAAAGGAACATTTAATTAAAGAAAATGTCATTAAGATATGTAAAAAAAAATCAATGCACTAACGCTACAACAAGAACAACCCCCTCTGCGCTAACAAGTTGCATCCAATGACGTTAGCAATGGTGTAATGTACATTATCTACCTGGGAGAAGCAAAGATGAATTTTCATTTTACATAGATAACTTCTTAACTTTTTCTATATACCCTGAATCACATTTGACATTGAAGACAACATCAAACTGAAATCTTTTTACACGGAAGTTTAGATTAGCAAAAATACTGCATTTTACATAAAATTACATGCAAATTACTTTGACTTTGACATTTGACTTCAATGGCAACATATTTTTTTACACTGGTTACACGGATGATTTCTCTTCCCGATATTTTCCCGAGGAGACAAATTTCGCCTTCTTTCCTATGGTCGATTCCTTGCACTTGTTATACCACGCATCATGTCTAGTGCACGTCTTTGAGTGCTCCAGCTTTATACACTTGACGTTGAGAAGGTCGAAGTAGATGTAGCCCACGTTGTCAGCGAGGTCGTTGTTTACCTGGTGCAGACACGTCTTGAACTTATGGGTACAGTCGCACCCGTAGGCGTCCCAGGCGTAGTAGTTGAACAGGCCGTGGTGAAGCACAGACGCTGGAGGTAACAGAACCTATTAGAACTGATTGCATTGCATCTGTCTACGCAAAGCCTAAAACGTTTAGTAATAGTAAGCTAGAGGGCAAGCACGGACAATTCAAGTTTCTACAGCAAAGCATAAAATGACAGTTCGGTAAACTGGCGTTTTAGGGTTTGCTAAGAAAGATAATCTGAATGTGGTTGTGGTGGTTAGGGTGATAGTTGGGATGGTGGGTATGATGGTGATGATGAGGATAGTTTAGATTAAGATGAGGATGTGTTAATGATGATGAGGAGGAGGAGGAGGATTGTGATGCTGTTGGATGAGGTTGGGGTTGATGATGACGATGCTGATGATGATGACGTGAAGATGTAGATGCGGATGATGACAACGATGACGACGATCAGGATAATATTGAAGACGACGACGATGTGAACGACTACGATGCTGCTGCTGATGGTGATGACGATGATGTGTTGATGAAGATGATGATGACGACGACAACAACGATGACGATGATGACGACGACGATGTTGATAATGATTGTGATGACGATGACGTGCCGATGTAGATGATGACGACAGTAATGACTACACTTCAGAATAATGATAAAGACGATGACGGCGATGAGGATGACGACGATGATGAAGACGATGACGATGATGATCATGTTGATTTTGACTGGGGAGGAGAGTTAGAGAAGAGATTGATGAACGACCATACCTTGAATACCTGTTTTACAGTTGTGCAGAGCTTTGCAACACTTGTTTGGTGCTGTTCCTTCTTTCGTCACCTTTGGCTTCTTAACAGGAAGTGGTTTGGTAGTCATGCAATAGTCTGTGCCTGCAACAAGGAAATCGCCCTTTATAAATCTTATTGAAGCAGAAAAGTGTGTCTGGACCTATATTGCACGAACGTGAAATATTTAATCTGAATTACAAAATATGAAAGACGATAACTTATAATCAAAACAGGACAGGTGATAATGGGCCTTTTTGAGGAGAAGAGCAAATTTTAGAAACATTCTGAAGTTCTCTATTGTTTCTAGAAGGTAACCTCAAAACGTCACGTATTTGCCGATATAAAAAGTAAAATAACACCTTAGTTTTGACTTATTCACTGTGGATATCACCAAGTTGTTCTAGGCGTCACCTACCGTGCTACTGTCGACAATACGTCACCTACCCTGATACTAATGACGTCACTATCTAACTACTATTGACTTCATTTGCCAATCTACTCATGATGTGCCATACCAATATACACTATAGTTAACGTCTTTGATCTCTAGCTTAAGTAGGTCAGCTACTTCTGACGCAACTTCACACATAAAAACACACGATAACATACTACTGGGGACGTTTATTACCTGGTTAAACGTCATTACTCCATTTACTCTTCTTATTTCCATGTGTAAACCCTAAACAGGGAAATATTTTCGAAGTATGGAATGTCTTAACTTAGATCCTTTGTTCTTGAATAAAATCCTATCCTATTTTCCAAAATCTATTCAAGGGCAAGCTAGGGTGTCCTTGTAACTTGCTTAGGTTCGGGGAAGGTTTAGGATCGTTTCGACTTCCGTGCTTAATAGTAGTTATGTTGTTTCGAGTTCTGGTACATTCTAACCTCCTGACTAGCCTATGTGTTATCCTTCTAGCCACTAGTCTTATCCATCAGTAAGTTTTCTTTTACCGATTATCTTATAGTCCGTTTTCTTATCACGTTTTGCTAATGTACCTAACTTACCCGGGTATCCCATGTGGAGGTGACTTACCCGGGTATCCCATGTGGAGGTGACTTACCCGGGTATCCCATGTGGAGGTAAATTACCTGGGTATTCCATGTGGAGGTAAATTACCTGGGTATCCCATGTGGAGGTAACTTACCCGGGTATCCCGTGTGGAGGTGACTTACCCGGGTATCTCATGTGGCGGTAAATTACCTGGGTATCCCATGTGGAGGTAACTTACCCGGGTATCCCGTGTGGAGGTGACTTACCCGGGTATCCCATGTGGAGGTAACTTACCCGGGTATCCCATGTGAAGGTAACTTACCCGGTTATCCCATGTTGAGGTAACTTACCTTGGTATCCCATGTGAAGGTAACTTACCCGGTTATCCCATGTGGAGGTAACTTACCCGGTTATCCCATGTGGAGGTGACTTACCCGGGTATCCCATGTGAAGGTGACTTACCCGGGTATCCCATGTGGAGGTAACTTACCCGGTTATCCCGTGTGGAGGTGACTTACCCGGGTATCCCATGTAGAGGTAACTTACCCGGTTATCCCGTGTGAAGGTGACTTACCCGGGTATCCCATGTGGAGGTAACTTACCCGGTTATCCCATGTGGAGGTGACTTACCCGGGTATCCCATGTGGAGGTGACTTACCCGGGTATCCCATGTGGAGGTAACTTACCCGGGTATCCCATGTGAAGGTAACTTACCCGGGTATCCCATGTTGAGGTAACTTACCTGGGTATCCCATGTGGAGGTAACTTACCCGGGTATCCCATGTGAAGGTGACTTACCCGGGTATCCCATGTGAAGGTCGATCCTCTTCTTCATGTGCTGTACTTGCTCTGACTTGTCCGTGTCCTTCAACCGCATCTTGAGCGGCAAATAAATAATGTTTATCGACAACCTTAATATGCAGCAGGATAGAACGGGCAGACAGGTTTTTCGTTTGGGAGAGGTGTGTCCTATGTGTGTACGACTATTGATAACATAAATTTCATAAAAGAACACATATCCTAATGTCAAGTTAGCTAACCTGCAGAACGTCTCCCTAAACCTTTCTTACATAATTTGGCCATGAGTAAGAAGTAGGAACCTAAACATACTTGGAGGTCCCCCCCCCCCCCCCAATCCCTATTCTGGATACGCCAAACAAAGTTAGTGTACAGTCAACTTCTTTATTGTAATAAATGCGACTTTCCGGTGTAGAGGGACAGAGAGACAGACAGAAGCAGTTTGTTAGATGTTACAGGTTAAACAAGAAATTATATAAACTTAATGTCAAAGCACTTAGGTATGTTAAAAAAGGCCATTGTTTGTCAACAAAAAACTTTTAAATCATACAACGTAATAAATGAGAAATGAGAACTCATGAGAAATTAAGAGTCAAACTTATTTTTTTGCCTGACATGTTTAAATGCATATACTAGACAAGATATAAATTCCAATTTTAACCAGAAATCCTATTGCAATTGGTTCAGTTTTTATAGCAAAACTATCCTAAAACCTCATGCCATCTTCAAACACAACAATAAGACTATGTCCTGAGCTAAAACCAAATTAAAGATCAAGACAATGGTTCAGGAAACTGTTTGCATCGCCAAACGCTTTATCAATGGGAATCGACATTCTTAAATTTGGTCATATCCTTTCTTTCACGTGCAATACTCATTTACCCTGACCAATTTGAGCACATAAATAACTACCATGATCATGTTGTTCTCAAATGAAACTTCCGTCATGGTCAGAAGTAAGAAGATCTATTTTCAAAGCATCCTGCTACATCAGCGTATATGTCTCCGCTAATGCTACAACCTATCCCCTGATATCCTCCTATGGTCTTCTGTCGTATCGCTGACGGGTGGTTGCTTGGCGCAATTTATAGCCTGTCTGTTTTCAGTCAAACTATTTCGAACTCCATACACTGTTGTCTATTGATGTCGCACGTGGAAATCTAAGAGCGCGTGATTTGGAGCTTAGCGGGAGACTGTAATGAGAATCTAATAGCACTCCTATTGGTTAATTTGAATCACGAGGTAAGCACGTGTAACAGCCAAGAAACTAGTTTGCCGATTTCGCTGAAAGGGCATCATTTGATTGGCTTGCTATATATAGTGATACGACAGAAGACTATAGGAGGATATCGGGGGATAGGTTGTAGCATTAGCGGAGACATATACGCTGATGTAGCAGGATGTTTTCAAAGAGGAACAATGATTGTGTGACTACAAGATGGTTCAACGCGGTGTACTTTTCACACTAAGGCTTGTACAGTCAATTCTCTGTGCACATTTTTACTGTGCAGAATCACTTTTTTAGTTATTCAGTCGGTGTTCTTCTATCAAGGAGGGATATACATATGGGATTAATCCTCAACTTCCAGCTCCGAGTATTATACATGTGTTAAACATTATACATATTATACATATATGTATATGAATATTGAAAACAGAATATTTCCAATGGTATTTAATACTTGTAGACTAAGGATAAAATGTGAAAATGCCTTTATGTAAAAACTGACGCCTTAACGACCAAAGTAAAGATTTGGAAACAGGGAGAATATGAACATTGAATTAGTACATGTGTACCATTACACCATTAAACAAGGTTGTTGCACACTGGTATGCTTTATGGGATACTACATAATGAAGTAGAGTGTGTTTTATGAACAATTGCAAGGCATTTGTTTTGTATAACCAATACGTTATTGAACAATAGAAAAGTACATGTTGGTGACCAGCTAGATGGTAGTTTTATTCCAAGTAACGATACAATTTCGGCTTTTTATCGAAAACAAATAAAGAAACGATCTTTTCTCATTTTGGGAATGCCAATTCAGCATGATAAACTCAAAGTAACTCACCATTTTCCTAAGATAGCGTCTACATTGTCTTGCTAGCATTCTGATGTCATAGACTTCATACACAGCAGATTTGGGTCGCCCACTAACCGCCTGGAAATGTGTGGAAACGATATTATCATAGCGTCAAGAGGCTAAAGAAAATCAGAATCAATTAGAAGACAGGACGTGACTATCGGGTTAGTTTTGCAGAGCGATATTCAAGCATATCCTTTTAACAGTTTAACAGGGATTTGTAATTGTAGAACTAGAACAGAAGTGGACAGGTAATAGGCATATTATGAGCGCTTCAATTTGAAGTTTTTTCTCGTGAAGTTTACATTATTTCAGATATTCATTTGCATATAACAGGACTTATTCAGAATTTATGTCCAATAGGTCAACATCTACCCTACTATTTCGATTACGCGCACTAAATATTCATGAGGCAATATCAAGAATCCCCTATAATCTATTAAAGTATAGTAGTAGTAGGGTAGGGTCTATTGGTATATAGATGTCTTTTAACGCTGTCTATAAGTGTCTTTGAGAGGCATTTAGAAACTGGTTGATGAAGAAGAACAAGTTCTTATGGATAGTCAACTTCTTTATTGCATGAAATGCGACGTTTGGGTGTAGATACTAACATCTTGCTTGATAATGGTGTTAGTATCTACACCGAAACGTCGCATTTATGCAATAAAGAAGTTGACTATCCATAAGAACTTGTTCTTCTTTGTCTATAAGTGATTTGTCCCTGTGGTGGATGTGTCCTACATCAGACAATATGCCGTCGATTTGTGAAAGCCATACATAAAATAAGAGAACTTCAACTACAATACCTCCTCAAACACCGCCACCGTCCCGTTCAGCCGCCCTATGTCGCAGTCGATGAGGTCGTCGTTAGAGGAGAACAGGGCAAAGACAACGTCGGTCCCGTCACTGTAGTACCGGATGATCCCCTCCCCCTCCTCATACGTCAGAATCAGGTTCCGCTGGGGTCGGGCGTCGGAGAGGGGGGTCAGGGAGAGAAGGCCCAGGGGAAGGAAGGCAAGAGGCCACATGATTCCAAGACAACCTACACTTAACAAGATATGGGGTGGAGATACAATAAGTATTCGTAAGTGGACGTTTTTTTCCATGGACTCACATGTTAAATCATTTTTATTTAAAAAGTTCGTGATGAATCATTATAAAACTTTGTAGGTTCAATTGAAATCTTCTAAGTTTGAAATTCATAATTACTGTTTATTTATCTGATGAATATTTATGTAAAATCGCCATATTTACCGATGTATGTACAAAAAGTGGAGATCACCATTATAAACTTTTCACAACTACGTACATAATATGATTGAATTGCTGTCATTCCTAAGATAAAAGATACAAAAATTAACAGAAATCATGATGTTGTAGCTGAGATGATTCGGTACAAATATGAAACAAAAATTCAGGATCCAAAGGAAGTTAATCGCATGAAAATAATTCAAGCTACAATAATTTAACATGCAAGTCATTGGGGAAAAAACCTCACCGTCCGAATACTTATTGCACGACTCTTCACGTAAAGGATAACAGCAGATCGTCGAAAGAAGGCCCGCTTTCCGAGAGGTTAACCAATGGGGAGGGCTTTAGCTTTCTTCACGAAGGCTATAGGAAGAGGTTATTATCTGTGATATATACCGAACAACGGATATTAATTTTGTATTTGTGGTAAGTTATTGATGCGAATTCACCTGCATACGAATCAACTATTCACAATTGGAACATATATTTGGTTAAATCATTCGTGAATGTTTTAGTTATTTCTTCGTTAAATTTAAATGCACCAACGCCATTGTATTTCAATGGTTCAAGAAACAGATCTTGTCGTATTTGACCTACTAATTCATGTCTTCTCAAATGGGATATGTTGATAGCGTTTTCGCTGTTATTGTGCGAATAATAAAGAGTGTATCATTCACTTCTAGGAATTCACTAGCGTATAATATGAAACAATGTTCGAACCCAAAAAATGTTAATCAAAGAAATAATAATCCTATACGAATTATCGTGATTATAATGAGAATCATAGTCAATAGAATACCATGAAGTCATCTTTGGAATAATATTTACTTGCAAAAAGTAGTCTATTGAATGCAAACATATCTATTTTACCAACATATATTATATTCACTATATATATATGTACATGTATATATATTCCTTTTTTATAAGAGAAATGAATTACTTCAGACGATACTTGCCGTAGGTATCATTTTAATGATGACTGGATGCGTCGCATTTCGACTTGTTAACCAACCTTTTCAATAGTCATATGTGTAATGAATGTTTGAACTCTAAGGAAGAAGATAAAGTTGAATTAAATTTGACAAACGTTTTCAGCAGGTACATGCTATACCAACTTTATCAGGCCGTTGAATGCAATAACTGACTAAATAAGATCTTTCTATTGCCATTGTGTTACCAAACATTTGAAATATGTATTACTATTTATATGTACATGTATATGTATTATTTGCATTATGTAACTCTTTATGTACATTTGTATATGGGCCGGAGGCCTTAAATACAATAAACTCTTTGACTTGACTTTGACTTTGACATATATAACCGATATATGTTATATATGTATCTTTGTTAATATACAGGAAAAATGTATAAAATGAAAACAAATTTCCCCTTTGGATTATAAATCCATTATCTTATCGTATGTCAAGTCTGTGAACAGTAACTTTCAAGTAACTTGTGTGTCATACTATAACTTTAGCGTGACCTGTTAACCACACCTTTACCTTAGCTTGCTCTAACTCAACCTTTACCTTAGCATATCATGTCAACCGAATATTTACCTTAGCTTGTCCTGAATAAACCTTTACCTAAGCATATCCTAACTAAACCTCTACATTAGCATGTCCTAACTAAACTTACCTTAGCGTGTCATAACTAAACCTTAACTTAGCATATAATGTCCACCGAACATATTACCTTAGCACAATGCAGATCCCTTGATTCTAGCGGTATCCTGAGAGTGTGTCCCGGTTCTGATACTTCATATATGACATGTGAACATGTCCAAACCTTATCTGCCACAACAGGTGCGCGTTTCATATCTCACCGTCTCTCAGATAAACGTCCCCTTTATTCACTAAATGGTAAACATGGGTATTTCAAGTTCTTATCTTTTGTTACTCTGGTGTGGATTCGTTTATTTCAAAAAACAAAATCAATCCAAAGAGTTTAAGGTTATAATTTTATTATTGTGATAATGTTTGGTGGTAAAAGAATAATATAATTCGTATTCTTACTTTCTACTTTACAAGCGGACTTTGTGAGTTGTACATGGCAAAAACATCTGGGAAAACAGATTAAAGAGGACATGATTGCAATGGTCTAAGTAATGTGTATTCATCTTCGCCAGTTTCTTCAGTGTTGAAGAGCCCCTCCTAGACTTATATTTAGTCTCTGAAATCTTATTTTCTTAAAGTTTTAAAATGAGCCTCAGACAAATGGAGATTTTGCTAGAGCAGCCCAGATCTAGACTTGCTTCCATGGGGTGAATTATATGCTCAAGCGTCTGTGTGTAAGACTAAGCCCCTCCTTGATTTTCATCATATAATGCGTTTCAATGTTTTCAAGACATCACACCAACCGTTTGACCTTGTTAAACCTTTGGTTACTGGCAAAACCTTTAACCTCTGAACTGATTGTTCCAAGTTATTTATTTCAAGGATGATTGATACAAGTTTGTGATGTGAAAAGCAAGAGAAAACTAGTTTATATTTATGTCGAAACGTCCTATACCTTGAATGAAGACGTCGTTTACCCTTGAAACTATCTTCTTTTTACTTCATAACTTCCACTTCTGAAATTCTTATAAAAACATTTCCCCATTTAATGTTTTAAAGGCTGTTATAAATTTCGGTATAGATATTTGATAAGACACTTTAAGTAAAACATTCCTCCACTGGTGACATTAACGTTAGCCATTGACCGGGGGGCCGTTTTTCTTTAATTCGTTTTATTGAAATGTAGGAATAATATCAACTGGACAAAACAGGTGCGGAAAACATTACAATTTTCAAAGTATGAATAACGATTAATTTCTTTAGGTACCACTTTTGTAATATGAATCATAAGAATAAAAACATCCCAAAGTTATTTTGTCCAGTTTATCTAAATGAGGTCATTGAAAGATTTAAATGACAACCTAGCAGTGTAAACGTATCAGGATTCATACTTGTCTAATGATTATACAGAATCTTTGCACAGGGTATCATTTTTGTAAAAGGTGGGATTTTTTTGATTGAGAATAGGGGATATCAGTAATATGTTGAAAATATCATTTCATTAGTTTTCCCGAGATCAACAACTACAAATGAACCATTATTTTGCGGTGGTGGTTGTTGTTTCTTTCTGTTTATTTAACAGGTAAAAAATGACATGTCAAATAGAAACTTTAATGGTTAAATAAATGTTCAATCTAGATATAATTTTTTTTAGTAAATTTGAAAACCCACATTCCATAAGTTACATGAGTACCTAAAATAGAATGTAGCTTCAATGGTTAAAGGATTACCCTGGTTTTACATAAAATGTGGGTACATAATGTTAAAGAATATTTAATGGTATGTATCTTCCATGGTTAAAATTTATGCTTAACCTGGTTGTAAATTAGATTGTAAGTAAAATGTTTTACAAAGAAAAACAAATGGTATTTATCTTCAATGGTTCAATGTTCTATTTTCTTATAGCAAGGATTTTCATAGCACATGCACATCCTTGGTAATAAACACTCCATTGATTAATGTTCCATCTGGGTAAAAATAACATGTTGAGTAAAACTGTTAATTCACAATTATTTCCCATGAATGATATGTTAAAGGTAAGAAGCTTCAATGGAATCATATTCAATGTGATGACTAAAACTGACAACTCAAAACCACTTGACATGTAAGAAACTTTAATGATATGCAGATTCTATCAGTTATTAATACACTCATTTCAACAAAGATGTAAGTAATAATGAGTATTTGCAATAAAGACAAACAAACAAAACATATACAACAATCTACAATTTAAATATGATCAAGTAGTTTAAAAGCAGATAAAAACAGAATATTAATCACAAATCAATAGTAGGACTGTCTAGACATTCAAAATATTAGATCAATTTTCTTATTAATATCCCATACAGTGGAGGGATGACAGATTGAACTGTACAAATATTTGTACTCAGTTTCCATAATTTTATTAAATCATAGAAAATTAATAAAAGGTCTTTTAAAAATTGACTCAACAAATTACTTTCAACATTCAATAAGTCCAGAAAACTTTTTAAGTTTAAACATATTTATTTTCATAAGGAATTTGATTAAACAAACTAAATGCTCAAGTTAATACTGCTCCACATTCGGAAATTGTTTTTTATCAGCACTGCTCTCTCCTTTCCTTAGCCATGGAATAAGAGTGAGTTGTTTAGTTCAATTTGGGTGATTTTCTAACCAAAGATTTAGAAGATTTATAAGACTTAGAAGATTAATTTTGCAAAAATATCTTAGATTGAAGAACAAACATACACCTTTGATCGGTTTTAGGTGGCAAAATCTCATAATGTCACAAATGCATTATTGGTAAAACAAACAAGATAATGTAAATACCACTCTGAGACTAGTATTGAAAGTTATGCTGATTAAAGTAGACAAACAACATATATATATAGAGCCATTAGATCTATAGCACATTAGTCTTCCATCAATAATTATCTAAATTTGGTGACTCATAACTATCATATAAAAGATGAAATGAAACACCAACAAACTAGCAATAGTTTACTGCTCTAAGTATGGTTACAAAGGACTAAAACATTCTAGTACTTTGCTTCGTGGGAAATAAGACAATCTTAAATACAAAATCTCCCTAAAAATGTCAGCATGGAGCTGTAGTTTTTGAAGAAATTTGAAAACTTTTGAATTCGCTACCCTTGCAATAAACCCTTATAGCTCAGAGGATCAAAAACATATTTCAGGGAAATAATTAACATCTTCTTTAGGAACTTGGAATGGCAAGAAGTGAAATTAACATTTATACATACATTAAAAATTATATTCAATATTCAAAAGGTACTTCTCCTAAATGGATAGCAATCAGACAAGATGGTTACATGCGTTTGAAATGCATAAACAACATACAACATGGTATCCTCATTTTTGTAGAATTAATAACAAAAAAACCCATATCAAGTGTTAGTTTTGAAGAACTCGAGATGGTTTTATATTACCCAGTAGAAGAAATAATGATCGTTTAAATTTTGCAGAATATCCTGGAAATCCAAGAAATTTAGCACACTCTTATAGGAGGAAGAAATGACCTCAGTTAATATTTGGCAAGAGAATATAGAGGTCAAGATGGAGGACAGTGTATCTGTTTAAACTATGGGAGATATTGAAACACTGAGAATAAGGCCACAATGTGCCTGTAGTGCGTATTGTGCAATATAATACTTAACGCTTACACCTATAGTAGATGTTAATTCCATGTACACGTTATGCGAACACGCACTATCACAACGCATACATAGAATCAACTTCAAGTACATTAGTGTCAAATGTTTTAATAAGCATTAAGCACTACAGACACATGAAATTTGGGCTTATAAGTACATAAGTGCAGAGGATATATGGATTCTGGATCCCCCAAAGGCATTTCATCCTCATGAGATTTTGAGAAATATGGTATACTTTTACAGAGTTTTTGTGCGAAGCTTTATGAGGAGAGAATGTACAGGGAAAGACGCATGGTCAACTGTATATATATCTAAGAATATTTGATCCCCAAAACCTGAGGGTGGTAGGGCTGAATATCATAGGAAATCTCACGATTCGATATGTAACATGATACAGACAGGCAATACAGAATGTATCATGATACATTGTTTAAAGTATAACTTTGTGCATATTTTGTGAAATATTCAAGATGGTGGAAATTTTTTGTTATGAGATGACCGAAAATCGAAGATTAAAACGTTATTTATGAATCAGATTGCTTCATGCTTACTGTAGTTACAGTTACTGCACAACACTAGCTGGTTTTATAGTGATCACTTAGTTTTTCTTTTCATTTTTAAGTAAGTGAAATCTATTTTTAGTGTATCACAACAGGAAGCTCATGATACAATAATCACGATTTCCCGAGCTACGATTGTATCGTAGATATCGATGAATCGTTACAGCCTTAGAGGGTGGGAAGATGACCAGAGAGAGCTGGGGAATAAATGGAAGAGGGGAGACATGGATATACAATGAATCCATTGGAAAGACAACACACTTCACTGACTTGATAAATAGAGAATCTCACCCAAGTGTCTTCTGATATCAAATATATCAACACAAATTGATAAAAGTAACAAATATCCGAGGCTTGTCGAGGATATTTTACTTTTATCAACGAGTGTTGATATATACTTACATCAACACAGAATACTTGTGTATAATAGATATGATGCAAACATCTTCTTCTAGAGGTTATTGAGTATAAAGATATCTTTTCCATTCACACACATTATTATTTATTTATTTTCATACAAAATATTCCATTGTTAGAACTTTTAGTAGTGTCAATATTAATAATTTATAATACTTAATATTTATAATACAATACTTCTTAAGAAGAGGAAAATTCATGGTAAATAATATTCATTTAACATGTCAGTTAAAAAGATCAATTGATCTCAGATTTATCATCAAAGCACTATTGGTATATTTTACATGAAATGATACTGTTTACTCAAAAAATAACTCAAATATACCAGTATAATTGCTCATATAATTCAATTATGTTGGACTGGACATTTAACTTAATACTCTAATAAAATTAGGAATTTTACAGAATTCTTTACATTTTTGAATATCAAGAAAAACATGCACACAGAATAAATGACAAGAATCAAAAACTAAAAAAACCAAGTCATTCACTCTAAAAATAATCAAATAATAATGTGTCCTGTTCGACAGGGCTTGGAAGAATAAAAAGTTTATAAAATCAGATGTACTGGGTTGATAGAAAGATCTCGAGACATATAACAAGATATCAAAAGCATTGTTCACTCATCTAAAACATTTGTGTGTAAAATTAAAACATTCTTTAAAAAGTGTCGCAAAAAAACATGCAGATCTTTGCTCATGTGAGATAAAACCATTCCAGGACACAATAAAACTCATTAAATATTACAAATAATTAATAAATTTGATTCTTTGGAGTAAACTGCATTGTAAGTTTTCCTGGCAATTAAACAATTTAAACTGTAACAAATGGCAAGATGACAAACAACAACAGCGGGGACAACCTCAAACACGTAGAGTTGTCGAACTCAGTGTTTGATTGAAGCACAGAAAGTTATACACAAGAGACTCAAGAGCCCACATTTATAAATATCTACAAGTTCTTTGATGATGTTGTTCACTGTTCTCATGTAATTTGCAATAGGACATAATTCCTAAAAAGACATCATTACCATCACTCAAAACTGACGAGTATTGTATAACACACTGGTACCAAGAATATTGTCATTATTCAAGAATAAGTCAAATACTGATTAATAACTCTCACAGTTTCAGAGTTGGACCACAGTTTTATGAGTGGGCCTAACAACTCCTTGATAAGTAAAATTTATCAAAACAAAATAATATTAAAGTACATATTCAATAATTGCCTACAAAGAATAAATATGTTTGATGTATATATAACATAATTATCTTTCATTGGCTCAACAAGTCAATTGCTGTTATCACCATTGAAACCAGGCTTAACAACGCCTGTACATCACTACCGTTTTGGGTAAATATAATAATCTAGAGAATATAAGCACTGCTCCAGATGATTTTGTGACATATTGGTATTTACTCCCTGTTTTTGATGCAATAGAGTAATATAGATTTTGATAGCGTACTTAAATAAATCTGTACTCCTCAAATTTTGGACAATTGGGTATTTCACATAAGAGATAAAGAGTGTACACTTGTGATCGTCAATAATTAGGAATTTCACTACATATAAAATTAGTTATTAATGTAATATTACTAAAAAGTAAATATGAAAAGAAAATGCTTTCTTCAACTCGTAATGCCATTTTGGACGAATACATCAACAATGTTTGCATATGAACGTTTTCATTGCAAAAACTCTGATTATTTTGCATTCTGTCATGTCTGTATTATAACTTGATAAATTAATTTTTACATTTCTGTAATTCAATTTCTTCACTTCAGTCTACTGTGTTTTACAGAATTATTTTGTATTTATTAAGTGTAGGAGAGCATTTAGTGAAGTAAATCACAAAGGACTAACAAGAATAACTGAGGAGGCTTCGTTAGCATATACAAACATTGCTGTACAGATTTATATATCTCTGTACTTGTAAACATTCCCTACAATTTCAACAACATTGAGCCTCGCTTTACACGTCTAACATTGATGTAGTTATATAAGCATTCACGAAAACATTATATTGAAATACAAATTGTTGCATACAGTTAGCAAGATATTTTTCTACTCTTTGATTTTGAAAGACAATGTCAGTTTATCTTTAATCTCAGTTTTTTAATTAATTGTGTTTTTCAGTATTTTGTTGCATAATATATGTAGACACGCCGCTTATCTGGAGTACTGTAAGAGTCCGACCATTTGAGTACTCGAATCCAATATTTAGTCTCTCATCCAGACCCTAAAGCAAAAATATTTAATTGATGACCAACCAAGTCTAGAAAAGTATCGCAAGTCTAGATCCGCGGCCCTCTGGAGTTAAAGCATCTTCTGGGCTACATTTTGTTATCATACATGATTTGTTTAAAATATTATCAATATTGAAAAAAATACTTCTGAGACTACATATTAGTCCAACCAATATTTTGAACCCATATATATAACGACTGGAATGCTAAGATGGTTGTAAGTGCAGTAAGTTCAACAAACAAATATAAGTAACAAGAAGCACATTGGTGCAGCACAACACAATAATTGACTTGTAGACTAGATTAACCGTTTTACCATAAGAAACAGTAACAAATATATTATTGGGTATGATTTTTGGCTTGCAAGGGGGAAAGTGTTCATTTATCATCCAAAAGTGATAGCTAGTTTGGCATCTATTTGGCTTTTCTGTAAAATCACAAAGAAAGGGCACTGAGAAAAAGAGGCCCAAAACTGGAAGAAATAAGCTTATGAAGACACTTAATTTTCAAAAGTTGACGGAAACGAATCTAAACTTTGAAAAGTTGTTGAACCATATTTAAAGCTATCTCAATTCTTGGAATAAATGGTCAAACTTCAAACAGCCCAGGTTCTAGAAGATTTCATAAATACACTGTTTTTTAACCACAACAATATTAAAACTTTTGTCTCCAACGTTATACATCATTGCAAACCAAAGCAAATTTCAATAAACGTCATTCTGAGTTTCATCAATAAACAGTCCTGTTAACCAGAGCCAGATCGCATGATTCGTGTTCTGAATCCCAAAACCAGTGGTTCCACTTCTTTGCACGGTCTATTTTAGGTTTGTTGCCGATGACCCAATTATTATTGATGAGGAGTGGATGCATCTTCTTACGGACGGTCTCGTTCCACGTGTACCACTTCCCATCAGGGAAAAGGTCAAGGTCAAGCAGTTTGACCCTGATGTCAGCGTACTTCTTATTAATGAGGCCGGAGAGGTACATTTGGTCATTGTCCCCTTCGGAGATAGCCTTGTTGTGACCAAGTTTCTTTATCCTCCCCAACAAATCCACCAGCATTTTTGTGAGCTTGTTCCAGAGTTTGAGAACTCTTAGATTTGGAACCAGATAGAGGTAACCATAACCAATTAAACCAGGCCGCTCCGCCACTTTAATTCCGACAACATCGTAACCTTTACCCTGCTTTTGAGTTTCCGGTATGGGATTGGCCAACCACAGACAGTCCACTTCGAAAAGAAGAAGTTCAACTTCACGTCGAATCAGCTCCATGAGAATACGAGTCCTCCATGAGGTTATTCTGATGTATCCAGCGTGAGTGTATTCTTGGTTTCCGTTAAACTCCTCGCCTCCGGGAAGGGAGACAATATTCATATGTGGCCACTGACGCAGCAGGGTATCTCTCGACTTGATGTCTGTCACCACAATGATCACCTGGGAGTGAATGCCCATATACACAGTATTACACAGCCAGCTCTGCGCAAAAGGGACGTAGGCATCATTTATAACTGCTATTAGAACCGGTTTTCCTGTCCTTTTGATCTTTTCAGCCATATGTATGATCAATTTAATGTCACTCAACTTTTGACCATTTTCTGTATTCTTATCATATTTCTCTAGTCTACTTCGGCCGATATGTTCTTCAAATATGGAGGGATGATAAGTTGGTTTAGTCGATGCTATAAACACATTGTAGATGACTACTACTGCGAGTACTAGGAGTAACAAGCTGCAAATGGTTCTAATCCGAGTCCACCGATACATCTTGAAGTCTCAGTCTTTCCCTCCAGGTGACCCAGCATCACAGCTCCGACATTGTTTGCCCCGACTTCTGGTCATGTCATCTCAACCTGCAACATGGAGACAAGAGATTTTGAAATATGAAGGACTGGGAAAGACATATTTGATTATGTGATATTTTAAGAGTTTCCACCAATTTGCTAAAATTTCAAATCGGCCTTTGCCCTTGTATCAATAGTTGAAGTAAACTTTCCAACTTTTTTTATGGGAATTTTTTCATCTAACGTGCAATATTGCTCACAGCCCCAGGCTTTCCACAATCCCGGAAATGCAACATTTGTTTCTGCATTAAGATCGCTTGAATGATGACAAATTGACAATAGGGCTTAAAATAAAAAATCTTCTGATCTATGTACATGTACCAAACATACGGTATTCAAGTTAGTATATACACATATTCAACTAGCACTTTAAATGGACAGTGCTATCTGATCAGGGTATATATTTTAGAAACAAATTTCCAACCAAACTACAGCAAAGCTTGTCACTTGCGTTCAGCAGAAGTGTTGTTGCTTTTTTAAATATGCTATTAGAACGTTTCGAGTTTAATATCATCTTAAAAGTTTGCAGTTAACTGTGAGAAAGAACTGGACGTGGCTATCATGTTAAAATTTCAAGCAATGTCAGTCTACGAATGAAGTTTATATTGAGAATATGTTATATGTTTGATTAATAATAGATAAGGCTTTGAATACATTATTGTTTAAACATAAATGCATTATTTGATTATTTATTAATTGTTATCCTTCACGCATCCGAGTACTGCTGGTGTCGGGGCACTGCCACAGCTGTTATTGTTTCTTATTATATAAAACTTCTTCTAAAATAAAACCTTTTTATTAAAGGGACCATTCGAGCGGGGTATTTTTTGTGGAAACGAAATTCAGGAGGACTTTCCTGTTTATAATTATATATGATTTTTACATGATAATTAAATTCACACTTAATTTCAAATATGTTTGTGAAGTTAGCATTTCAGTTGTTCAAGATTAAACAATTTGCCAAAGAATAAAGTGTATCGCTCAAAAAATAAAAACATCGTGAAATGAAGCCAATCATCGAAGCTACGATCGTGGAATGCATTACTACGACAAAATGCTGTCGTAACTGGTAAATTTTATTATGAATTATTTGTAAATATGCTCCTCTTCAATCAATCAAGTAATTATTTCTTTATCTTGTTAATGATTTAGCAATGCTTACGTTTCAAAATGGCGGACGAAATGCAGTCTAGTGGTGCCTTTAAAGCACTTTAATTAGGAAAAACAAACAAAACATAAACTGATAAGGATATGCAGTAGGCCTATCACATTTGGATTTAACTGGTTGATCCAGATAGACCTACCTGCTCAGTATGTACATAGGGGACTCTGTTAGCGGGGCCCATTTACCTGCTATAATATCATGTGATGGTTTACCAGCTACCTGCATTTAATACACATATGTTATATTCCATCCCACTCTTCTTAAACATGATAATGGGTATATCCATACCTTATAACATGGGAATATCTATTACATTATATGTTATTTTCCATTTCATTCTCTTCATCGTGATAATGAGTATATCCATACGTGATATGCTCTATTTCATTCTTAATCATGATAATGGGTATATCCATAATATTGTTCTATTCCATTCCATTCTTCATCATCATAACGGGTGTGGCCAACGCAGCTTCCCACCCTGACTGCAGCAGCCAACAGTTTATTCCAATCTTCAATCTTTCGTTTGGTATTGATTAGTTTGTGCTTCAAAATGTGCAAAGACAAAATATTAACATTGATCAGACATGATCTTTACAGAAAAGAAAAAGGTGGGATAACACTTACCTTTCTCGATGTCATCAAAACGCAATCAATGATTGAAGACAAAAGCATACAGCATGCTTCTTGCCTAGATATCGACGGCTTAGATACCGACCACGTGACCGGCGTTCGCCTCTCTGTGACAAAGTCGAGTTAAATCATGCGCATCAGCGAGAAAATAGTCGTCTTTGAAATTTACACATTCGGTCGAAGGTTTTCAGATTATCTCTGTCTTAGTTGCGCTAGTCAATCAGACCCTCTGGTCTTGTGATTTACTGTTTTTTTTGTTTCCGTAAGCCGGATAGTGCAAGCTTCCAATCAAGAACAGCAAAGTTGATATATCCGGAAGAAGGGACATAACTCGATATTTTAGCTTTTGGAGCAGAAAGACACGTTGGCCAGCCGATTAAGACAGGATCGAATCCTACTTTTTTTTACAATAGTTGTATATTTGTGTTTTTTCATACAACATTAGACTAACTAACAGTATATAATTACAGCGTCCATATTTTATATTATGAAAATAGATATAGACATTGTTGCAAAAAGTTGACATTGAATTTTAACATTTTATAATGAATTCTGTTATAAAGAGACTTTCCTGTCCTAATTTGTGATTTATTTGCTCAAATTGTTCACGGAAAATGCATATCTCATGTTTGGAGACATTACCACTTCATTAGGGTCAAAGGATGATTTCGGTTAGTTTAAAATTCTAAGAGAGAAATATAGGCTAACGTATTTTATCTTCCTGAAATCTACAACAAGAAAATGCTCCTCGCATCGCCTTCTACAAGATCTAATCAGGGTTTGAAAATAGTACCACCAGCCTTGAAATAAACAGAGACCCTATATATAGGCTCTCTGAGATAACGGATATTTTTGTTTCTATCAAAAGCTATTTCAAAACACCTGACAGGTATTTCAACGTGGAAGGTATCCACATGAAGGTATTATTTATGGACTAATGGACTAATGTTGTACAATAACAATCCATGCATCAACTGAGTGATAAGACATCACATGTTGACAGACCTGCCATACTTCATTGTTCCCGTGTCAAGGTCAACTTGCACTCGAGGCGATTCAAACTGCTACGCTGGTAGAAATATCGTTTTCTTGAAAGAAAAAATAGGAAAACGAGGTAAAACAATTTGGGGTAGGAAGAAATGATAGGGTATACTTAATCAACGTTATTTATGCTACGTTATTGCGTATCATCAAAACAACATCGAGCGACCTGAGACGCACAAAGGTCAAGATACTGAATGCGATGAAATATAAATTTTTTAGAAAATAGATGGGTAATGTATTTAATATGATACTATAATTAATCCTTAGAATTCAATATAAGAAGTTCAAACATGGTAATAAACTGATATAAACGGAGAAGAAGAATGTTCTACCGGTGAATAATGACATACGGGTTTTCTATGTATAAATCATAATCTCTATCAGTATAAAAATTACAATTGACCCAAAATATGCGTTTCATCGTCGAAGGAAGGTTCTATATAATAATACTACAAATAAGGCCTACCCCGACGGATCCGTCCGATGTTAATTACTTTTTGTATAAAAGACCCATTTCAAAGCTAAAAAGAAATACTCATGGTCTTTACGTGTCAACTAGATAATTTCAATAATCTTGAGGTTTTTTTTAATAGAGTGGTTATAAACAAGACAGTTTGTCTGTGGTTGCACCTCAATGTAGATACACCGCTCTTTATGCTTTTGAACACATTCAATATGATCTAACTCTCTGCGGGTTTTAAATCCCATGTTGACAATGATAAAAATATGAAAACATGTTATTTGACAGAAAATAAAAAGCTCATGACGTGTTTATACCACACTTTGTCTTTCTTCAATTTCCTTCGATATCCAAAAATCATTTGGTTCCGCATTACCCTCATCCTTTCCTTCTACGTCAAAACCACAAGCACCTGATGCATTACTATATATATAGTATATGAGTAATACCATGCGTCAAGTGCTTGTGGTCAAAACGGCAAATATATAAAGTAAATAATATTTATTTGATGTTCATTCTGTTTATGTGCTTAACAAAGATTTTACGACGCTTCATTTTTATAATAACACGAAGCATATATATGGGCATTGCATCTCAGGATGCACTGCATTATTCAATAATATCTATTATCTCTTAAGTTAAATACTAACATGTCCAATAATAAGATATTACTTTTATGGGTTCTACCGAAGGTAAGACAGCCGCCAAGTTGGTGCAATAATATATGTATGTTTACTCAAATGTCAGTAAACTAAACCTGAGATCCTAAAGTATCAAATATATTGTAGGAAGTGACCTTTTTTTGTCCCTGTTACATACATCTACAACCAAATCCATGCCTGAAACGACTTCTCTAATGAGAAAAGCAGCCCCTCACACAAAAATTAAAGTTACATGTAAAATTTGGAACATTTGCATGCTGTCTAATATGCATGTTTATGGTTGGGTGTTGGGTTCAAGCAATTTGATCAGTGATCTGATTTAAGGTTATTTATCCTTAAATTACTCTGCCTACGTAAACAATCACTGTAGGACATCCTAGAATGTGTACATAATGTTCTGAACAAATATTCTTGATGCTTAAACTTTATGAGTAGAATACAACAATCATGAAAAAAGATTAGTTTTCCTCCTCCAGACAGTATCGAAACAGCGTGCTTGTAGCATCACAAAAGCGTGACTGTACTGAGGTATCATCCTAACGTGATTGTAGCATCACCACAACGTGACTGTAACGTCCCCACAACGTGACTGTAACGTCCCCACAACGTCACTGCAGCATAAACAGAGTGTGACTGCAGGATCATCACAACGTGACTGTAGCATAACCACGTGACTGTAACATAACCGCAATTTGACTGCAGCATAAACAGAGTGTGACTGTAGCATCACCACAACGTGACTGTAACATCACCAAAACGTGACTTTAACATCACCAAAACGTGACTGCAGCATAACTACAACGTGACTGCAGCATCATCACAACGTGACTCATCACCAAAACGTGACTGCGGCATCGCCACAACTTGACTGTAGCATAACCACAACGTGACTGTAGCATAACCGCAATGTGATTGCTGCATCGCCACAACTTGACTGTAGCATAACCACAATGTGATTGCTGCATCGCCACAACGTGACTGTAGCATAACCACAATGTGATTGCTGCATCGCCACAACGTCACTGTAGCATAACCACAATGTGATTGCTGCATCGCCACAACTTGACTGTAGCATAACCACAATGTGATTGCTGCATCGCCACAACGTCACTGTAGCATAACCACAATGTGATTGCTGCATCGCCACAACGTCACTGTAGCATAACCACAATGTGATTGCTGCATCGCCACAACGTGACTGTAGCATAACCACAATGTGATTGCTGCATCGCCACAACGTCACTGTAGCATAACCACAATGTGATTGCTGCATCGCCACAACGTGACTGTAGCATAACCACAATGTGATTGCTGCATCGCCACAACGTCACTGTAGCATAACCACAATGTGATTGCTGCATCGCCACAACTTGACTGTAGCATAACCACAATGTAATTGCTGCATCGCCACAACGTGACTGTAGCATAACCACAATGTGATTGCTGCATCACCACAACGTCACTTTAGCATCACCACAACGTGACTGTAACATCACCACAACGTGACTGCAGCATCATCACAACGTGACTGTAACATCACCAAAACGTGACTGCAGCATAACCACAACGTGACTGCGGCATCACCACAACGTGACTGTAACATCACCAAAACGTGACTGCAGCATAACCACAACGTGACTGCGGCATCACCACAACGTGACTGTAACATCACCAAAACGTGACTGCAGCATCACCTCAAATGATTGTAACATCACCAAAACGTGACTGCAGCATAACCTCAATGTGACTGTAGCATCACCACAACATGACGTCTCTGCAGGATCATAACAACGTGCCTGTAACATCATCAAAACGTGACTGCATCATCATCACAACATAGTTGTAACACAGCCACAATGTGATTGCTGCATCGCCACAACTTGACTGTAGCATAACCACAATGTAATTGCTGCATCGCCACAACGTGACTGTAGCATAACCACAATGTGATTGCTGCATCACCACAACGTCACTTTAGCATCACCACAACGTGACTGTAACATCACCACAACGTGACTGCAGCATCATCACAACGTGACTGTAACATCACCAAAACGTGACTGCAGCATAACCACAACGTGACTGCGGCATCACCACAACGTGACTGTAACATCACCAAAACGTGACTGCAGCATAACCACAACGTGACTGCGGCATCACCACAACGTGACTGTAACATCACCACAACGTGACTGTAACATCACCAAAACGTGACTGCAGCATCACCTCAAATGATTGTAACATCACCAAAACGTGACTGCAGCATAACCTCAATGTGACTGTAGCATCACCACAACATGACGTCTCTGCAGGATCATAACAACGTGCCTGTAACATCATCAAAACGTGACTGCATCATCATCACAACATAGTTGTAACACAGCCACAATGTGATTGCTGCATCGCCACAACTTGACTGTAGCATAACCACAATGTAATTGCTGCATCGCCACAACGTGACTGTAGCATAACCGCAATGTGATTGCTGCATCGCCACAACTTGACTGTAGCATAACCACAATGTAATTGCTGCATCGCCACAACTTGACTGTAGCATAACCGCAATGTGATTGCTGCATCACCACAACTTGACTGTAGCATAACCACAATGTGATTGCTGCATCGCCACAAATTGACTGTAGCATAACCACAATGTAATTGCTGCATCGCCACAACTTGACTGTAGCATAACCGCAATGTGATTGCTGCATCGCCACAACGTCACTGTAGCATAACCACAATGTGATTGCATCATCGCCACAACGTGACTGTAGCATAACCACAATGTGATTGCATCATCGCCACAACTTGACTGTAGCATAACCACAATGTGATTGCATCATCGCCACAACGTGACTGTAGCATAACCACAATGTGATTGCTGCATCGCCACAACTTGACTGTAGCATAACCACAATGTGATTGCATCATCGCCACAACTTGACTGTAGCATAACCACAATGTGATTGCATCATCGCCACAACGTGACTGTAGCATAACCACAATGTGATTGCTGCATCACCACAACGTGACTGTAGCATCACCACAATGTGATTGCTGCATCGCCACAACTTGACTGTAGCATAACCACAATGTGATTGCATCATCGCCACAACTTGACTGTAGCATAACCACAATGTGATTGCATCATCGCCACAACGTGACTGTAGCATAACCACAATGTGATTGCATCATCGCCACAACGTGACTGTAGCATAACCACAATGTGATTGCTGCATCGCCACAACTTGACTGTAGCATAACCACAATGTGATTGCATCATCGCCACAACTTGACTGTAGCATAACCACAATGTGATTGCATCATCGCCACAACGTGACTGTAGCATAACCACAATGTGATTGCTGCATCACCACAACGTGACTGTAGCATCACCACAACGTGACTGTAGCATAACCACAATCTGATTGCTGCATCGCCACAACGTCACTGTAGCATAACCACAATGTGATTGCTGCATCGCCACAACGTCACTGTAGCATAACCACAATGTGATTGCATCATCGCCACAACGTCACTGTAGCATAACCACAATGTGATTGCATCATCACCACAACTTGACTGTAGCATAACCACAATGTAATTGCTGCATCGCCACAACTTGACTGTAGCATAACCACAATGTGATTGCTGCATCGCCACAACGTGACTGTAGCATAACCACAATGTGATTGCTGCATCGCCACAACGTCACTGTAGCATAACCACAATGTGATTGCTGCATCGCCACAACGTGACTGTAGCATAACCACAATGTGATTGCTGCATCGCCACAACGTGACTGTAGCATAACCACAATGTGATTGCATCATCGCCACAACTTGACTGTAGCATAACCACAATGTGATTGCATCATCGCCACAACGTGACTGTAGCATAACCACAATGTGATTGCTGCATCGCCACAACGTGACTGTAGCATAACCACAATGTGATTGCTGCATCGCCACAACGTGACTGTAGCATAACCACAATGTGATTGCATCATCGCCACAACTTGACTGTAGCATAACCACAATGTGATTGCTGCATCGCCACAACGTCACTGTAGCGTAAAAATAACACAATGGCTTAAATCGAAATTCAAAATACAACTTTCACTTTCATTTCACGATATCCAATTAAAACTTTTCCTGGAAAGCGCTGAACAAAAAATTTGAATCGGAGATACCCGACTGTCAGTTTTCTCAGTGCTCCGCGACCCATTGCTTATAACGAGTGTTAGAGCAGAAACGTGAGTAAAACATTTGAAATTCTTTTCTTTATATATCTTCGCTTGAGTTAATGTGAATGTCTAATAACAAGTAGGTGTACTAGAAAAGTAGACGTATATCGAACAATACACCTATAGTTAAAACAAAGGAAGCCATAGCAACGAGGTACTCCTACAATAGAGTTACCTTTCTTAAAAGATCAAAATCTTTTAAAAGGTAATGGTATAAGGATGGGCCAGAAATATACTGCCTTCATTAAATGATACCTTGTAACCGTAATAACCAAAACTCGAAAATCAAAAGCACCATTCACAGTGCTTGGCATAAGTGACACCAACGGAAATTCATTTATTCAGTGGCATTTAGAAGTTGGCGTGGTTCGATAAGATGGTATTGATAACAGCTTCTTTCTCGCGATGTTTCTATTTATTAATTACTGTACTCCGTGCTGTGTAAGCTTAATCACTTTTCTGACTCCATGTACATCTGTGTATATAAATACAATACTGTATACTTCATCATCAGTTGCCTGAAAAATGAAAAAAAAGTCAGATTTTTCTCGTTTGGAAATTCATTTGTTCAAACATCTTACTTTCACTTTCACTTTCAATATTTCCTCCTACTGCGTGGTAAAAAACAAATTCATCTCGCTCCAGTGAAGCGTATAAAAATGACATCATAGATACATTTCCTGGAAACAGTTTGACACAAAAGATCAAAATTGTTGCTTCAAAAACTTCAGTAAAGCCTTAAAAAGACATATTTCAATGTTTATGTAGCCTTGCTGTAAGTGTATTGTTGAAAGCTAATTTAAACGAGAAATAAACAGTACATGTGCATTTCTTGTATTTAAGAGTTAGCTTTGTGTTGTTTTATTTACTAGAACAAACAGCCACGGGCTCTAAGAGTAATACGGTACCGCCATTATGTAGCATATTTTGCTCAACTCACTCTTTTGACCCTATTCTAAAACCCGTGTTCACTACACGTCTTTCATCTTCACAACGTCACGGGCGAAACGAAAAAGTTTCTCAACTTTTCCGTTCCCCTAAACGAGGAGTTGCTCGATACGTTTTCACCTTGCCGTGGGAAGATGCACGTCTTTAAAACAGTAGCAAATCTGTCATTCTATAGAAGAGGCAATCCACAATGTAACGTAGTTCTTATCACAAATCGCACATGGGAATCGTCTGGGACATATTCAGGTCAGTGTAAGGTTAAAGTATAAAATGTAGCATTACCGGTAATACTTATATGATGTAGAAGATTTTTCTTGTCTATTTTTGGATGATCTTTTGGGCATAAAATTAGGTTTATATTCAGTTCATGAAAATAACTATTTCAACATAACCCATCCTAAAGTTTTGGATGGATCCTAATTTTGGGGGAAAGACAATGGAATTTACGAATCTAAGTGATCCTATACTTAATGACTTTCTCACAAGTTGGGAATAAAGTATTTTATAGAATCGACAAAACAAATTTCCCGTGATGACACCCTTCCGTGCCAATGCTTTTAAGGAGTATAGGCCTAGAACCAGATTTGGTCATAATTTAAGTTTTTTGTTAGTTGGTGCTGTTGCTCTTACATCCGCTGAACTTTGACATTACGGCGCTCGGCCATTCAGAAAGCTTGCTCTATCTCGCTGAAGGCTTCAGATAGCTCAACGCTCAGTCTAAGTAAACCTAGCCTCACGATTATCCGTTACACTGCTATACTGAGTCTAGAAAGGTCTGGTTGAGGGTCGCGTCAGCCGACCTTTCTGCGACCTATGACCCCCCAACGTTATACGTGCGAAGGCAGACTATTGTGGCTTGGTAAGATCAGTTCTGATTGGTCAACTTGGTCACGTGGGCTGACGCGACTCTCAACCAAGCCTTTCTAGACTCAGTATAGCAGTGTAACGGATAATAGTAAGGCTAGGTTTACTTAGACTGCTCAACGCTCAATGTTATTCCCCTGTTTGATGGTGTATGGGGTTCATCTTCATTCAGACAACATCGATCCACTAAATATAGTTTCTCAATGACTACTCCGTTTGCTAAAATGTATTTATAGATAAGAAATTTTTATTATAAGATGGTTTATTGCAGTTTCTTGTTGTCTATGAAAATAAGATTGCACACCAAACAGAAACTTGCATAGCGAAGAATATCACAAAGTTAGAGCATGCTTAATGTCGATAATTACGAAGCGATAAATGGTTTATTGAAAATCATTTGTGTTCGTTGTTGCTTTTTAAGAATGCTTCATTCGACATTTTAAGGTGAAATGGGTCTAGACATGATCTACATATTTTGGTTCACATGTACAGAAGTTGTAGTTTGCAGACAAAGTCATCCAATGGTCTCAAGGATAATGCCTGCCATGCCCATTGATGAGGGAATAAGGTCATGATCTTTGTCCCCCTTTGAGTTCCCCCAACACAACTACAAGTTTAGGGTATAGGGCCTACTCTGTAAGATATATTTGTGGAAAAGGTTACGGATACCGCATGACAAAGAACGGATGGACGACCGACGACGGGGCATACCATTAGCATGTCAATAATGTGTACCTTAATTGTCTAAGACAACAAGAAAAACAAAACAATACCTTTTCAAATAGAGGTAAAGTTCTATTTGGAAGGTAAAGAACAAGGTCATAACGTTCCTGCCAAAATCATGTCAGCTTCTTAATCATAATTTTGGCCACACTTATCACCTACGACTACTTTTGATTCAGCATCAACATCAGCAATGCCATCTAACAAGGACTTCAAGATGAGTGTCCTGGTGGGCGGTGTGGAACTCATCGAGTACGAGAAGGACGGGCTTGTCTATGTGGAGAGCAATCTCGCAACCCCCGTCAGCTACATACAGGAGTCCGATGAGCTTGTGCAGGGTGAAGTCGAGAAACAGGTGAGATGAAGTAGGTTGTGCAGGGTGAAGTCGAGAAACAGGTGAGATGGAGTAGGTTGTGCAGGGTGAAGTCGAGAACCGGGTGAGATGAAGTAGGTTGTGCAGGGTGAAGTCGAGAAACAGGTGAGATGGAGGAGGTTGTGCAGGGTAAAGTCGAGAAACAGGTGAGATGGAGGAGGATGTGTAGGGTGAAGTCGAGAAACAGGTGAGATGGAGTAGGTTGAGCAGGATGAAGTCGAGAAACAGGTGAGATGGAGTAGGTTGTGCAGGATGAAGTCGAGAAACAGGTGAGATGGAGTAGGTTGTGCAGGATGAAGTCGAGAAACAGGTGAGATGGAGTAGGTTGTGCAGGGTGAAGTCGAGAAACAGGTGAGACGGAGGGCGTTGTGAAGGGTGAAGTCGAGAAACAGGTGAGATGGAGTAGGTTGTGCAGGATGAAGTCGAGAAACAGGTGAGGTGGAGGAGCTTGTGCAGAGTGAAGTCGAGAAACAGGTGAGATGGAGTCGGTTGTGCAGGGTGAAGTCGAGAAACAGGTGAGATGGAGGAGCTTGTGCAGGGTGAAGTCGAGAAACAGGTGAGATAGAGAAGGTTGCAAATTAATTGAAGAAATTGATTTCCCTTTGTTATAGAACAGTTATGTAAAACAATTCCTTTTTAACGCCGGAACTATATTTAGGTATCACATAAAGAGTAATACGAACTCGTGTAGGTTTGCTGAAATGAATACCTTTACAACTTGCAGTAAACAAACACATCCCATATCTAACATTAACTTGTCGTGAAAGGTTTATTTAGTTAAATAGAGAATACTAAACGAATGGTAATGTAATAACATTTTTAAGCAACGAGTGTATAGAATTGGTATCAGACGAACGAAAGTGAGTCTGATACCACATTCTATTCACGAGTTGCTTAAAAATGTTATCACATTACCCTGAGTTTAGTATTTTATTTATTACTCAACCCTCAATATCAATATTTACGCGAAACCAGCGTATGAATTTCCATGAATCCAAGTAAAATAGCTTGATATTTTTTGGGATGTTTACACATGTCATACGCTTATAAGCATGATACAAAGTATATTGGTGAACATATTTCATTATCAAAAGATGCATTGATAAAATAAACACTAAGAAGCAACGAAAACTGTCAACACATCATGCACTTGCAACGTGACGTCATCAGATCGCCATGTGACGTCATCGGAATGTGTCCTGTTTCTAGGTCACGCTATGTAGGCGAACAGTGTCAACGGCAGCGATTGATTGATATTGATTACATTGACATGAGTTACTGAATGTGTTTAAAGGAATCGGGGGATAGAACTTGTGTAAAGGTAGTTAGACGATCACATGTTCGGATTGTGTGCTTGTTAAATGGAAAGGTTATGGTAGCATCGAAGCAAGTAAACAGTCGAAGCGCCATGTTAATGTTACGGTAGGCAGAGGAAGCAAGTTCACCGCTTGTGATGGCATAGAAGGTGGACAAGAGATCGCGCGAATGATTGATTTGTGCTGGTTAGCAAAAAGATAATGCATTTAAAAATCCGCTAAGATAATATTCTTATACATTAATTAACAATTTGTTGAGAATGTAAAATTTGACAGTCGCCACTTACACGTGATTGGACAATGTCATGTGACGTTCGAAAGTAGTTCCGTATCTTTGCACGAGATGGTAACACACATGTGTGTTACCAACTCATTGTTATCTAATGAGTGATCTCACCACGGTTGAGTAATAACTACACATATTTAATGAGCTTACGCCCTAACGTATACAATCATGCACTTGAGGCTTTTTCAAAGTATTCGAGTATTAAGTAAGTCAAGTATATATGATAATTTATGTCCAAGCATATTCTAAAGTGGACAACATTTGATATCACATATTATCATATAATGGAGGGTGTTATCGATGCAATAAAGCTATCTGATAAACTTGGTATCCGATTGCCTCAAAATCTGATAAAGATGCAAATTAGGCCAAAACACTAACTATTTTCTCAAAACTCCATGCATGCCATGCGAGTCCTAAAACGGTCACTAACCATTGATAACGTCGTCGGGAGTTTTCAGGTTTTGTGTTTCTAACTTTCTATCGACGAATAAAATATCGTACAAAATCCGTCAGGGTAAACTTATCACGCATTCGTATTTTAGAAATCATAGCTTAATTATCCAAGCATTTCAAGTTGTTTTCATCGTTGGTTTAAAAAATATATATGCAGCTAACAATATCGACTATCGAAAAAAAAATGTGCTTCTATTTTCGTGAATAACATAGGCTAGGCATAGATCGCTTTGACGAGTAACAAACGCAACAACCTCACCTTCGCAAATAGTCGGCGTTTGGTCTAAGGATACCGTAACTGAACTGGCGTAACAACAATGACAATGCAGCTTTTCAAAATGCAGTTATTGTCCGACTCTTGAAAACGTAATAGGAAAATATAAGAAAGAAGTATTATTGGATTAAAAGGCCAGGTGTGGAAGGCGAAGGCGGACGTAGGAACAAGCGAGGGGGAAGCCTGCTCTCCGTTGGACCCTGAACAGACGAGACAGGTAGCGGCGATGATATGCTATTTTGACCACCCGAAGGTTGGAAGTAGCTTCTATTGGAAAATAGACAGCCTAGCAGCAGCAGCGATGAGCGAGGAATGGTCCTGCGTCCGCCCGAAACTTCCCACCTGACTTGATTTTATTACAATATTTACACACGAAATTTAGAGACAAAAGCTGTGGATAACAAATTGTTTAAGAAGGGCGAGAACTGAAAGCAAATGAAAGATAAGCTGAAAAGAATGAAATGAGTATAATGTAATACATTGTGTGGAAAAAAATGCGTGGGAGAAATTGAAAGCATTGTATAACAGAAGGGTTTGTTGGGGGTAAGATGAAGGAGGTGAGTGTAATATAATGTCTTAAAGAAGTGCTTGTGGGCGGCTAAGATGAAAAGCAGAGAATTACAATGTCAAGAGGGCGGGTGGGCGGGTAAAGTTATTTAAGAGAAAGTTGGGAGAGTGAATGAAGGTTTGCAAAATGGCGGAGGAATGAAAGAGTGTGACGTCATATTATGACGTATTATATTATGTGATGACGTATGTGGAAAGGAAGTGACGAATGCACAAGTTTGTGGTGTTTGTAAACAGGAGCATGTGTTTTGTAAATAGGTATTATGTTTGAGGTGAAGAGACTGGAATTGAATGTTAATGGGAATTGAATTATTGTGAGATGTGATAAATAAGGTGCGTACAATAACGACATTTAGCTAGATAATGCTAAATGGAATTATTGTCCGACTCTTGAAAACGTAATAGGAAAATATAAGAAAGAAGTAATATTGGATTAAAAGGCCAGGTGTGGAAGGCGAAGGCGGACGTAGGAACAAGCGAGGGGGAAGCCTGCTCTCCGTTGGACCCTGAACAGATGAGACAGGTAGCGGCGATGATATGCTATTTTGACCACCCGAAGGTTGGAAGTAGCTTCTATTGGAAAATAGACAGCCTAGCAGCAGCAGCGATGAGCGAGGAATGGTCCTGCGTCCGCCCGAAACTTGCCACAGAGCACTAAAAGTGCTGCGCCATCCACACCGAACCAAAGTAGAATAAATATGTGATGTGTAAATAATAAAAATTGAGGGACAAAGGAAGGGAAACCAGAAATGAATAAAGGAGAACACAGCGGCGAATATCGCTTATAAAAATGTCTGTTGCCGCGGGAGTTAGGTGGACCCCATCCCTCACGTAGTGGTTGGTTGTTGGAAGGATGAGGTCGTGGCGAACCACTTCCCCATTAATGCCAGCCATCAGATTGGTAACCCTCCTGTTCAATTTCTTCCTGGCAAGTTCGATACGTTTTATGTCTCTAGCATACCGCCACGTACAACGTGGCAGCATGAACGACCACAGGAGTCTGGTGCGGGGGAGCCTGAGCCGGGTGTAGAGGATGTCCTCATTAATGCGTGCGAACAACTCTCGGCCGGTGATGACGCCGAGATCGTTAGAGCCCAGATGCAGTAAAAGCAATTTCGGGTGACTGGCTGCGGTGGAGATCAGGTCCTCTATCGCTGGCCTATAGTGGCGCCATGTCCAGCCCCCTCTGACGCGCCACTGCACCGGGCCCACACTGCCAAGGGTGTCCGCCAGCTCAGGTTTCGCCCGGGCCAGGTAGCTGTCCCCTACTACCCAGACACCTAGAAGGTAAACATTTTTTTTTGAATTAATGATGTTAACTTGTTAAGAAATTAGATCCTTATATATTGTAGGTAACAGTCGGATGACCATCGGCCAAATCGCTGAATGGTCTCTGCCTCCACACCGTTCATAGCTGCTGTAGTTGCCGCCCCAATTCTAAATGAATGAGAGGTGAATTTGATATGACCTATATTGAGATGATTAATGGCTTTCTGTAGAACTGCCTGAAATTGAAATCTTGTTAGTTGTTTGCCATCAAAGTGAAGGAAAAGATATGGGGATACAGCCGGACGAGAAGATAAGTAGGTTAGCATATTAGCGACCGGGCATATTGGGGAATGAGGAATAGCCTTAATTTGAATAGAAATACCGTTACCTGTTTGATCAGTCTTAGAGTATTGGAGCGTGACATGCATGGCCGCCGAATTACCTGTAATCTTTACATCATCAATTGTGAGGCACCTACACGATGTGTCAGAAAGGGAGGCAGGTACCAGCTCGCTTATCCTGAAGAAACCAAAGAACGCCAGCGTATATGCAGCCTTGAAAAGATTACATTCATATGCAGAAGAACATACAATATGAAGAACATTTGAAATTGAAGATAGAGTTCCTGATGTGATTGGTCTTCGAGTGTCTTTGGTTCTATTTGCTTTGCTGAAACCCGCAAGCGTCTTCCGCACAAGAAAATGTTGTGTTGTATCTTGCATGTCATGCAACTTATGCCAGGTTCCCAGCGCAGCGGTGTAAGCATGGGCCGTTCGTGCCGACATTCCCTGCAAAGACAATGCTGACAAATAATACATAACATGATCAAGAGGAGCCGGCCATGCCTGTGTGAGAGAATGAGCCTCTCTAAACTCGTTGAAGACTGTAACGCTGTGTGATATGTCCTCCATGTGTTCCTCGCTAGTGACAAGCCCAGGAGACGGTCCGACTCCAGTCTTAGATGTTCCAGATGTCCGGAGGCAGTGGTGTCGCTGTTGCATCTGCTCGTGGCGCTGCTTTCCGGAAACGGTCCCACTGAAACCTCGAAATAGCATCAGCTATAACATTATCATGAGTAGAAATGTACCTGGAGTGAAAAAGAATATTATGATTGAGACATGATTTTACTAGGAATTGCACAAGCGACATGACTTTGGTATTTTTGGACGTTTGTCGGTTGATAATGGAGACGACAGCTTGATTGTCACACACAAACATGACCTTGTTGTTGATAAACTTATGTGCCCACAATCGTAGTGATACGACGACAGGAAAGAATTCCAGGAATGTCATGTCTTTCAAGTAGCCCGCTCTCGCCCACTCGTTCGGCCATGTACCATACGCCCAACTCCCTTGGAAGTATACACCAAAACCGCCCGAACCGGCAGCGTCTGTGAAAAGCTCTAGTTTGGTAGATGTTATCCAGTCGAAGTTCTGAAACACAGATGTACCATTATGATTAAGGAGAAATGTTTGCCAGACTTCAAGGTCTTGTTTAATTCCATTGGTGATTCTGACTCGATGATACGGTTTTACCTTACCCTTGGTTGCATCATACAAGCGTCTACAGAAGGCTCTACGCGCTGGGATAGCCCGTGTGATGAACTGAAGTCTACCAACCAATGATTGTATTTCCACCACACGGATTTTTCGTCTACTGGACGTGAGGATTGCTTCTATCTGCCTGGTGACTTCAGATATTTTCTCGGCCGGTATTGTAACCTCCATGGCTACTGTATCAATAGTCAGGCCCAAAAACGTGATGGTAGTGGATGGACCGACAGTCTTTTCATTTGCAATCGGTACACCAAAATGCTGAAACATGTCAATAGAAAGTTGAAGTTATTCCGAACATGTGTTTGAAAAGGGGTAGCCCCCCAACAAGAAATCATCAAGGTAATGAATTATGAAACGGGAGGTAGATTTGTTTATAATACACCATTGAAGAAATGTGCTAAATTTTTCAAACAATGCACAGGAAATTGAACAACCGAACGGTAAACATTTATCAAAGTAATATTAACCTTGAAAACACATTCCCAACAAGTGGAAGTCCTGGGGGCGGACAGGAATCAACCTAAACGCAGATTTGATGTCAAATTTGGCCAACTCCGCGCCTTTACCAAGTTTCTGGACCATGTTGATTGCTTCGTCGAATTTTGTGTACGTAACAGACGAATGTTCCTGCGGAATGAAATCGTTAATAGACGTACCTTCTGGGTGGGATAAGTGATGAATCAACCTGTAGTGATCATCTGTAGGCACCGATTCGCTGTTAACTTTTTTGTCTACCAAACCTATGGGTGAAACAATCAAATCCCGAAAAGGTGGCGATTCGAACGGTCCACTTATTCTCCCCAGCTTGATTTCTTTAGTGAGTTTTGCAGCTGTAACGTTCGGATGTTGATAGGCTGACCTAAGATTATGTGCAAACCTTGGTCCTGTCGGCCCTGTGTACTGCAGATTGAAACCCTCAGAAAAACCCTGAAACAACAACTGTGCATCCAACGTATTTACAGTCTCATAGAGAGATAGCCAAGGGGAGACATTAGAAAGGTTTATTGGTACCTGAGCCAATTGTTTTACCTGTACCATGTCCGGTTACAGTTGAACTTGTACTCCTTGAGTGGAGATGTTGGGTCGTTCCTGGTGCTTGACGGGAACGAAAAAGCGATGACTGACAGGAACGGGCGCCATGATTGAAACTTTGACACTTTGAACACCTGTGTGGAAACTTACATACAGATCTAGTACATTGGGAACGGTTAAAATCCCAGCATACATTACCATCAACATTTTGTGTTTTTGAGAAATGAGAAGGAATATTTGGTGACTGTGTTTTCTTACCTGGCAACATACACTTCAACCAAAGGTCACCGTCTATCTTACCCCAAGATCTTGCTGGGTCACGTGCCATCTTGTGACAAAAATGGTAGTCATATGTCGACCATGAGTCACCCCCGTGCTTGAACGCTGCTCCCCTGATAGTTTCGGCATATGAGAGCAGTTCTTGTACGCGGTCTGCGTGCTTGCTGACGTATATTCCCATGAAGATATGGAACGCAGTTGTCCACGCGCTGCTTGTCAGTGGACGTGAAGCATGGTTTTCATATGGTTTGAACAAAACCTGCCCAGTACTGTCTGAAACAAGCCTAAGCGGAACATGGTCATCGAGTGGTTGATTATCATTTGGGAGCAAATTTCAGAAATCAACGTACTCACCATTGAAGATCTTTTGACGGATGGGTTCCTTGACGTGTGAACCTATTGTTTCAAAGGAATATGCAAGTGGTACCTGACTTGGTTGAGCTTGCAAAGAAGCCATATTTGAGTGTGAAGAAGTGGGTGGGGGAGGTGGAAAATTAGCTTGAGATGTGAGCTGAGATAACCAGGCTAGTGCGCGGTGCATGTCACTATCCGGCGGAATCACAGACTGAGATTGGTTTACATTTGGGTTTATGATCAAACCGGGATCAATATTAATGGTAGCATTTTCTGAGACATTACCTGAATTCTCTGGTTGATCCGGCGCTGTTGTTGACATTATCGTCGATGCAGTGTCTGTTGTATTCAGTCTTTTTGCCGAAGGCTGGGTCCCTACAAGTTTGTGGTTTAAAGTCGCTTTCCTCTTTGGAGGCATTTTTAACACTTGAAATAAGTAGAACAATGAAATATAAAGTTATTTAAGAGAAAGTTGGGAAAGTTGAATGAAGGTTTGCAAAATGGCGGAGGAATGAAAGAGTGTGACGTCATATTATGACGTATTATATTATGTGATGACGTATGTGGAAAGGAAGTGACGAATGCACAAGTTTGTGGTGTTTGTAAACAGGAGCATGTGTTTTGTAAATAGGTATTATGTTTGAGGTGAAGAGACTGGAATTGAATGTTAATGGGAATTGAATTATTGTGAGATGTGATAAATAAGGTGCGTACAATAACGACATTTAGCTAGATAATGCTAAATGGAATTAGAGTTACTTCCCCTGTTGTAGCGACGTTGACAAGTGGTTCTTACACATTTTGTGTTATAAAAAGATACAATGTTTACTCGTGCACTCGGAATCAGACTGAAAATGTCGATAGATAGTAGAAGACGTTTCTAACACTGTGAAAAAAAACCATTTCATGAAGGAATATTTCTAGACTGTTCACAACTATACATTGCCGACAATATGACCTTCACCTTGGTTTATTGTGAAAGCAATTACTCCGCGAAATCTAGGTCAAACATATTTTTAGAAGGAATCATATTTTCGTTTAAACCCATTTATTTCTAAATGACATTATATGATAAATAAATTATTAACCTCGTGTGTTTCCGTATCATTAATATCATATAATAGGAATAAAAATTGTATTATGCGAGCCTTTAATAATCTCTATTTATTTGTTACTTCTCTAGAGCCAACCAGTCACCCCATACGAGATTAAGATATCAGCGATGCCTAACACGCCGACCTGTCTATACCGTGTTTTTGTTGACGGACAAAGTGCATTTAACCGTGCTGTGGATCCTGGTTTGAGCTGGTAACTATAAGCGTAATGTTACTCTACCACATCAACTAACCTTCTGCTCACATTCTCTTTCTCTCTTCTCTTTCAACGATATTAACCACACGGAAATGGCCGAGGCTTTGCGAATGACCACTTTTGAAACGGGTCGCTGATTGCACAACTAATTCAACTAACATTTCTATCCAATGTATTAGCCGTACTAGAACAGAGCTGTGGGGAGAGCATGTCTGCTCAAGGCATAGGCAAAGGGAGAGGGAGAGAGCATTTTAGCATTTTAGCGCCTAATGCGCTTTTAGCTTTTTCAATGTGTTTGAGTGTTTCATAGGTCATTGTTAACCGGACGTTGTAATTTATTTGCCGTTTATCATAACTTGTCACAAGCCATCCTGTCTCAGGGTACGAACGTTACGCCAACTCCACTAATCTGTACCCTGGGCTCAGCAGCTAGATTCGCTCGCGCGGCCCGACTTGGGTTACAGCCAATCAATTCATGTTACCTGAATGACGTTTTCCAATAACGTCTTGACATACTTCTCAAAAGAACCAAAATTTTGAAATATTCGCTTTTGGGCACCGAAGCTGAAATAATAAAATAGCAATGACGTTTTGAACGGAAATATCATATTTGAGTAAGTATATTTCAACATCCTTCTTCTTGTTCTTAAATGAACCCATATTAGTAGCCGATGCGAAGTAGAGGATTTTCTTGCCATGGAAAGTCCATGGGAAAGGTTTTTGTCCATTTCAACTGAACAAATCGCGTTCAAAGGCGTTCATTTGTAAAAAATCGTTTTATTTGACTACTTAAAAAGCATAAGAAGCGTTCTTAAAATCTCCCTTTATCATGTTGTAGGCTCAGAGGACACGTATACGAAGTCCCTCTCATGTATTTGATGCGGTTCGAGACGGTCTATGACCAAAACGTGTCAAGATTGGTGCATGAATTTGGTATTATTTTCTTAAAGAGTTAGTCATTCGACATCCCATCTTAAATCAAGAATTCATCATTTCATTCCATAAAGAAACAGGATAATATCCCGGTTTTGTATGAGAAGGCCTTGCTAGCCCACATAAAACCCTGTAGAGAAGACCTTGTAAAAGTTGATTAGGCTCTCACACCGGGGTATAATCTGGGCTCACAAAGTCCTGGTGTACTCTTAGGGATAACTACTTAATCAAAGAGCGTAAACGTATCTATGAAGTATAGACTTGTAAGACAGATAAGACTTGAGTTATGTTCGCGACGAGAGATCTAGAATGAGAAAAGTGACAAACCCGCTTTCAAATAACCAGATTGGACAGTAGATTCATCTTCATCGTTTTCTTTTAAATTACAAATCCATGTATCAGAATATTTCAATCTGGTATTTTGCCCCCAGATTGTTATTTGGAATTTCATCTATAATATATAAGGATAATTATTATCATATTTTTAGAATTCTCATACATGTACTTACACGCCCAAGTTGTCACACACCCCATTTTAAGTATCGTCACATACCTTGTATTACATATCAAAGAAGAATCGAATGGTCCAAACTCGTTACATATCGATATGAAACAACAGCACACGAACGAACTTACCTTTTACAGATGGCACTTCTGGATGTTATATTTTGACGATGTAGAAGTCTTTAATCATGCTGTATACTTATATCTACTTTATTGGGTCTTGTGTGTATAAATTTATGTTATATAAAAGGGGAACTTGACATTTACGTTGTAAGTTTGTTAGTCAATTCCACAGCACTGAGGCATGTTTGTTTCTGTACTTCTGCGATCAATAATTCCGCTTTGATTTGATTTATGTATGAATTTTATCATTGCAGAGTTGCAATCTTAATAAATTTAGATCAACAGGTTCAATATTAGGTCACAATGTTGACAACAGTATGACCAAAACACATTGGATTTATTTAGATTGGCGGAGTTTAAGAGGGAGGATTAAAATATCCGATTTGGCCAGAAACCTCCCATTATTAACATGTTCGATCCCCATAATCAGAACATATGTAAATCTCTAATGGTGATATCCTTTGATCCTTTGAAGCATTTCACCCAGTTCTTTTTTTAAAAACTCAATTAAATCGTGTGATACATCGCCAAGGTCTATCTTAGATTTCAGGACCTCATGTGAGCATCTCATATTTACAACATTAATGGACTTATCAAATATTAATAATTTGATAAGTCCATTAATGTTGTAAATATATCAGCTTTTATGGTAATGAAGCTATCGGATAAACTTTGTATCCAAATCTGATAAGGTGCAAATAAGGACAAAACACGAACTATTTTCTCAAATGGTATTATGATAGTGTGTGACGAATGGGACATGTAACTATAATTGGAAACAATCTTGAAGAATGCAATGAATATTCAGAATGAATGAATGAATGAGAAATAAAAGAATAAATAAGTATCAGTATAACAAATAAAGCTAAAAAGAAGATATAGAAGATGAGATGGTAACTGAAAAAATGGAATTTAGTAATGTTGTGATTGTTAATAAGTTTTTAATGCGTGTTCGTTCTTAAACTTATAGGTTTATACCCAGAGTTGCAGTTTTTTGGGGTGTTCCCTTGACTGTATCTCCATTTGTATATCTCGTTAAATCTGTTTTGGATCTCTTAACAGTGACGTAACAATGTTTCAATGTTCACTTACAGGATATGTAAAGGATTCCACGATGGGAAAAATACTAGGGAGTTTCTGTTCTCTTTACCAAGGTTCGCCCAAGGCAAGGTATGAGCAAAACTAAGGTACAAAAGAAAGTACACACCTCAGTTGGTTTGACCATATACATGATTTTCAATTACTAATGTCTTTTTTTTGGACGTTTTTGACGTTGTACGCAATAACTGACAAGTGCATGATATTACTTAGTTGCAAGAACACTATATTTAAAAATGATTTATATTTAAAAATGATTTTTTAATTTAAGGAAATTGTTTTCAAGTTAAAGATGCAAATTTAATCAAATAGAAGGAATATTGATATATATCGAAACTTATATAATATTAAAAGGAAGACCGAATGGACAAGGAGAAATTCGGAAGAGTTGGAACAATCGATGTTGAGTGTTGGAACAGCATGCAAGCACCGTACAGACAAGATTTGTCTCTTCTCCCATCTAAGTCGCTGGACTACAATCAGGCTAACAAGAAAGATAACGCCAATGTCACTAATGGTAAGTATCTGGTGTATAGAAAATGGAGATAATGTTATAATGTGAGTTAATAGTCTGAGGAAACGGTCCGGTAGAGCGAACAAGCGGATAAAGGTCCTCGAACCAGTTTTATTAACATATCTAAAAGCTTTTCAATGTCTTTTAAAGAAACTTTGTAATCTAATGATTGGGTGGTTGCTTTTGTTATTTTGGTTATTCTGGATTTTTATTTTTTACTCGTTTTCATGGAAACACCTTGAACTTAGTGCATGTTATTATTATTGAGTTATTGAGTTAAATTGAGTTAGATTGAGTTATCCTCTTTTCCCTCTCTCGGAATAGATCCACAATACTATTCCATAAATTGTTCTGATTTGTGAGCAGTTCAGTCATGGTGGCACTTGTGTCAAAAGCCCTTGCATGTTGAAGAGCTTGGCAGTCAAAGATGATATGGAGGATTGTTTCCTCCCAAGAATCACACAGTAGGCAAGTAGAATTGGTGGCTAGATTGAATTTGTGTAGAAAGCTTTGGCACGGATAGTGATGCAACTTTATCCGACTGAGGAGGACTTGATCTCTCCGATTTACGTTTGCATACCGAACATTGCTTGATTTGGTCTGGATTTGATGATATTGTCGTCCTGTTGACCCGTTGTTTCACTTGTCTAACCATACATGTTTGGTGGATGATTTCACTGCACCCATTAATTAGGGAATTGTTGCTACTTGTTTGTTGATCGGTCCACAGCTTGCCGCCATCTTGGCCAATACATCTGCCTTTTCGTTCCCAGATGTGCCGACATGGCTAGGGATCCATTGAAGAGTGACCATTTCTTTGTTTGCCGACAGCAGTTGATTAATCCTGCTGCAGAGGTGGAAGTACTCAGTTGGTTTGTAGGATGAAAGGGTCTGCAGTGATGACTTTGAGTCAGTGAGGATAACATATTTGGCATCCAGATCATCTGCTGTTGATATAACTTGAAGAGCTCTTTCAATGGCGACTAGCTCTGCTTCCAAGATGGAGCTGGGAGGAAGTGGAATAATGGTTTCTTCACCAGTGTGATGAAAAAATATTCCTGCTCCTGCTCGCTCAGCAGAAAGATCAAGAGAACAATCTGTGTATATCTTAGTATAGTCCTGATATTTCTCATGAATGAGTTCTAGAGAGAGTTGGTCCAAGCGCTCTGGAATTTCACTTTTAGATGCATTGTCTTGAAGATTCATCTCTATTGAAGGAGGGGACCACATCCATGGTGGTTGGTCATTCATGATGGCTGTACGCTGGAAGTCAGCTTTCTTTTTGCTGGGTAGGACAATGTTCCGTTGCTTCAGTAGTAGCTTTGATCTCTGAAAGAAACTGTTGATGATACCTGGTGAATCTTTCGGTAGGAAGTGCTGTTTGATGCGTTTGCTTAGTATACCTGACTCAATATATAGATTCAGAGGGATGATATCTGTTTCTATCTCTAGCGCTATTGGCGTTGTCTTCAGGGAACCACAAATCATCCGGAGAGCAGCATTTTGAATTCTTTCTATTTTGCTGATGTTACTTGCGCTGCATGAGGACCAAATCTCCATGGCATAGCACATCTTGGTTCGGAGGTAAGCCAGATAGAATGTTCTCAAGGTAGAGAAGTCTGCTCCCCAGTACTGCGAGGCAATGGTTTTCATGATGTTCAACCTCTTAGTACAGGCCTCAACGAGGAGGTCAATGTGCTTTGTCCATGTTAGTGTGGGGTCTAATGTGAGACCAAGGATTTTAGGATGCTTGTTATACTTTATTTCTTGTCCTCCAAGTTTGATGCCCAGATTGTCTAGGGGAAGTAGATGTTTACGTCTTCTTGTAATCACTGTGTATTCTGTCTTCTCCCTTGATACTTTGAGATGCCACTCTTGTGCCCATTTGTCAATGGCTTCCATACACTTGTTGAGAGAGCTCACAATGTAGTCAAGATCATGATGAGTGATCAGGATTGAACCGCCGTCTGCGTAGGTTACCTGTAGATATGATTTTAATTTTGATTTGTCTTTAGGCTTCAGAAGAGGGATGATTTTGCTAATCTTCCATTCATTTGGGTAGTTTCCCTCTCTCCAAATCTCATTGAAAAGGTTGAGAATTATCTTTTTCCCAGGTTGGGGTAGGTCTGTAAGCATCTGATTGTGAATTCTATCATCACCTGTGGCCGAGTTTTTAAGTTCAGCTAGGGCTAGGTTGAGTTCCGAAGTTGTGAAAGACGGGTCACATTCATCATCCATTTCACAGAGAAGATCCAAGGAATTCTGAGCTAACTCTTCAACACCATTGAATTCCGAGGCAGTTGTTTCATGTGCATCGTTACATTTCTTGGCATAGTGGGCAGCAAAGAGAGCTGCTTGATCATTACTCTCAGTTATTATTTCGCCATCATGTTCTATGGCTGCTTGTTGTCTGTTGTTGGAGCCATTAATAGCCTTAATTTTATTCCAGATCACATTGGACGGTATGTTCCGGTTGAGAGATGATACACATTCTCTGAAACCAGCTCGTTTTGTGTGTACAATTATTTTGTTGACTTTGGCTTGCTGTCTCTTGTAATTTATCATGTCTTTGATGGTCCGAGAGCGCTTGAATTTTCTTCTGAATTGTCTTTTGGTTCTCTTTTCTTTGGCAATTTCAGAATTCCACCATGGGGTTGGGGGGTGCTTGTGCTGTCTTGTGTTTGGAAAGCTTTCCTCTGCAGCTTCTATGATGCTGGAAGATACAGCAATGACTTTGTCCTCAAGGCTCATGTCACTCTCTTGGAAGCGGAGTAAGTTGTGGGCGACCACCCATCTCTTCGTGAATGCATCCACACAGGGTTGGAGTGCCCACCTGGGAACGGAACAGACGGCGGGGCTCTGGTCACTGGCTCAGCTAACGCGCCACATCAACGAGCTGGAGATGGAGGCTATCAGGTTGGCGATCTGTCACTGGTCCGCTCTGCTGTGAGGCCAAGTGCTACTTGTGCACACGGACAGCTCGACAGCGGCTTGGGGAATAAACAAGCAAGGTTCGAGCAGGGCAGCCGCCATCCTCCAACTAGCACTAGATCTCTTCCGCCTGACAGACAGGCATGTCAGTTCGCGCTGTGCACATTCCGGGGGTGAAGAAAGTCCTGGCGGACGCTCTATCAAGGCCAGATAAACCGCCGTCCACGGAGTGGAAACTCCTCCCCCAGGCGTTCCAACAAGTGTGCCAGCACTTCGGGAAACCACACATAGACCTCTTTGCGACCTGGCTGAACCACCAGTTGCCAGTCTATGTGTCTCCCGTCCCCGATCCCGGGGCCTTGGGCTTAGACACTCTGTCGTTCGAATGGGACGGGATGGACGCTTACGCTTTTCCTCCCTCGAGCATTCTCACTCAAGTGGTGGCGAAGATCAGGGCGACCTGGGTGATAAGACTGATCTTGATAGCTCCCCTCTGGCCAGCGAGGCCGTGGTTCGTACCTCTTCGGAGGATGTGGCAGGAGGATACAATCCCCATTCCTCTCAGATGGAATCGCTTAGTGAGCGAGCCAAGCGGGCGGGTGCACGAGAACCCGCAAGCACTGGATCTTCACGCTTGGCTTGTCTGCAAAAGGGGCTGAAACGGGCGGGCTACTCTAAGAAAGTCTCGGCCGCGGTTTCCTCTGCCCAGCGTGTCTCCAATCGCAAGCTGTACGACGTACAGTGGGGGTCATTTGCCACCTTCTGTGATGACAAGGGCTGGGACGTCCAGGTAGCGACGATTCCCCAGGTGGCAGAGTACTTAGTGTATCTCCGAGAGGAGAGGGGGCTTAAGGCCTCCTCTATTAACACCCACCTAGCGGCAATCATGTCGGTCTTACGCAAGCGGGATCCCTCTGTCATCTCCGTCCTTAAGGAGGTGATTAGGACTTACCGTCAGGAGGACGGGTGGCTCAAACCGAGACCTCCCGAGCGGGACCTAGCGATTGTCCTCGAGCACTTGTGCTCGGATTTCTACGAGCCCCTGACGGAGACCATCATTCTCCGTCTGACGGTCGAGTTGCACGCTCTTCAGGCCAATTTGCTTCGGTTTGAAGCGAGGGATGGGGGTAAAGCCACGCTGGTACTCGCACCGGACTTCGTATGTAAGAACCAGGGGTCGGACGAATAGGGCAGGGTATTTCACATTCCCGCCATCTCAGGCTCAGCCTCCCCAACGGACGAGGAGAGCAGACTCCTCTGTCTGGTCCGAGCTCTTCGGGTTTACGCAGAACGCACCCGTTCTCTCCGCCAGGGGAGGAGGAGACTATTTCTACCTCACTCCCAGCAAAGCACGTAGGAGATAGACAAACGTCTCTTGGGCGTCTACCTGCGGTCCGCTAACCTTGACGCCTATAAAGCCAAGGAGTTAGCCTCGCCAGCTCGTTCTAACCCTCATGAGATCAGAGCGATCTCGGCCACTATGGCTTTTCACAGCAACATCGCTGTAGCGGACATCATGTCGGGCTGTTTCTGGAAGTCCGGTATTGTTTTCGCTAACCACTACCTCCGAGACTTGTCCACGGAAGACCTCGCGGGCGTGGCCAGGCACGGGTGTTTGCACTGCACCGCACTGCGGGTTCTGCTCCCCCCAGAGGGGTCGCAGCTCACCGATAGGTCCTTTTATGCGTTCTGTTGTTTTAACTCAATAAACTTCGTATCGCACCTCCGTGTCTCGTTTGTTCTTTCTTCCGGTTCGGGGCGGGCTTCCCTCCTTAGCAGGGCACCTGTGCACCAACCTTTAGACGATGGGCGGGGGGGGTAGTACCTGCTCTCCTGCCGCCTTGTTCTCGCAGCCCTCCACCCTCTGTGGTAGTCTGGGCTACGGTGAGTCGGATACGGTATAGTATGTTAAATAATAGTATATTTTTGAGTAAACGTCATTATTTGTACTTCCCGTCGACGACTCACCAATCTTTATTTCCCACCCATGCCTCCCCTCCTGCGAGTAGGTTCGCTCTAGCGTTCACTGGCTCGTAGGTTGGATGAGGTTTGGTCACGTGACCATAGTTGGCGCGGCGGGGATGAGCAGGTAATTCCTGTATTGTTTTTCGGTGTTATTGGTCGAGAGATAATTGATAGGCAATCAATGGGCTACGGTGAGTCGTCGACGGTAAGTACAAATAATGACGTTTACTCAAAAACGTACTTTTTTATAATGTAAATTTCAATGTTCTCTCTAATACTATTGTCTTGTTTTGTATATATTTTTTGTTCGTGGGCCTAAGATCTTTAATTGAAATAAAGAATTGAAATAAGAATAAGAAATAAAGTTTCAAATGTTACACACCTAAGTAAATCATGTCGCGCGAACGCAATTGCACACGTGAGTAACTAATGGAGGTGGTGCAATTGTAATTTTATATGGCTGTTTGGGTAGAAATCGTTCATAACAAAAATATTACAATGTGTATAAATATTCATGACGTACCTATATCTCAAAATTTGGTAATTTGGTGTATAGACATTCATGACATGAAATCGGCCTTCAACTAGATTAACGTTTACTGGACACTCCAAAAGCATCTAGTAGCTCCGAAACAAGGGATCTCGCCTTCTCCTGTTCTGCCTTCTACAGGCCTCAGCAAATTGGACCATTTCTTGTGACCTTGGCCTTTGACATTCAAGGTCACACAATCAATGAACACTTTCCATTGAGTATAACAATAAATTATTGATTAATAGTGTAAGTATCTAAAATAAAACATTTTGTTATATCGTGCCCAAGTCGTGACGGTGATGTGACCTTAACCTTTGATAGATTGTAACCGAAACCTTTTTAAAAGTTTTTACTTCTCCAAAGATGATATATACAAAACAAGAGCTTTATAGCACAAAAACTTTTAAATTTATCGTGTTTTCAAGCAATTATTTAATGATTTTCTTATTCGTGACCTTGACCTTTGACTTTTAAAGTGAACAAGAGTTCTTGAAAGCGCTGTGGAAAGAAGTTCTAGTTAATGGGGTGCGGCGGCGGCCGGGGAAACTGCGACCTTAGTCGGGGCTGCTAATACAATTCAAATTGTACATTGTAAGATCCCTTTTTAAATCCAATATATCTACGTGTTTCTGTTAGCAAATCGCGAGATGAGCTTTTATGTGATGCTTTTAAGAAGAAATATAGCTTTCGTTTTGTATACATTGCACAAACATTCTAAAATGAAACATTTATTTAAATTAGATGGCCAGGTCTCCAATTCTCGCAAACACCTTTTATTTTATAATTATCTAGAAGAATTCATACTATTACTCTGTAAACACAGCAATCTAAATAAATTTAGATCAACAGGTTTTTTATTTGGTCATACTGTTGATCTAACATTGGCCCGTAAGGCAGGTCGTCCCGGTGACCTCTGACATCAGCCTCTCGGCCAATCAGAAAACTTGCCCTAGCTCGCTGGAAGTTAAAAAACTCAGCAGCGCATCTTTTGAAATGGATGATGTTCGGAGCTTTGTTATTCGGAGGGGATTGCTTGGATGTATTAATAGATTAGATTTTTTCATTTTGAAATGATTTAGCGTATTTGCTAGTTGTCGATGACAAATGATAATTGCACGTCGCACAGATACTAACGTGGCGAATAATAATCACTAAGTTAGAGCTTGATAAATGCCAATATCTGCGAAAATCCATATGCAAGGGGAGGTAACTCCTTTTTTATCAAACTCGTTTATACTCATTTATTTCATTGTCATCCAAATAATCTTTAAAAAAGTGATTTTTGTCAATCATAAAACTAAAAATATTTCATACAACCAAAGTAAAATCAACCTATTGATATTTTTCTTATCAGTATCGAAAACAAGATTTATTTTTCACAATGCACACTGTTATTGAGAACAGGCCATAAGCCATCATATATCTCTTCCGTTCATTCTTTGAAATAGCGACTATGAACTGTTTGTAACGTCGAATTTGATTGATCAAATCGCGAATTCCTTATTTGCATACGAAAGGTCACCGGGACGACCTCTCACACTGGTCAATGTTAGATCAACAGAATGACCCAAAAAAAATCTGTTGATCTAAATTTATTTAGATTGTAAACACAGCTAAGTCAGTATCTAAAAACTAGAACATAAAATTGGAACCTTTCGTATAAAAGAAAATTCCTAAAGAACATGGAAACGATGGATACATATGCATTTCATTTGACATTTATTACATGACTTATTGCGGTAGGACTAAGACTTGTACGTTTTAACAAGCAAAAGGGTTCAATTTCTTTCTGCTATCTCGCCTAGGAGAATATAAATCAACGGATCTTTCAGTTTGATTAAAATCGGCCTAGTACCGAGGAATGAAATATTCAAAATATTAACTCTACAGAGATATGAAATCCTCTACAGTAGGTCTCAGTTGCGAGGACCTGTCGAAATAAGTTCGACACTCGATAAAGTTAATATTTTCAAAAATTTACTGTCTTTTGCAAATATGAAATGATAATGCTTTCAAATTATAAATCAAAGTAAATTCGCTTCCGGGGTTATCATGTAACCATGTTTCAATGATATCAATCACCCATGGATTCAATCTAAATACATACGAAAGGTCACCGGGACGACCTCTCACACTGGTCAATCTTAGATCAACAGTATGACCTAATATAAAACCTGTTGATCTAAATTTATTTAGATTGCCATGGATTAAATTGACTTGCGCTTTGGTTGTTACCGTTTCTATTTGACTCTAGCTCTGTTAATACTCAAAGACTCAAATGAACAATAAACCTTTTTCCACATCAGGCAAGGATGTAGAAATATTGTAAACAAATACCTCAAGTAATTGTAATGGTACATGATTATACTCCAGTGAATGTGTTCACCAGCACTCCTTTTTGATTGTCAAAAATCACCAGCAGGCAACCCGAATGACTATTATTCGCTATTCGTCATTCGCTTTAGATATGATATTACCATGAATATACCTCAATTCACAGGTACTCCAATCATCGAGTCGACAAAAATCTGAAATTACAATCTTTAGTTGTGACCTTAATAACCATTTTTATATGCCGTGACAAATATATATTACAAATTTGAACGAAAACGGTGAAGAAATACAATTTTAAAACCTTTTATAAATAGAATACACATTTATAACGGGTTAAGATTTATTTTTAATTCTCATTTTTCACTGATTTCGTTCAAATTTGGAATATGTTTGTCACAACATATAAAAACGATTAATGAGAGCAAGCATTTCTTCAATATTGTTTTAGGTCAAATCAGCGATTGGAATCCCTGTGCCTCCATCGCAATATGTCACGAGCAATTTCCTAACAGTGACATGAAGTAGCCTATAAATATGTTATGTGAGAAGGTTTAAATGTACAAATAATTAATTGCAGGTGAGTACACGATGATAACAACCAAAGTTGGCAGGACAATACACACCGTTCAATCAGGGAGCACAAGTTCTTGGTGGCTGCCAGTCGATTTTCGAAGCAAGTTGACTATCCGGTACATGATGGGATATTCGCTGATCGCCATGGGATTCAAACTCGGACCGATCTTATCCCTGAGAAGTAACCAAGAGATCGGCTTCGGGGCGGGGAAAATAGAGTTGGATGAGAACAAAGACGAGGAAGATGATGTCATAATTACAGAATATATTCCAGCTAAAAAGAGAAATGTATTCGTCCCATATTAAACTCTTAAAGAGCCACTCCGTGAATTTTAACACTTTTTCGTTTGCTCTAACTAGATAGTAAATGGTATAGATATATTTGAAATCTATAGAAGTCACGAATGTGACAACATAAAGTGACCACAACCCACTCACGGAGTTTCTCTTTACACAGAGTATGTTGATAGGATCACATATGTCAAATTTTGAAATCGATGTTATTACATACACTAACTGTTGCTGAAAATAACAAGTTAAATGTCAATCAGGACATTAGAGCGAAAATACGGCCATTCAAAGTCGGGATTTTGATCGAAAACCGGACAATGTGGCTCGAGTGGCGCGCGCAAATTTGCCAAACATAATTTTGAAACCTTGTCATAAGCTGACAGGAAGATAAATTCGATTCGATAGTGTTTATTAGGTATTGTAACTAATAGGTAGATTAATTGGATGCATAATTTCGAATATTAAACGTATTTGAGATGTTTCTTGATTGTTCCATAAAATCAAGCATTTTAGAGATATTATGCATAAATTGATATATTTGCAAGTCCAGTGATGAGATATGAACTTCAACCAGCATATTAGATATTTTGTAGCTTATCAAAACCAAATAACATTTCAAGAAAGACACTCTGTGTCACTTTCACCTCTAAACGATTGACTGCTGGTGAGGGACAGGGTGTCCTAGGATCGCTCATGATTACTGAATTTTAAAGTCAACATTTATTTATTTTCTTTCCTTGGGCTATGTCAACAAAATTTAAGCTCTAAGCTCTAAACTTACCATTTTAAGGACAGTAGGAAAAGTAAATCTACTTGTAAAGAATAGTTTACAAATCGTACTTTTAGATTTATGCTCGCTTTTTGTGTACTATTTTCCCCCTGTAGGGAGTTCTTCCTCATTGCTTTGTATTAGATAGGAGTTTTAATACAGATGCTATGAAATGAAAGGCCTAAAGAAATAAAATGATATATATAAGAACAGTTATTATTTTAAATATGCCATAGACTTATTTTAGTCGGGATGAGATGGTGGATGGCACTCAAAAATCATTAAAGAGAGTGACGATAGAAACCGGAAGTAGATCCACCAATCAAGCGGTCTAGCACTGGTCAGAGTAAGCTAAGAAACTAAAGGCAATATAAGAAACCATATGACACCAAAACACCAAATTTCACGCATTGTACACAACACGAAACAATACAACATGTACTCACTCAATGCACTCACTACAATGCACAATGCACTCACCTACACAACAATCTGCAAAGATACAGACTCAATCCACATAACATAAACACGTTTTAAAGCCACTCAATCCAACACCAATCCTCTATGCACTAGGAAAATACATAAAAGATTCTCTAGCCAGAATCTAAAATATTTTTCATATAATATACATGTACCCCGTGCCCCTCACCCTCCTCTTCCTTACTTAACTTATTCAAAATTTCAAATATATCAAAATTACATCCCTTTTGGACCACGGCTTCCATATTCACTTTCTTAAATATTTAGCAATCAACTAAGATCTGTGGACCCAAGTGCGACATCAGTACCGCTTGAAGCGCTTGTAAAATCTCCAAGGTAACTAACTAACCAAAACACTACTATCTATGTGTAAGAGCCAAATTTTTACGAGTTATTGTTGTTAGTTTTAGAAGGATAGTCCCACGATGCTTATCAGTGTTTTGGTAGCCCAGACCTTCCTTGTCCCCCTCACTGAACTGTGACACCCCCCATAAAGTTCTCTCTAATGTGTTTATAGCGATACAGTTCAAATTGTTAAGATAGTTCCAGCTCGTTCTGTAAATTGACTTCGGCCTTTTCCTGTTAACTGTTTAATTGTCCTGTCACTTTTCTGAATTGTCTAAGCAAAAGAACTGCCCAGCTAAGATATGAAGCCGATAAGCATCGTGGTTAAATAGCAAGTGTGAGAAAGCTGTATCAGAGTTTAGCAAGATTTAGCCAGAGTAAGACTGTATAAGTAAGAGTTAGTAAGAAGTTGTAAGAAGTAAGAAGATCTATGGTTTTTCAACCAAACTTAAGTACAAACTTAATGAATTCAAACTTAGTTTCAAAGTGTATCAGATTAGAACCTTTAGTCATCATTACTGGAACTTTTGATTGTATTTCCATCACCAATAACGGATTAAATACTTGAAGATCATTGCTGTGTTTGCGTTGGAAACCACCCCCGAGACTGAGAGAACTTTCACATCCTACACTATGATAGCCCCCGGTCAGTAGTCACAATTCCAGGCTGTTCAGACGTCATGATCAGAGACGCTCTTGACTAGTTTAGGTATGTGGCGGGTTGAAACGGTTTATTGACATGTGATTTTTTTTCTGGAATACCTTTTAACTGCAAAAATGATATTGAAGATGTCCTGTTCCGTGCAATGATAACTATTATGAGATATGAAGTTAAACTGAATTTTAAGATTTACTACCCATAGAGAAGTTTTACACTATTTAAGCAACTACAACATTACCTTTGATAGTGAAGAAAGTAGTTAAACAACAAATATGTATACGTTTGTGTACTCTCTTTGTCATTTTATGTCACAGCACGTTTTAATGTATTTATTGATAAATTGTTTCTCATATTTCTTTTAAAGATTTGATGTATATCAAATGGTTGACGTTAATAAATTATTCTGTTTGTAAAGTTTGTTTCAGTTTAACATTTAATATTTTTTAATAAAGCCTATGCTACTGATAATTTTTTTAGAGCCATGGGCTCTGTAGCTCATCATACTTTTGATGGAAGTAGGTTTTTGCGTCTTGACCCCTGTGACCCAATTTGGGGTCATTGGGTAACCAAATCTACAATTTAGAATCCCCTTTGGCCAACGAGTCTACACACAACTTTTCAGGTCTTTAGACCTTTTGGAACTGGAGAAGAAGATAAACAGATTTTTTTAAGGTTTTGATCTTTGTGACCCCATTTGGGGTCATGGGGTCACAAAATCTACAATTTAGAGTGTACACACAACTTTTCAGCTCTCTCAACCTTTTGGAACTGTAGGAAAAGATAAAAATATGTTTTTTAAGGTTTCGACCCCTGCGATTCCATTTGGGGTCAAGAGGTCACCAAACCTACAATTTAGGATCCTCATTGGCTAAGGAGTATACACACAACTATTCAGCTCTCTAGACCTTTTGGAACTGGAGAAGAAGAAGATAATAGGTTTTTTTAAGTTTTGACCCTTGTGACCCCATTTGGGGTCAAGTGGTCACCAAACCTACAATTAAGAATCCTCATTGGCCAAGGAGTCTACACACAACTATTCAGCTCTCTAGACCTGTTGGAACTGGAGAAGAAGAAGATAATAGATTTTTAAGGATTTGACCCCTGTGACCCCATTTGTGGTCAAGTGGTCACCAAACCTACAATTTAGAATCCTCATTGGCCAAGGAGTCTGCACACAATTATTCAGCTCTCTGGACCTTTTAGAACTGGAGAAGAAGAAGATAATAGGTTTTTAGCTCACCTTTACAAAGTAAATGTGAGCTTATGTCGTGGCGCTTCGTCCGTCGTCCGTCTGTCTGTCCATCCGTCCGTCCGTCCGTCTGTCCGTCCGTCCGTCCGTCCGTCCGTCAGTAAACTTTCAGGAAAAAGACTACTCCTCCTAAACGAATCCAGATATCATTCTGAAATTGTAGTATGTTATACCCATGGTGATTCCTCACAGAAAGGTAGACGTTTCAGTTTTGAGAATCCAAGATGGCCGCCATGGCAGCCATATTGAATTTTTCAATTAGATTTCACGAAAAAGACTACTCCTCCTAAACGAATCCAGATATCATTCTGAAATTGTAGTATGTTATACCCATGGTGATTCCTCACAGAAAGGCAGACGTTTCAGTTTTGAGAATCCAAGATGGCCGCCATGGCAGCCATATTGAATTTTCAATTAGATTTCACGAAAAAGACAACTCCTTCTAAACGAATCCAGATATCATTCTGAAATTGTAGTATGTTATACCCATGGTGATTCCTCACAGAAAGGTAGACGATTTAGTTTTGAGAATCCAAGATGGCCGCCATGGCAGCCATATTGAATTTTCAATTAGATTTCACGAAGAAGACTACTCCTCCTAAACGAATCCAGATATCATTCTGAAATTGTAGTATGTTATACCCATGGTGATTCCTCACAGAAAGGTAGACGATTTAGTTTTGAGAATCCAAGATGGCCGCCATGGCAGCCACATTGAATTTTCAATTAGATTTCACGAAAAAGACTACTCCTTCTAAACGAATCCAGATATCATTCTGAAATTGTAGTATGTTATACCCATGATGATTCCTCACAGAAAGGTAGACGTTTCAGTTTTGAGAATCCAAGATGGCCACTATGGCAGCCATATTGAATTTTCAATTAGATTTCATGAAAAGACTACTCTTTCTAAACCAATCAAGATATCATTCTGATATTGTAGTATGTTATAACTATGGTGATTCCGCACAGAAAAGTAGACGTTTCAGTTTTGAGAATCCAATATGGCCGCCATGGCAGCCATATTGAATTTTCAATTAGATTTCATGAAAATGACTACTTCTCCTAAACCAATCTAGATATCATTTTCATATTGTAGTATGTTATATCTATAGTGATTCCTCCCACAAAGGTAGACGTTTCAGTTTTGAGAATCCAAGATGGCCGCGATAGCAGCCATATTGACTTTTCAGCTGCAGATGACACCTCATTATTACTAAACTTTAAGCTTTCATCAAGTGATCACTCGCACTATATAAATTCTCTTATTTGAACTTACTAATCATAATATTATCTTGAATATGGATTATTTAAGATTGTCATGCAAGTTGTTCTATATTTTTTCAGTGTTTCTAAAACATTAAGATGAAAGACAAACATAATTAATTAATTTGTTTTAAATATCTATGGCAACTTGCTGCAAAAACCCAATGACATTAAACATCATGTTGAATTTTAAACAATGGTATCTCCCTTATATTCCTTTAAATACCACACAAAAGGGGTCAACCATAGTTCAGATATTCCTGTTGAGTCCACTATGCTTTTCTAATACACATCCCAACACAGGCTGCTAGCATCACAGTCTCAGCTGCTAGTCTGTTGCATAATCAACCTGACCATATTGATATGGTAGAGCATTATGCTATATGGCCATGTGTATGCAATAAGAGTTATGGAAATTAGACTTGTATTCTCATGACAGTGATATGTTCTTTCTAAGAATAACAACTTACACAAAACTTGTCAACAATAAGCTTTGTGTTTAGAAATCTACATGATAAGTTGATATGGAAAGAGTTATTTTGCATCAGGTTCCAGTTCCTGTGTTTTACTCATATTTGTACCATTTCTATATCTAACAGAAGTTCTTCTTGACACAAAATCAATTTAGGACATAAGCTAACTATATTTTGTGAAATTATATATATTTTTCACAACAATTCATATTCTCTCCTGTCAAGTCTTTTAATACCACACATAAGGGCTTAGCCAGAGTTCAGGTTTACATGCTCAGCACACTAGGATGCTTCTCCAAATATACGTACACAAAGCCAAATACACAAATTGCTACACTCTTCTTAAGGATCTGGGGCTAGCAGCCCTGCCTGCTTGTATGTTGCATAGTAATCCTGACCTAATTGATAAATAGAACATAATGGACTTTATGGAAAGTATATAAATTGTCTTTATGAAAAGTATACTTGTATTCTATTAATAATAATACTTTTTACAAATAACAATTTAAACAAGTCAAGAATCAGCTTTTGTGTACAACAATCTGCACAATGAGTTAATATTAAAAAGTCAAGAATCTGCTTTTATGTACAGTAATCTACATGATAAATTAATAATAGAGGTATTTTGTATCAGGTTCCAGTTCCAATACCATGTGTTTTATAAATACCTGCAAAACTAAATGATAATTGTATCATGCTGAAGGGGTTCTCATCATAGAAGTCATTATTTTTCAATTAGATTTCAGGCCAAGTACTACTCCTACTAAATCAATTAAGATGTCATTCTGAAAAGATAGTATTTTTTTATATAGTGATTCCTGACAAAGACGCATTTATTTTATTATCAAGAATCCAAGATGGTCAATATGTCAATTATATTGAATTTTCAATTAGATTTCATGAAATTCATTGAAAAGAATACATTTCCTGATCAATCAAATTAATGTCATTATATTTGTATCGATACGCTTGTTGTAATATTTATCAACACTATAAATACAGTTACAAAAAAATGTATGAATCATCTTTATCTGCGAACAGCCTGAAGCATGACTGTTTTAATAAATCCTTTCCGTTTTACATAATTCCTGACACTTCATATATGGCAAATAACATAGCCAGTGAGGGATAAATATACATTTAATAATCATCTATATCTGATTACGGTCTGAACAATGATTATCTAGATAATTATAATGATCATTCAATTCAAACAAATCCTTTTCAAAAGCATTTAAAATGATTAAATTTGTTCACTCCCAACACTAACTGTTAGGTTTTTTACTCCTTTGTTCCCATGCAATTAATTTATTCCAAATTGAAAATTTTGGTTAATGAATAACAAATTATCTTTTATTTTGTTTGTCATGCTAATAAAAGATATAATTTAATATTCATCTTCAAAACTAATTGAACAGCTGTCTGAACAATCCTTTTTTTACAAAGTCTTTCTCACCAATTCTCTCTGTTAGTTAAGATACTTCAATAAACATATTACTGAGTTGACCTCCAGATTATTTCCATTGCAAACCTCTCTTCTACCCCCATCCCTTCTATCCCCCCTTTCCCTCCTCCCCTTTTTTCTCCTGTCCTTCCATTGCAAACCTCTCTTCTATCCCACATTCCTTCTATCCCCCCCTCCCCCTACCCCCTTTCCCCTCCTATCCTTCCAGCCCCTCTCCTGCAACTCTCCTCTAATGAGTATCTGTATTGCAAATTGAAATGAGGGGAGGACACTCACTATATGGAATAACAGTAACTTACATAAGAGGATAAGGTACATAAGCTACATGCAGGTGCAAGAGGTCATCATAGGTCATCATATCTAGTAATTAGCATAAACCCCCATGTTGCAAACCTATTCTGACCAATCAGATTGCACTAACATATGTCAAGATTTAAGATATTCAGAAATCTTCAGTTAGAATTACATGAGACATTGACCTGGACAGTTTACTTTGGCAATTGGACTTATCACTAGCTGAATGTTTTATTTGTGTCAGAGGGATATATTCCAAATGTTTATGTGCATCATCATTTTAGTTCTTTGGAAGTTGAGAGTGTGACTAAATGAATACTCCTAAACCAATCAAGATATCATAATGAAATTAATACGGATGCCCACATAAAAGTAGCATTTTGAAGATTAAAAAGTCCAAGATGGTCACCAATCAGCCATAGATATACAAAAAAGTTATACAAAAACCTACTGCTTGTTAACAAATCATGATTATATCATTCTTGTATTAATGTTTGTTCAAGCTCTAGTGGTTTCCAACAAAAGAATAGCATTTTAAAAGATAAAAAAATCATGATGGCAGCCATAATCAATTATCATATAAAAGATGGTTACACAATTAAACCATATTACCACATCATTCATTTTAAGGTGAGCTTCTGTACCCTGTACCCTTTGGGTCAAGTGGTCACCAAACCTACAATTAAGAATCCTCATTGGCCAGGGAGTCTACACACAACTATTCAGCTCTCTAGACCTGTTGGAACTGGAGAAGAAGATAATAGGTTTTTAAGGTATTGACCCCTGTGACCCCATTTGGGGTCAAGTGGTCACCAAACCTACAATTTAGAATCCTCATTCGCCAAGGAGTCTACACACAACTATTCAGCTCTCTAGACCTGTTGGAACTGGAGAAGAAGAAGATTATAGACTTTTAAGGTTTTGACCCCTGTGACCCCATTTGGGGTCAAGTTGTCACCAAACCTACAATTTTGAATCCTCATTGGCCAAGGAGTCTGCACATCAAATTGTAGCTCTCTAGAGTCATTGGTTCTGGAGAAGAAGTCGAAAAAGTGAAAAGTTTACGGACGGACGGACGCCGGACGCCATGCCATGCCATAAGCCCATCGGATTTTTCAGAACTGATGAGCTAATAAGAATCAAACCTTCATGCAATTGGACTGACAACCTCTGAAGTCTGTGTGAGACATTATACATGTATGAATAGGGGTTGGCCCGGCCGAGATATGTCCAGATTCCAAGAAGATAATGGGATCTGTCATCTCCTTTCAGTGATCATGACCTGTTCTAGTCACTGCTCTCCCTGTGAGCGTTTCTCTGGATAGACAAGGGCGCGAAGCAAGACACATTACCAGTGAATATATTTATTTGCAAAAAGTGACAATACATATGAAATTATATAACAAAAGGCAGTCTGATCATGGACGTCACTAGGAACAAATGCATAATTCGAAAATATAGGCTGCCATGCTTTAAAACCAATACTGAAAAGAATATATATATCTATCTTAGAGAAAAACTTTTTACATATATATATCTTCCCATGATGTTAATGTTTTTATTCTAACAGATTTTGAAAAAATGCTGTTATGTCAAAGTGCTGATATGTTTTACTATTTTGCCAAAACCTGCTTTTTAATATTACAAAGAAGGAAACGCCTTCTATTTTCCTAAAATATTACTCTTTTTTTTCTTTCTTTCTTTTAAAAGTTAATGTGATTTCTACGATATATATATATATATTATAGTCTCTCATAACTCATATTGAGTGGTTCTGTACTTTTATCCGTGTTTTATGCCAATATGTATTTATTGTTTTGCTGTACAGAAGTGAGACTTAAATAAACAATTGTCTGTCTGTCTGTCTGTCTAAAATTCCATCTTAATCACTAAAACAGCTTCCGGGTTTGATAAAGGAAAAATAAAAAATTAATAAAAGCTAATTTCTCGATGGACGATACAGGAAAACTTTTAATATTGATTGATCTATTCAATTTTTGAATAACATAACAAGTACAAAGTTAAATAATCTAGGTTAAGAATATCAATTTCTTTTCACGTCTTATCTTTAAATTTTCATTTCATGTTTTATTACACACCGCCGGTGATCATGAAGAGAAAATAGAAACAAGTCTAATTCATGTGAATACTTTGCTTTATAATTGTTCAAATAATAAGTTAACAAAACAATAGAGGACACAGTTGAGCTTTGCTGACGATATAATGTGATAATAACCAAACATCCAGAAGTGACGAATTTGGAACACAAAATAAACTTAATAGATACAATACATCTTTGAAGCTTTTAAATCCAGCATTATGTTTATGCAATTCAACAGTTTCTCAAAGTGTTAAATAATTGTTAAATATACAATCGCCCTTCAATCTTTGGTAATTTTCATTTTTAAATTGTTTACAACCTATCTATACAAAGCTTACTACCGACCATTACTACAAACAAATAATCAATAACATTCGCCTAATACTCATTCATAAAACACATAATGAGGACACAACGACTAAATCTATAAATCAATGAACAACCTAATTTATCGATGCAAATAATAACAAAAACTGATTATAAAATAAATAGTGGTATAACTAAATTGGCAATGATAACATAGTCTTAAGTCCACTAAGATATCATATTTTATCGCTTGTTATATATGTGAATCTTGTGCAAATTTATTAAAATATAAATGATTCTAAACTTCATTCAGACTCAGATATACTGTTTCCAGGGTTTTGTTGTCAGTGACTGTATTGCCAAAGTTAAAGGGAGGTAACTCTTGGTTCCTTAAACGTCAAAATAGTCTTTACATCCACGGATTATAATTTACATAGAATTGCACATTTATGTCGAAGCACCAGCAAAATTTGCCGAAACTTTAGTCTTGCAGGCACTGTCGTCACGAATCGAATCTTCAGCTGCAGCGCATTATTTCGCGCATATCAACACGGAAACGAGTACATGGTAATCACATAAGATATTGTCCTTGGTTTAAAATTTTGCCAGAATTATTATCTTCCAGTCATAGGGGAACCGGAATACTGCAGGCCGCCATTGCTGCAGGAATCGGCAGTCATCTGCGCATGCCTGTAGGGGGCTTCCAGTATAAGCCTGCCGCTGTCGGTGAAGAAAGCTTTGACGGTGTAGGGGTCGACATTTTCGGGTATGTGGAACTCTCGGTTCATTTCTCGAGTTGACGTGCGGTTGCCACTCTTCTCTTCCTTGCGAGCAGTGATGACAATCTTCTTATCCAGGGTCTTGACCGTCAGATCCTCGGGACTGAAGTCTTCGATATCTGTCTCAATCTTGAACTTCTTCTCAGCAACTGTAACGGGGGACTGTGTACGGTGAGAAGGTACCGAGTTGTTGGTAGCGCTGGTCGTGTATGTTTGAGACATCTTGGGAGGGGCGGCGTTAGGTTGATATGGCGGGGGTTGGAACTGACCTGAATGCGGTTGAGACTGGTAAGGGTCAAACTGTGGTCTCGGGGGAGGTTGTTGGAACTGCCCTGACGGGGGAGGTGATTGGAATTGCGGACCTGTGGTGAATGTTGATGTGAACTGTTGAGGTTGAGTCTTGAAGGGCGGGGTAGACACACGCTGTTGTTGTTGCTGTTGTTGATACTGTTGTTGCTGTAGAGTTGGTGACGATGTTCCAGAAGAGTAGGCGCTCATGTGAGGAGACTGGTTCAAACTGGTTTTGGTCGGAGTTCCAGGAGCCTCTTTATGGTAATCAGGAGGAGGAACTGGCGCCTCCTTCAAATAGCCTGGAGCCGGAACTGGGGCCTCTACAGTGAGAATACCCTCCTGTGCGATTGTACACTGTAGTGCCATGGGATCTATCTCTTTTGGAATGTTCACCTCGCGGCTATACTCCCGACTGACAGACGCACCCCCGCTATTCTCCTCATGCTTAGCCTGCACAATGATCTTGTTGGCGTCCATTTTTACATTCACCTCTTCCGGTTTGTAGTCCTTCACATTGAACCTTGCCCTGAACACAGGCTGGCCGTGTTCGTTCTTCTCAATAACGCTCTTCCCGTCGTCGTAACTCTCTGCGATCCCGATGCGGTCCGCCATCGGATCGAACTTCCGGTTGACCGGGGGCCGGTCAGGCCTCATGCTAAAGAAATCCGTGGACATCTTCTCTATCTCGCTCTCCCAGTCCCGGCGTCTGCGCTCCATGTCATCCTCCATCCGCTTCCAAATATCGTCCTGACGATCCTCGAACCCGAATGCGTCCTTGTTGATAGGAATTCGTGTTGCCATGGAGACTGTGACGTCAGATCAGTCGGCACCTACAAGAGATCAGATAATTTAGATTTTACATATGAACCAGTTCGCTTTTAAATATAGGTCTAGTGAACTTGTAGAGACAACGAAAATCTTGTTTAATCAAAAAGCGTATTCATCCTGTATGATAAGCTATTAAAGCAAAAGCCTTATAGCATTACATATACCATTTGCGCCGTTATCAGCTTTAGACTTGCTAACATGGCATTTCGAGCAACAAAATTGGGGGGATATCACATTGGCATCTTATCACGGTAGATGCGCCAAACTTCATCGTTGTGGAATGCAAAACATGTAACAGATTCCGTACAAAATATTACCTTGTCGGCTAAACTTCAAATTTCAAACAGATAAGAAAATACAACACTTAACAAAGTGAATAAATGATTAGGCATTAAGGACTTTATTAATAAACTATATCCATAGACCAATATAACTGTGGAAATGTTTATTTAGTCTGACTATATGTTTCGTTGAAATACAACTAGAGCCACAAGAATTACGTATGTTGTTTTTCGATTCATTCAATTATTTAGAACTCTTAAAAATACTCATATCTTTCCTTTAAAAGATTCAAACTCGACAAACATTTTTACTGGACAAAGACGGCCAACGATAAGGCATGCCATGCAGTTCTTGACACCAGCCATGTTGAAAATGACACTGACGTGAGAGAGGAATCGCTTTCATCTAACTTTGTGAGGAGTTTAAGGCACGTGTGAAGCCTGCAGTTAGAGCACGTGCAGATCGTGATCGTGCCTATTGCCTGAGAAATGAGCTAGATAATTCATCTTTATCTTAGAAATAATCTTGGAACAAACAATCGCTAAAGGGGATTAGTATGAAAATGCTATGATGTATTTAAGAACACAGTATACATTACATTTCATTTAAAATTTTTGCAAAATTACCTGTAGGGTGATGGGTTTGTCCTGGATGTTCTACTAACTTAGATACAACAAAATGTTTATTTTTTAAACCAGGGAATTATCATATCTGGTGTGATCTCAAATGTTATCATGATCTAAATGAATAAGAACGGAAACCATCGCCAACATGCCTGTCTAATCACAATATGGCTAACCAAGCTATTTATAGAGAACCCTGTAAGAAGCCTGGAGCGATACCTATGACTCAGAGAATCTGGATTCAACTTTTAGGCGGTGCATGGAGTTTAAACAACTCATTGCAGCCACGTCCGATGCCAACCGAAGCATTAAAATGCACTTCCTCCTGTACCTGAATGCACCTGGCTTTATTTACTGCATGGAGCCGGATTTAGGGTATAAGATATTTGCACCGGTTTCTACAGACAATAGAGTGTGTCACAAAAAACGTATTTTTTTATATAAACGGCTTATTGTTTGAGAATGTTCTTGGATTTTTAAAGAGTACAGATTGCTTAACATGATTTAAGCATGATTTGTTTAGGATGCAAGATCTTGCATGTCAGGTTAAATTAATAACAATTTGGTTCGAAAATCCATTCGTACTGTTACCAAATGACTTATGCTTCAATGAATGGCATTTTGATACCCGTTTCCAAAGCATTATGTCCTTAACTTATCATAAGGTCCATTAAGTAACCAATCTTTTTAATGACTATCTCATTGTATGGATGAAACACCTTAATGCAATATTATATGTTATTTGTTATTTGCCCTTGAGTTAGGTCTGTCTTTCATTTTGCAAACAAACACACAAACCTATCTATAGCACACGATCTAATTCGAGTTAGCAATTTAAGAATAATACAAATGCATAAAATATATCCCCTATCACGACCTTATCCCAGAAATAAGAATTCTTTCAAAAGGAAGTTTTTATAAGCTGTAATATCTCAACGCTAAGTAGTAGCATTGTTTCGACAAGCTTAGAAACATGCATGGGGTTCTCTCATCTTTGACAGTAATGGATAATGGCAGTCTTCAACTATTTACAATGCGTGACGGCCTCACGCGAACATGCTTTATTGGTTAGGGTTAAGCAATATAGAAAGGGTTTACCGTCAAGCTTATATCATAAATGATTTATGAGCAGGTATATGCGGGATTATAATGAATGCAGGATGGTTATATCAGGAGGTAATTGAGCGTTCTATATGTTAATGCATGTCAGTACCGACATTGTAAGTGATAGTTAACGATTAGGCAGCACTATCCCTTTATCAACATACAGACCCTTGTCAGTTATATTCGGACAGAGGCACTTTTGAAATAAACTAACATGTTAAATTGGTGTAACAAAAATGATTTTCATGAAACAGGTTCTTGTTGTATCATTATCAAACTTCGTAGGTTTGAATGAAATGGTCTCAGCTTTTTATGTAACGTCACCAGATTTATCGATCTATGTACAGTAAGACACCTGTCCCATAGATCACCTTTGTAAACATGTTCAAAACTATGTACATGTGATTAAATTTACTGTCGTTCCTTAGATTATCGATTGAGAATTAAGCAGAAATTATGAGGCTGTAGCAGAGATGATTCTTTATAAGTGTGCACACAATTAGCTGGATCCGACGGAAATTAATCGCATGACAATTATTTATGCTACACCAATTTAACATGTATGTCTACTGGAAGAAAACGTCACTATCCGAATATAACTGGAACGGGTCTGTAATATAGGAACAGGAGTTACAGTCAACCATTCAGTACTGGTTCGGCGTATAGGGAATATGCGGTAATAAAACCTGTAAGTACAGTTACGCACATGCTTTCATCAACGTGATTGCCCTAAATGAACAAGTGTTATTTTGAACGAACTAATTATGAGGGGACATTCTGGTTTATGAACTATCCAATTAATGCTTGAAATGTGACACAATGTCTTGAATGGGAATTTGATGAAAACTGATGAATTAAATTACCATACAGAAATATTTGTTTCCACAAAATATAGTATTGTCATACATCATAAAACTTTTCGTTAGGATTTGCTTTAAAATGATTTGATTTCATAATTCGGCTATACATAACCAATTACGAATTCCCATTACTACTTCTTTTTCATAATAAAAAGACTTTATATTTCAGGGCCTATATTTGAACAGTCCATACTAAGCTCGTTGCAAAATCCAAATCTAAAATTACGCATTGCAACCTGGACAATTTTCTGCACTCAATGGCGTAAGCAAGTGAACACTTTAATATATAACGGTATATATACATTACAAGGGCAGCGAGTGTATGTCTACATCGCATAATGCATATGGATTACTTTTTGTTTTCAATAACAACTGCAGTGGCTTGTTCTGTCTTTTGAAACTCGCAAACGTACCTTCTCGTTTTAAACCCCTTCTTGAGTCAGTTTAAATTGCCCTTTCCTTTTTTATCGTTTTACACAGATATAAATAAGTTCAGGTTAACCGGTAGAAAAACGTTGTTTTAATATTAGAATTAAAGATAATATACACTATAGATGAATAACATATGCAAAATATCTAATCTAAATTTATTATAACATTAAAATAATGAATAAATGAATTTAAAATAAATACATTTCGGATCACAGTATCTGCAATAGCCAAAACGGCATATTCTTGTTTCATTATTGTCAAATGTTTTGTGAAATTCATCGATGAGAAAAGAACATAAACGGTATCCATCAGAGTGTACTAATCAAATTACCAGTGACAATCAATTTATGCATCCTTGAATATCATATATATGATACTTACATACTTGAAGAAATAAGAATCCTATCTAAAATAAGTCTGTATATAAAAACGTAATTTAATATTAAAATATTTCTTTTGCCTAAAAAATTAGCTTCAGTTAATCGTCCTTTAGTTCTACCACATTTAACAAACTAAATACTCACAATAGTTGTTTATAGATCTGCACACCAAGCTTTCCATATCGCACATACTTCATGTTTAACAACAAACCACTATACCCCTAAGAACTACTTATCTGAACAACATAAAATACATCGTTATAATCCTAATCTTTTAAGTCGAGGATTTGTGGTCCCCTACTCATACAATTCACCAAAATGGTTGAATGAATCCTTCTTGTTAAACATTTCTTTCTGTACTAACAGATATCATCAACTTCGCAGAACTAAACATTAGGCTCCATCTCTTGAGTATATACTGTTTATCAACGAATAGAATTATCATCAAACTTTCAGTATTTTGTCTTACTAGACCATCGTACCTACCTTATTGGAAGAATCCTTCCACATAGAAAGATCAGTTCAATAGGTATTAATCTCAAATCCGATTACCCCCATCTTATATGTCAAATATATGACTCAGTTTTACTAAAGGAACCTGCGTTTATTTAAGTTAAAAATCATGTCCTAGAATATCACCATTTAAACATTAGAATTAGATTGACACAATTCGTATCATCTACAAAAACTATAGTTGTTATCTTGTACTAAATCATAAACCTACCTGATCGTACGAAGCCCTCCATTGAGAGTACTCCTGTGTGCACACCTTGCCTATCACTATGTTATATATCCCAGCTGGTACAATACGACATTATCCCCTCTCTATACCACCCTACACTAACCCTTCATGGGGCTGGGGGCACCTAGTCACCTGTATAGGACGATAGCAGGTGCCCGCTCTACGCTTCAACACACCGTTACCTATTGTCCATAGCACATACCTGTGTATAGATCCCTTAAACCCTTTACATGTGCATAGACAACCCTCCGTTGGCGGTAATTGATTTCAGTGGTGTCAACATGTCATTCAGATGTGATATATTTGGATATCCATGTGAAAACAACTTAGTGAATATACCTTGAGGAATGATTTCATTGACAGTGAATGCAGCTCCTTCGAAATGACTGTGAAAAGCCATTTTCATTTATGATTGAATGGCTTACAATGGCTTTGTATTATAAACAACCTGTTTTGACACATGCTTATACGATAAATCAAACATATAAACATGTTATATTGGTTTGTGATGAGTATGCTTACTAAATGGACAAACCTTATAAGGTGTTTATGGTTCCCTCAATACATGTTGACACTTTCTTACATATATAACCAGATATTTCTGACCCATGTCAAGCATTCCATTCAATCAATTTGATTATCCTTATATGGTGCTAAAGCAAATTGAAGCCTGTCATGGATATTCTTGTATAAACGATATTTGTTTATCTAGTTTTATTAAAACCACTAATCGTTACATATTTCACTTACAGTGAGGATATAACGTTTGTGCGTATTGTAATGCTATGGAAACGGTTCAGCATACAGCTATATAATATCATATAAAATATTTATTTCATTAAATTGAAGTCATTGAAAAATGTTGATTTTCTCTGAGGCTAATGACTTTGAATCAAAGTTACAAAATACACTGATAAAACCTACCTTGACTATTCTCAGAATACGGTTTCATTGCGATTATCACTAGTCCATGATTTCTTATATGTATCATTTCCTGGTGGTTTATAAAAACGACCCCGGACATAATAATATATATAAAAGGAGACATCCATTGAACAAAGGATACTATGAAACAAAATAGACACAGAAAAGAATTGTGTCATAATGTCATTGCGACATTTTGATATGTTCTATGTGCGTTCGTTGAAGCTGTTTAGAAGGCACATCACCCACAACCAACCAAATAATATATACATAGTATACCGGTAGTTTACAAGATACTTTTAAAGTATTGTTTAACTTTGCTTTGTAGAATAAGAAGAATACACTATGCATGGTACAAGACCTTTAATGCCATGAACATGTTTCTATGACTGAACATTTCATTTTACTTCCAACATTTGAAACTTACTGTTAGTGAAACACCGCCGAAAAGCTTGACCTTTGACATTTCTTCCTCGTTATAAACACCATGACATCCCATTCACTTAACCAGCGTCACGTGACCTATAATTGTAGGATGTTCTACTTGTATATAAAGCTTATGTTTGAACTTTGACCTATCTCGTGCCAACATGTGGTGGAAATATGCTGATTCTCCCTTTTAGTTTGGCATAAAATAGATAATTTTTTCAAGAACTAGAAAGTGTGGTATGAGTTCTTCAGTGAATAATAATGCAGTCTACGGAATAATACAAAAGATTAAAGATACAAAACTCTCTTAATTTTCTTTTTCTTGTTCTTGTATTGAAAGATAAAGACTTACTGAATGACCTTAACAGCATTGAAATGCGTTACATTAACACAGAGTGAGATTATCTATTCTTTAAATACAATACATCCAAATCCAAAAGAAACGTCCCCTCTATATTTGAGTCTCGATTCTTGATAGAATACGTATTACAGTCCACAGTGTACACTCTTAAAATTGTTAAGAATTCTTATTTACAAGGCTCAACTGATAATACATAAGTATTAAGGATCACATGCATTCATTTAACTGTTTGATTACTATAGCATAGATTTCAACATATCGCCCAATAACGGACAATGAAGTAAAACATAAGCGGTACCATATTTCTCATATGTGCAAGCATTATTTTCTTATCATACATGTTTTAAGCGAATGGTTCCTTGTGTACAATGTAACGACAACTAAATTTGAAATGAGGGCCGTCACACTGAAAAACATGTTTGTCTGTCGAAGAACGACAACGAAGACAATTGGAAGATATCTTGTCTATTTTCTTTTTAAAAAATGGTAGACTATCATATAACCTCTGAAATAAATATTTTCGCTAAAATTTTGATATTCAATATTTGATATTAAGATAAAAGGAGCCCTGAACAATTCTTAATTTCAGATAATGCTGAGGCATCTAGACTTGCTTACATTGTCTAAGCTCCTTTAATTTCTGTTTTGCTTTAGGTTGGAAAACAGACTAAAAAAATCTTTAACACCTAATTTAGCATCAAGCCATTTACAATTCTAATGCTTAGCAGATCGCACTGCAACAATATGTAAAACAAAACAGTACACTATCTACAAAGCTCTCGACCTGAACATGTGTTACAGATGATATTATCACTATCTAACCGTGCAATATACACGGTTATCCAACGGTTACCAGACTGATGAGTGTTTGACATTTCCCCGATATCTGTCAGAACTCGCTGCACGCTCAGAGACAGCTTGCTGTTTATGTAATATACATGATGAAATGTACATCTCTGTCATAACAACGACTTGTCAGGGGACGAGTGTGGCAGGTTCTCCGTACATTCAGTTCACAATAATATAAACAAATAATGAATTTGTAGGCTTAAATGCACAGCAATAAACGACAGAAACACAATGGCCATGAACAAATATCACCACCAGTGCTTGTGAGATATAAGGTTGAGTAGTCTCGAATTGAATATTTTGCAAACTATAAATGAATAATCATATGTTAGAAATAGCAGTAATTATCGCCGTTTCAATAGAGCTAGTACTACTAATGGTTATAATGAAAACTTACTTACATATCTTGGTTAATTTACAGTATATCTCAACTAATAATCAGCAGAGAATTCGTCTTTCAAAGCTCCCCGATATAATAGTCTCCCACGATTTATAGATCACCTTCAGAAAGCTTTTACGTAGTACCGGATTTATTTATTTTCTGACAGATTAGATATGGATCTGCTAACGGCAGTTTTGACGGAATTAAAAATAATAGGAAGTCTATGAAATTAAAATAATTGGCTTCGTTATCAAAATGCTGATATCCCGTTACGCGTTAATCGTCACATCTATCTAGGGAAAGACTTTGAGCCACATGGTCAAAAGAGGACTACATATAATTAGTTAAAAGATATTTAAATGTGATATCTTAACCATAATCTAAAAACAAAAAACAGCTGTTACTGGCATCATTACGTTCAACATCGCGGGCATTGAAGACCCACACGATATATCATATTTCAATATTAAATGAGTAAACTTCTTGGTTTAGACGAACGAAAGCTCAGTGTTGTTAAGCTCACACAGTAACAGATTTTTTGTTTTCGCACAGTGTGCATTCTGTTTCTTATGCAATAGGTTTTGCATGAAATCACCTATTATCTGAATTATATGAAACACCATGAATTTCAGAGAGACAAGTAGGCTATAATATGATTCGATCAAATGGTGCCATGCAGTGTAGAATACATTTGAAACATATTCTATGGTAGAGTTACATACCGCCCTACTTTATATTATCCTGTCGAAGATTCGAATTTAAACTTGATTACTTACTTTGTTTTATTTTAATAGTCTACAGGTACGCCAAGTCTCTGAAGCCTTTCTATGTCTAGAAACAAGAGCCCTTCATTCATCACATGACGTTATAAATCAAGTAAAGGCTTTAAGAATATAAGAAAGTAGCATCAGAAAATGTTTCCATACATGTATGTTTCATCTATCTCAAAGGCGAGATAATAGTCTAACGTCCACAGGCAAAGTGGGTACCATTTATAAATAATTTAATTGCAAATGCAATCAGGAAATGTGCACATGAGTGAACCACGTGTTCCTTCTTTAATCATTGGTTATGTTGTAAGAAGGTAATTATCCTTAATGCATTGGACTTTTTTTCGTCAAAGACATGCAACCTTCAAAAGGAAAGAGAAAAAAGAAACGCTTAGGCTGTTTAAGTAAAACTGGTCAAAAACCTTTCAAAAGTTGAATGTTTTCATTTTAAATATCAGATAACATGTAATGCAGGAAGTTCTAATTCATCTTCAACTTGCTTCCAAACTTTAAGATGCATCAGATCAAAACAAGGACGTATTTATATAGCTCTACTTGCCAACGTCCTTGAATTAACTAGATTAGCGTTTGCGGGATACCGCAAAAGCAGAGCAGCCCCGGAACTTTGGGTTTCGCCTTACCCTGTTCCGCCTTTTACAGGCCTCACCAAATTGGGAATTTTCTCGTGACCTTGACCTTTGACACTCAAGGTCACACAATCAATGAACACATTTCATTGAGTATAACATTATTGTAATGAAATAAAGTGTTAAAAATACAATTAATCCATTTTCTCCATATATGTTGACCTTGCTGTGACCTTGACCTTCGACAGTTAGTACCCAAAACTTTTTGAAAATGTTGAACTTCTCAAGAGATAATATATACAAAATCTAAACTTCATAGCACAAAAACTTTTCAAGTTATTGTGTTTACAAGGAATTGCAATAACTCATATCTCATGACCTTGACCTTTGACCTTCAAGGTCACACAATAATTGAACACTTTTTATTGAGTATAACAATCATGTATTGATTAAAAGTGATCATAGTTAAAATTAAGCATTTTCGCTAAACCATGCTTAAGTCATGACCTTGCTGTGACCTTGACCTTTGACAGATTGTAGCCGAAACCTTTTCAATTTTTTTTACTTTTCCAAGGATGATATATACCAAGTTAGAGCTTCATAGCACAAAAACTTTTCAAGTTACCGTGTTTACAAAGAATTTTGTGGTGATTTTATAACTCGTGACCTTGACCTTTGAACTTGAAAGTGAACATGTCATAATGATTCCCTGGAAGTATTAACATTTAGACATGTTCATGAGTTCTGAAAAGCTAAATGGGATAAAGTTATACCCCAATTTAGTGCATTTTGTAATAACTCATATCTCATGACCTTGACCTTTGACCTTCAAGGTCACACAATCATTGAACACTTTTTTTGAGTATAACAATCATGTATTGATTAAAAGTGTTCATAGTTAAAATAAAGCATTTTCGCTAAAACATGCTTACGTCATGACCTTGCTGTGACCTTGACCTTTGACGGATTGTAGCCAAAACCTTTTCAAATTTTTTACTTTTCCAAGGATGATATATACCAAGTTAGAGCTTCATAGCACAAAAACTTTTCAAGTTATCGCGTTTACAAGGAATTCTTAGTGTGAATACATAGCTCGTGACCTTGACCTTTGACCTTGAAAGTGAACGTGTCAAAATCGTTCCCCCGAGGTATGAGGAGTAAGGTATGAATAAGAGTTCTGGAAAGCTTAGGGGAAAAAAGTTATAGCTAGTAGTACGAGTGCGGCGGCGGCGGCGGCGGCGGACGCGGCGGCGGCGGCGGCGGCGATGGAAACTTCACAAAAACTGATAGCAGCCCCGTCCTTAGACGGGGCTGCTAATGATGATAAACGACGATCTTTAAAAGCATTGACTCCAACAAATCGCATTCTTGATCGCCCTATTGGACTTCATTAATGTAACAACATATGTCTGTAACCAAGTTCAACAAACACGGTGGCCTTTTAAAGGGATAGTTTGTTTTAATGTCTGTGAAGTGGCGACCCCACCGCATGATTCCCGGAAGACATGTCTACATCAAACCGGAAGTAACAGAGTAAATAATGCATATGAAAACTATGGTAACGTGTGTAGGACATACGAATAAGCGTTCTCCTGCGCACCATATACATTGTAGACTCTGTCAACTTTTTCTCTGTGGTTGTAAATTTTATTAAAGGCACGATTGCCTGCAATGATATCATTTTTTTACTTACAACCCACACTGTCTGATTATGTAGTATTTAGAACTACGAAGTGGATTTTTAATTAATTTGATATTGATAATACTTCTTAATTTTCTGAAAATATTGGAATCCAGATTGTGATCTAAATGTCAAACTATCTCGAGGAAAACACAGGTATCAACAATGCAGATCTCTGTTTCATTGAAAATTAATATATACCAAAATTCTTCCTCCTTTTGAATAAATCAATAACGAAATAATTATTATATCAATTGTGTCAAATTGTGTGAAATATTGTCACATCACCTGAAAATCACAAAGTTGTTCCCCTACAATCATATTAATATAAATTTCCCCTAAACTCAAAATTGAGACGGACGTTTTCTGAAAATAGAGTGTCTTCAAATGCTCAATATATACATATTCTAAATGAAAACAACTTTGAATTTCCGAGTGCACTTCACATTGTTCAATTATTGTTTTAAACCAGCCTGTATCAAAGATTTCATATCCTATTCCTATTGATTTGCCGAAACATATTGCAAGGCCGTCAAGCACCAACATATACTAGTAATTCATCTCAAAGACCACAGAAGTTTGCAGAATGAGATGGACTGATGGACATTTTGAGGGTATCTGTATGGTACCAAGAGAAAAGAATGTTCATTGGTCAGTCCGCCTTGATCTCTTATAAACATTTCTGTTGATGACCTATATCGCTTTCTCACACGAAAAGCGATCTCAAACTAAAACAATATGCGCGTGTAAAGTGCAAAAGTCACGACAGTAAAGCAAGTGCAATTGATCCTGATCTGAGCAAAAGAAGATTTAGCTCTCTTATAACAGAGTTTACTAAGTAACAAATGCATCTTTGAAGTTGTGTAAGGTTCCAAATTGAGATTCATGCTTGTCCAGGCACATCGATGATGTCAGTGTTCATATATCGAGTTGACATTACTATGTTAAATCGTTTTATTTAGCCTCACAGTGAATAGTCGTTTGAAGTTGTATAATATAATTTTTTGGTGATAAAATTGGAATTTGCAGTGGTAGCAAAATGACGTGTCAGAATTAAGTTCCTCAAGAGGATATTATAAGATCAAACTGTTTTGTTGGAGAACAGCAAAACAATTACCTAATAGATTCTAAACTTAAGAATGACGATTTTTATGTTGTGATCGCATAGCTTCGATTTCAGCAAATTTATTCAAGCTTCCATTTATAACACAGAATTAAACCAATTCATATTTACTTATGATTTTACTTACACTTATATGGCAGAGTCCTTCTCATAACCAAAGAAGGCTGGATCCTTCATTCAAAACTTACAATGTATTCAAAGAGGTTTAAGATCTTCTATTCAGTTCAGTTAAATGCCGTGAACTGTCATCAATAACAAATTCTGTAACTAATCCAGACTTATTTATAAAATAAAGATAATATGACATCGTCCTCATCGACACATCCATACCAAATATGCTGTAAATAAAAATTCCATAACTTGTAATTCAATATCTGTAAATGCGAGATATAACAGACCTGCACCTATCCCTGAATTCCTGGAACTATTTGACCCACATGTAAGGTTCAAACTGAAGACACTCTTCTCACGTTCAGATCAGGACCATAAAGATAAATCCCAAACTTCAACTTGACCTTTGACTCCAGAATCCTCCCATCTTGAGGCGTGTCTGTTTTTATATCATGTTCTCACAGAAAAGTGACTTCAAGAGGATATTTATGAACACCGCAACACCCTGGCTCTGATGTCAGTTAAAAGTTCAAACGAGTTGGTTCACAAAGAACCTTTTGATCATCAAAATTTCCTTGGATGTACATGTACATGTGATTAAAAGGTAGACGTTTACTTATATTGGCAATATCATTAACGATATCCTTTGCTAATACAGAGGCAACATATAACGGTGATCATATGTTTTGTACACTCAACTATATTATGATAGCTTCAGTAACATTACATTTGGCAAAATACTTCTATGAATTTAAAATACATATTGTTACATAAAAGATTCATTTTGTGAAGTTAATTTTTTTTTGAAAAATAGAGACTGAGATAGGCGTTGGATAAAACATGCCTTTTGAACTTGTATCTTGGGTTCAAAGTGTCTATTAACATGATACGCTTGACCTGTATTACACATACGTGGACTATATTCGATACCACGCCCCTTTCGAGAACGTTGATCTTAAAGGAAAATAAAGATTCTACCAACAGAAATCAAACCATCCAAAACGAAGACATCGACAACGCAAATCATCGAATAGATTTATCGTTTTTTTATCAAGATCCTATTTCTAGCTCGACCGCATACCCCTTATAACTGAGATAAGATTCCCATTTGGGCTCCGTAGATTACCCATTGGAATAACACCTGCTAGTATACATCTAATTATGCTGGCAATAAATGGCCGTGTCTGCCTCTGGTCCGACTGAGACCAATTCAAGCCAATCTCTGACATTAACAGTTGCTGGGGGAATAGTTTTATCCTCCATGACCTGACATTAAAGCCAGTTGTCAGGAAAACTATATCTGTATCTGCTGCACAGGTGGTTTATAGTTGCACGTGTAGAAGATTACTGAAATTTCAAGAGCGTCTTGAATGCAAAATAAAACGTTTTATGGTACGTCGAGTTTTTATTTACCTCCCTTTGGAACGTTAAGGTGATGGTTCAGTCCAGAGAAATAATTACGCCTAAAATTCAAAAGTTCTCACCTTAGTTGTCTAAATTGCATATCCAGTATCGACGTAAGCGATGAAAGAGCTGTATACCAAATATGAACTAAGTCAAATTTTCAAAATTATAAAAACAATTAATCCAAATCGACTTATGTTTTTATAAGGATAAGGTCATCTAAATGTACAAAAATTACTAAGTTCCAATTCAGAAGAACAATATGTTTCACGATATTTCTTCATTTCTCCGTTTGGTTTAAGTCAATACTTTTTATAATCAAAATATTGATAGCATTTCGAATTGACACACATTTTGGAAATAATATCAAACCGTAAAAGCACATTTCCTTGCTCTCTTTACGACTCAGAACACCAAGTTAAACACGAAATGGCTTGTAAAATGAATATATGTAGGTGACAACATGTTACCCTGTCGTCGACCCTCGTCAACAACACATGCCACCAAAGCAAATCTTATTAATAATCAATGCCTTAGATTCTTAGGTTGAGTTATCAATCGGTTTCTGAAATTTCTTCTTCTTCAAAACTGCACATGCTAAATAGCTGGAAAATGCTGACAACATGTTAAACCCCAACTCACTCACTCACTCTTCAATAACTTCCCTGTTTAAGCATATTTCATCGTGAGAGTTTCATATGTTTTAAGTACAATAGCCGAAATAAAGGTTATATAATAAAGCTGACGTGTTGTCCGTATGGTTGTTTTCAGGAAGAACATAGACAATTCATAACATAATACATATACTTATATACTTATATAATAAAAGAACATTCGTACATTTGAGTAACTATATAATACCAGGGATAAACCTAGGATGCGTTTCTGCGGCATTACCGCATCTGAATGAAAATTGCCGCTCATTGAAATTCCAGTTGCGGGCATAAGACGCATGATATTTGAAATAACCGTATCCTAAATACACAAGTGCGGGTTTTTCATTATGAATCATAGTAAATCTAGTGTTCAGGGACAAGTAACTAAAGCCCCAGTTTTAAATCATGTGCATTGAAAAGACGTCTATTCTTTATGAAACCATTGATCAGCAATTGCCAACGAAAAAAAACCCCACAAGCACGTTCGTCGGCAAATTTGTTTTGGAATGTTTTGACATCCAATTTTCATACTCAAGTAGGTTATATTTCCATGTGATATCATGTAATACAGGTCAATAACTTTAATTTAAGTCTCTGAAGTTCATAAATTTCAAAACATACCAGGATTGGCTTTGATTCTCATAACTTACAGCTGACCATACATTACGACATTGAAAACGAAAGTCAATGCTTCAAGTCTTCTTGCCTAGTCTATTTTCCATGTAGGGGTGAGGAAGTGTTAACCATATGGAAACATGCAAAATTGGTTTGACATACATCAGACACTACTATAAATATAGTATGTAGGAAAAAATATCACTTTGTTTGTTACAAGGTAAGTCTTTTGTATCAAATAATTCTATCATACACTTAAATGCCATGACAACACCCCCTGACACCCCTTCACTATAGTAAACCATTCCATGCACCGGCTTTATGGAATTAGGTCAACAACTTGATTGACATTTCCTGCTTTGACTGTAGTAAACTGCAAGACACGTGGGTCTTTAGTTTTGAGCAGGTAAATTCTTTAGAAGGGTCATTTTTTTTTTAAAAATCACAATTATGTGCATGTGAAATATCAACAATTAACCATCAAATCTGTGTTACTAGTTAGCTGTCTGAGATAAAGCAAAGTATACATATATATTTCTCTTTTAGATATCTAACTAAAGATATTTTTTTATCATTATTCCACTTTTTTTCTGTCTCACATTACTAATTTTTTTTATGAAAAACACTGATTTATACAGTAAACTACAAATGCTTGTGAAGTGACATGAATATTATTCACTAAGATGAGATTACTGTATAAATGATATTTTTGATTGAGTCGTGTGTAAATTTTCATAATATGACAAATATGTGTTAGCATTTCATTTACAAACAATTCTTTTAATACAATTCACAGAAAATTTTAAATCCTCAACTTCAAAAGGGCCCACCTTACATGTGCTTGGTGGGGGCACCTGGGCCCTCCTTCCAAGGATTGGGGCCCACCAAAATTTTACTAGGTGGGGCATTGGCCCACCAATAATTATTCCTAGGTTTATCACTGTAATACACATTAATTCTTCCGAGAGTCATTCAACTCCTCACTCTGTATCTATCCACCAAAAAGCCTTATAGAACGAACATAAATCTGCAAAACGTTTAGTTCTTAATCAATATTCATGAGCAATATCCCGCAACAAGATGTAAACAGACCAGAGTTAGGAGTTGGATCAATTACGCAAGACTTGTTGTTTGCCAAGATACCATTAACGCAGACTAAGAACTGTCTGTCTGCAGACAAGGGCTGCGTTAACTTATGAATTATTACTGAAGCTATGCATTCGATACGTGCATGTTTGGTTAGGTCGAAGGTTCTTTGGGGTGACCTTTATTTATACTGCTTGAAGTAGAGTTTGGATTATGTTTAGTTAAGATCAATGTTCAATTTGTCATAATAATTAGTAAAATCGCTTAGTTTTAGATTTTGTAAATGTTATAGTTGCTGTAGAGTTTAACTGCTTTCATTACTGTAGGTGCTAAGCTAAGACCTATATTCAGTCTCTGAAAAACAATAATTCCAAAATCAACTATTTTATATATAGAAAATATAAGAAAGGGGCCACCGATGGCGATAATTAGAATTTTCACATTTCTATCAGTTCGCTACAGATCTAGACTTGCTCTTCAAAAGTTTTTTTATGTAAAAATGCTATTAACTACAGTCTAAGTGTTGAATTGGGTGCAGCTTGGTAGGTCTATTATTCAGACCCTAAAGGAAAACAATAAGATGAGTTTTCTTATAATTAAGTCTAGAAATGTTGGCAAGATTAGTTCCTCAGCTTTAAAATTCAAGACTCCTTTTATATAATTTCTTCTAAATTATTATGGACAAAATTAAAGTCATAAATAGAATAGATGATAGTCCTAGCTTGAGTTAGTTCCCTGTCTTTACTAAAGCATATGATTTACCATGAGATCACCGTTTCCAATGTGTTATATTGGTTCGTCTGAATCAATTGAATGTAGCCTTTCACATTTCAGGCATAAGTGGAGGTCAGACCGAGGTTTAAGAAGTCACTTTGGTAATTACCGGGTATTATTGAGAAACATGGCTTCTATTTCCACTGGTTGATTCAATACAATCAATTCCTTGGAAACAAACAGCTTAACCGAAATAGTCCTCGGGAAACGGACAGAAACTGCACATTGGCTTATTGATTAAGTTTGTATTTGTTAATATTGCAGACCAATTCTCCGGTACATAAGTAACTCAATTGATAAAGCATACAGGCGCAATAGAGACTATTTTTGCAATGGCCGCCTCAGACAAATTGAATGATGAAAAAATCATCGTGTGATATATTAGGTTTTTTTTGTCTCTTTTGCACTCGTGGTTTTATCTGACTGTTTTCGGTTGTGTAAATATTTGGAGCCTGCAGAAGACTGTTTACTATTCGGCTAGAATAAATTTAAAGACAAATGACAAACCATAAAAGATATAACTGATGCCAAGTCGTAGTTTGTTTTTATCCTGCAGGTTTAAGGTCTTTGACCGTGTAAAAACAAAACAATCTTCACAGAATCATGTGCCTTGACATAACGTCTTTTAAAGACATATGACAAACAATAATAAATATAACTGTGACAAAGTCGAAGTGTGGTTTTATCCTGCAGGAAAAATCTCAATTTCAGTAATCTCAGTCCAGGACGATTTACTTCACGATATCGATTTAAGACACATCAAATTTATAAAATCTTTTGCGATTTTCGTGGCATCAGACGAACTAGTAGAATAATATCAATATCGATATGACATCTTGATACTAGTCAATTTAAGATATTATAAGTTATATTTGCCATGATGGTATCGATTGAAGAAAAATATCATTCGGGGGATTTGAAATGATCCCGGGAAAAGGAAATGAAGCTCATAGTATGACCAATATGCAATCATTTCAAGTAAGAAGATGACATTCGACCACCTAGGAATAGAATCGACGTGATATATAAATATTCATGCCTGGTCTAGACATAAAATGTATGTAAAACACAATATATTGTTGGACTCGACACAACTATTCGTCTATACTGGAAATGATATCTCTGTGAGATCGTTCTCTGAAATATTCATATGAATATTTTAATTTTAATCAATTAAATGTAGGGAATGGATCCTGAGAAAACGAATATGTTATATCAAAATGTAGACTATCTTTAAGAGGTAATGTTTCGAGCTATGGTAAATTTCAGGTAAAGGTTAGGTATAGTCTATGGCTAAGCATTGGAAGCTCATTAGACATGATTCAAGGAGAACATATATATGTTTTAGCAGTGATGTAATCTGATTATTTCAATGAAAATTATATAACACGAATTAAAGCAACGGAGCATAAGACAAGTGAGAATTTTACTAGATTTTACTATTCAGGAGGATATATCATGTTTCGGCTTTGGATGAGAGAAAAACAACAACGAGAGTCCATCGTGTCTGAGGGTACGAATGTTGCGCTAACTCCACTAATCTGTACCCTGGGCTCAGAAGCTAGACTTCGCTCGCGCAACATTCGTACCCAGAAACAGGATGATGAGAGTCTGGTAGACAGACTAGGTATAGCCAAGCGAGCACTTTTACTAGCACTGGATATATCGTTTCCAATATTGGAAATAATAACAGTGAAATCATGCAAAGCTTGCAACTGTTACTGGCGGCATATGGTGAACGTAATATTGTTATAGGACCGACCTCATTTTCATCACAATGTAATGCTCTTTAGCATATGTCGTCACATTGAAAACATTCTGAAAAGGACAATTTTTTTATTCTAGGTTTAAGGTCTTTGACCGGGTAAATTCAAACCATCTTCATATGACTTGACATAACTTCTTTTACCGAAGTATGTTAGAAGATGTGACGTTTACATGGAGAACTTATACTGGGTATTTGACTGATAATCATGCGAATTCATAATGTATCTGTATGAACAGAAGCAATATTCCAATCAATATCCTGCAATATTTTAACATAACATTCTATGTTGATTGTAGAACCGTTAAATTCCTCAGACATATATTAATATAACTTACTGAGTTGATAATATCATATGGGATTATAACTAAGTATGTTTTGACGTTGAACACGGATGGAATGCTTTAAACCATTTCGTAAAAAGATTTGATATCTTCATTGGAGGCCGACAAAATATCACCGAACATAAAACTGCCGACTCGTCTAAGTAGCTTATCACATTGACCAGATTATCACATCAACAGGAAATTGCCACTGTCGTTTTTCTGATAAGAAAATGAGGTTGTTATCATGAGAGTCTAAACTGAGACTTTCTGGACCCAATCACCTTCGCTCATAAAAACGACAAATAAAACAATTTCAAGAAATACATGTTTAAGAAAGTTGTGATATAAGCATATCTTTTGCATATGATTAGATTGGCAACTATTGCTATTCGGCAACTACTTTACGGTCGACCACGAGATAAATTGGTAGGGGTGACACGATAGACTAATATTAAGTCTCAGAAAAACAATCCTATAGAAGGATATTATCTATATTATACATCGGCAAAAGACATTTCTCCCTTCTTAAACTGAAATCATGGTTGGAATATTTTCATTTGGATATTGACAGTAAATATCATATCAAAATTATATCATATCATATTATTTAAAAATAGAGCCATTGGCTCTGTAGCTCATCAGGCATCATATTAACTTTGCTTTATACAGGCCAGATGAGCTAAAAATGAAACTGATGTTACCTATTGCAAGAAAACCTATAAAAAAATTACAAAACAAATGTAACGATTTCGGAATAAATTTCCATACCCAAATGATTTATTATTATTCAACACTTTCTAGATAGCCAATATCAGACAATGAAAGAAGTCCACACTAAAATATCCAAGGAGAAAAAATTTTGCCATAGACTGTCATCTAACGGAGAAAAATAGGTTTTTAAGCTTGTGACCCCTGTGACCCTATTTGGGGTCATGGGGTCACGAAACCTACAGTATAGAATCCCAATTGGCCAAGGAGTCTGCACATATCATTTTTAACTCTCTAGTCCTTTTAGAACTGGAGAAGAAGGTGAAAATAGGTTTTTTAGGTTGTGACCCCTGTGACTCTATTTGGGGTCACAGGGTCACCAAAGTTACAAATTAGAATCCCCATTGTCCAAGGACTCTGCACATATCATTTTTAACTCTCTACTCCTTTTGGAACTGTAGAAGAAGATGAGAGTTGGTTTTTAAGGTTGTGACCCCTGTGACCCTATTTGGGGTCATGGGGTCACAAAATCTACAATTAAGAATCCCCATTGGCCAAGGAGTCTGCACATATCACTTTCAACTCTCTAGTCCTTTTAGAACTGGAGAAGAAGATGAAAATGGGTTTTTAAGGTTGTGACCCCTGTGACCCTATTTGGGGTCATGGGGTCACAAAATCTACAATTTAGAATCCCCATTGTCCAAGAAGTCTGCACATATCGTTTTTAACTCTCTAGTCCTTTTAGAACTGGAGAAGAAGATGAAAATAGTTTTTTAAGGTTGTGACCCCTGTGACCCTATATGGGGTCACAGGATCACCAAAGTTACAAATTAGAATCCCCATTGTCCAAGGAGTCTGCACATATCATTTTAAACTCTCTACTCCTTTTGGAACTGGAGAAGAAGATGAAAATAGGTTTTTAAGGTTGTGACCCCTGTGACCCTATTTGGGGTCACAGGGTCACAAAAGTTACAAATTAGAATCCACATTGGCAAAGGAGTCTGCACATGTCATTTTTGACTCTCTAGTCATTCTGGAACTGGAGAAGAAGATGACAATAGTTTTTTAAAGTTGTGACCCCTGTGACCCTATTTGGGGTCACAGGGTCACCAAAGTTACAAATTAGAATCTCTATATGCTAAGGTACCTGTACACAAAATTTCAGCTCTCTAATGTGTATGGTTCATGAGGAGATGTCGAAAGTGTCAAAAGTTTACGGACGGACGGACGACGGACGGACGCCGGACGACAGGCCATGCCATAAGCCCATCTGGACTTTCAGTCCTGATGAGCTAAAAATGTAATTAGCATAATATCACGCATTTTGAAAAAATATGTCTTATGTAAACTATCTGACAACGTTAATCAGGGGTGGAAATTAGTCCTATTGCTGTACTAGCCATTCGAACATTCCTGAAAGTACTAGCCACATTTCAACTACCCAAATACATCTTCATAATCATAACTACTTTAAATTTAACTAGTCCTTTGGACTACCAGTCATTGCATTTTACTAGCCCAGCATCTTTTTCACTAGCCATGGCCTTCCTGGCTAGTGCTACTTTTCTAACCATTCTCATTTTAGAGTTTTGACATTATCAACAAGAATTAATGCTCAATGAATTACTGAAGCGCACAACCGGTCATGTTAATTAATATTTTCTGTTGTTCAATGTTTTGAGATCGGTTGACATACATGACCTACATTATTTCAAACCTCTAGCGGTTTTCGTTATTCAATGATACTCATTTCAATTTGTGATAACTGTTTTTGCCAATGAGTTTAGGAAAAGAGCCTCATACGAATGACAAAAATCCAGTTCACTGCAGATCTAGATTAGCTTTCGAAAGGTTTTGTTAGGTCAATATATCATAAACTACAGTCTAGATGTAAGACAAGTAACCCGATAGTAACACGTGATGCTGCATCCTCTGAGGAATTACCTGTCCACTTATAAATCGTCATGGTAAATTCATTCTCCTTTTGTTAATACTGAAATCACAATATCAAAGTATTTTGCAATGCAGCCTATAGATGCATTTTAAAGAAAGGCCGTGCTATTTTGTTTTAAAACAATTAAATCGAATAGTTGTTTTTTTAACATTTGTTTGCTGAATAGTTGTGAGACTGAATATCTTTTTACAAATAAGGATCGTTATTCATGAAATCAACAAACCATATAAAACAAATCATGAATATTTATGAAGGTAAACGTAGAAATTGTAATCCAATAGTGCACGTGACTTCACTCGACCAAAAATATACAATATTCTATCATTCCAATAGAATAAGATTACCTTTTACCTCAAATAACCAAAAGGTTTTAATATAATTTTAAGCCATAATGCATGCCAAGGCGGCTTATATAAATACTAAATTACTTAGGCCAATACAGTATAAGGATATCGTCAAAGATGGACCTTATCATTTTATGGCTACAAATGTTCAAATCAAGACCTTTTCAAGAAGTGATGTGGTCAAAATATGCTCACTTACTTGTGCAAAACATAGGGGCCAATAATCATAATGACATAATTTAGGTTCATTCCGGTAAGATTTACTTGATACACATGAACACACATAAAACCTGAAACACAAAGAAACTGAATATTTCGTAGAGTGATTAATTTTTAAATGAATATTTACTAAAATAAACTTTTTCTTCCTCTAAGGAGTTAACGGTACCTACCTTCTACATTCAGCTAAGCCTACCGGTTTCTAATTGGGTGAGAAACAGATGCTTTGCCATGGCAACACGCTTCGTTACCTTTCAGCAGGGGTCAGCTTAGCAGAAGGGCATGAGATAGCCAGATAACACGTGGAACCGGCTTTGCATGTGCATCGATACGTGCAACACGAACTTCTCGTACTCTCATAGTAAATGAAATGGATTACCACATGAAACATGAACTGTCCATGCAATGTGAAGACTTAAACTTGATTAGTACGGGAAACATGAACTGTCCATGCAATGTGAAGACTTAAACTTGATTAGTACGTGAAACATGAACTTCTCGTGCAATCTACAGACTTGAAATGAAGAAGCACGTGTCCATGCTTATCGCAATACGAGACATTGAATGGATGCTCCGGAATGCACGTGAAACATACACCAGTAGATCTTGGTCTGGGGAAGTAGCAAGTTCAACAAACGTCCTGACTGTGCTGTAACCTGAGTATCTTGTTAGGATAACGCTAATGCTAAGAGGATGCTCATTGTCTTCTCTTGTGGAACTCAGAGCATATGTTGTTGAAGCGAAATTCATATCATACTGTAGGATAATTCTTATGCATGAACAATAAATATCAATGTCTTTCTCAAGCAATTGACAACGACGTCCCATTAGGAAAAACTATTTTGAACCGTCGTTTCACAGAATAAAGAAGTTTTTCATTCATGAAAGTTTTCTTATTGATCAACTTCTAGAATGCCAATCAACGACGTCATATTATCTATAATTATAAATGACATTGAAATTCATTAAAAATGACAGATTATATTTTACATTCCGCATTTTAGGTCTCAAATATATTATTTTCGATACAAGATTCTGTGATTTATACATAAAACAGTCAAGCCAAATAAATCTGTCAACGGTGAACCTATTCTCGAAAATATATTTTGTAACAATAAATATGTTTACGAACCATTTTATTCAAAAACAAAAACAAATATTTTGTGATGTGTTCACTCGATCACAGCAAATTCCTGTCGAAAACGACATTAGTATCAAAGCAGGGGTTTCCAGTTTAGTAGGTTTCGAAACGAACCGAATAACCTACCAACTAAGCTAAACGATTCACCACTAGGTAATATGAAACGGATGTTGTACACTTACTAATCGGTAAACAAATAGTACTTATTAAAAAGCATCTTCAGGTAATTGTTATTCAGTGTGTTGGATCTGCGAAGGTAGTTAGCATGGGGCTAGATCTTTTTAGTCTCCTGAACTTATTTTAAGAAACCATATATGAAACCTTCACTTACTTATGATAGGATAAACTAACATTTAGTCAATCAAAAAAGGAACTCTTTGCTAATTCTATTTTTTATTTAAGTTAAAATAAAAAGGAGCCATGAACAATACTTGATTAAAAAAGAGGAGGCGTCTAGACTTGCTAACATTATCTAGACTTAAAAAGGCTCCTTTTTGCTTTTCGGTCTGGATAACAGACTAATTGATAGGACAACGGTTGACATAAAGTGTTTCGCTGATTTGCAATAGTGACACACTCAACAATTTAAATGTTTCTCCAAATAAACGCTACTGATCATTTGAAAATTTCAACATAGTTAAACATGAATTTGATCATTCTAATCTTCTCAACTTTTACATCGATTTACGGTGAAATGGTAAAATACCCAACTGAGTCTTAATCACATATATGTAAACGATTCTATTATCTATATTAATCCCCTAAGGCCATCAACGTCAACTTGATTGTAAAGGTTTTACGACACCAAAATTCATGAATCATATCAAATCAATGTAATGTAGTTCTTCTTATCAAGGCAATGATATTTGTATATCGAAATAGTACTGCCTTCAAATTCCCATTCTTTGATGTCAGCCAAAGTGTTGTAAAACAGTAGCACATCCTTTCAAAACCAGTTCACTTTATTAATTCCCTTCCCTTAGTAGGACGTTTTAATCATTCAAACAATACATCAATTAAACCCGCGACTGTATATCTGTACATCTATCGTAGCCCCACATACATACACTGACATATATCGCGTCTCTATAGCATTGGCACGTGCCACAGCATTCCATCCATCATGATCACGTGACGTCACAACATGGCGGCCATTGCCTTGCATCTTTATTGATCGGTCAAGCAATAACAGAAGATGAAAGCGGTCAGGTTTTGTGGATGGATGATAGTTCTAGAAGGGAAGGGAGGGGAGGGGTTATTAAAGATAGTCAAAGAGTACATGAACCCATTATCGCCATTGCACAATCACGCGGCATTCCTCAATCTTGGCAACGAGTGGCATAGACAATCCTTGCTCATGTTTACGGTCTGACTATAGAGCAAGACTCATTCAGAAATAATTCTTACTATGTGTGAATACTATTCTCGAACCCTCTGATATTCTAAGCGTATGGTACATTTCCCATATACAATGTTGAATTACTGCAGGCGGTTGGCTAACAATGTAACGTTCAAAACTCAGGGATCATAATCAGCGCTATCCCATAGGACAGGTATAGTGCATGTACAGGTATAACATGTAAATTGTCGCCTATTTGCAATCCGTTACTATTAAAATCGTCGATATCAAAAACGGTAATGTTAAGGACTGATACAGAAAACATACACATCAAGGGGTTTGCAGTTAGTCAGTTTCTAATGGGCTAGTCAAATGATTTTTCCACACAAAGGTGTGTTTTATCCATTTACAGAAGAACCTGACCTTGTATACTTCATGAAAGGGTTACGTTTCCAAACCGGACCATCAATTAGGCTACTTAGGAAAACTCAAAGTTCGGTTGTCAGTTTTTAAAAAACAGTCCCTAATACAGCAAATAATGAAAATAGTTCGATTTGGCTAATTGCTGGGCCATAACTGTGTCATCGGTGTCTATCGTTCATAATCTGCTTTACGAAAATGGTAATATTATCATTTATTAACATCTTTAACATTATATCATTTTGCAATAATCCAAATAACCGCCTTCTTTAAAATCACCAATTTCATCAATTATTCTTTTCAGCAAAACCAATAACATCCTGTATTTCAAAAATCCCCTTGAACATTTTAAACGGGCAGTAGCAAGTTTTTTGATAATTTTATATTTTAAAATTATCAATGATAATTGTAAGTTTATGCTGGATGTATTATTTTGACAGTGTCAAAAATCTCATTACACAAGCCAATAATCCATAGTCAGAGGACAAAGTATGAAGATTCACTTAAAATCCATTGGCGGCCATTTTGTGTGAACACCTTTAATTCATTTTATGTAAGAAAAAGGAATCACATGGCTAAACTTTACGTTATATATTTGAATTAATACTGCTTCATTTAGTTAAAATACATTCAATTTGTCTTTCAAATGGAACCATTAATTTTCATTTTCCTGACATCACCTTGTTCCCCCTAAAAACGTGCTACTGCCCCTTTAAAGTATGTTGCATAGAATACAGAACAATATGTATTAAAGTATCAAAAAAAAAAAGTGATAATACATGTCCTTGCTTTAAAGTCTTCAAATACACAAATTATTCTAGTAGCAACAACATCCTGCGTTGTAAGAGTCCCTCGACCAGTGTACAGTATAATGTATTGAATACTTCACGAATCAATATGACAACAATGCCCTGTTATTAGCTCTGAGTGACGGGTGAAACTGATCACATCCCATGTGGGACTTTACAGATTGATGATTCGAGGTCAGTCTATATCGATAATGAAAGGGTTATTGAAGTAACATCTGTAGGTTATGGAAGGTTGGCCTTACACAATGACAGTGTAATATTCAAGATGTTGTGTCCGCTCTACACTTCTCACATTGCGAATAATTAGTGAGGTTGTAAGCCAAAGATTGATTAATCGAGGTCACTGCATATTGATTATGGGTATTACGACGTTCTTGAAGCAATATGTGTTATTTATGGAAGCGTAGTCTTACACAATGACAGTGTCTATTCAAGATGTTGTGTCCGCTCTACACTTCCCACATTGCGAATTATTAGTGAGGTTGTAAGCCAAAGATTGAATAATCGAGGTCACTGCATATTTATTAGGTGTAATGACGACGTTCTTGAAGCAACGTTTGTAATTTATTACAGGATAGTCTTACACAATGACAGTGTACTATTAAGTAGGCTTTCATAGAATCGAACCTTTTGGGCAACAAAGTGTTATATCTAAAAAAAACAAAGGTGCAAATAAAAAATAAAAAATTGAGAAAATCGGATAATTTGTAAATAAATGAAAATGATATCACATACAAAGCGTAACTCTAAATGGCTAGCCTGTCGAAGATCCCATTAAACAAAATATCTATAAAGCCAAATGCAAGTCCATGTTATTGTAGCAAGTATCGATCACCGGTTTCAGGAAAATGAACAGCTTCAGGAACCTCCTTTCAATTTTAATATAAAGTAGCTGCATTTAAGATATATTTTCATTTCAGAGACTAAATTTAGTCAACTGAATGGCTTACCCCATAATGTTTCCAAATGCGATTATGACATTTATAAAAGACCAAATGACGAGGGAATTTCAATTAGGGACTTGGATTGGTGTCAGTGTTTATTGATTCGCTATCCCCATATTGAAAAAAGTAATTGATGCACAAATAGCACTGTACGTTGCCCCCATACCTTTTATGTCCAACGTGGTCCTGGTCTAATTCTTAACAATAATGTTGATTCTTATTCAGTTCCTTTCCATTTGTAAAGAAATGAAAACTCTATCACTTTGGCATTCAAAGATTAAGCCAAATTTATTTCATTAGGTAGAACATCTATATAATTTGTTAAGCAATATGAGTGTCTGGTTCCATGCAGTACACATTTCAAATGTTATGGAACTTGGAATTGTTTCAAACTTTGACCTTTATTTAAGTGAAACAGAATCCTTTTAAAACGCAATAGGCTGGCTTTATACGAAGCATTACTTATAATAACATATTTCATTTCATATTAGCCAATCTACATGAATAAAAACAATTATCTCGTTCAACAAATGTGAAATCCTTCATATTATATTAAGCATCGGTATATGAAAACATGAAATTCCGTGAAATGTCACTATGACATTAAATCCTTCGCATTTGAGGGATAACGATTTGTTTATTTTCGGTTAATGGTGAGATTTAGCACAAGATTTAACGAATTGTAAACGTAACGAATTCGTCCCGGGAACCTCCGACTGCAGTTTCCACGTGACATCTGTTTACATTGAATGACATTGATTCCATAACACTTTGGCCTCAGATCATAGGTTATGTATAGTTCTCAAAGGGTACGAACCTTCCAGAAAAAAAGATATTCAGGTGAAATTATTTATTATTGTAAACCAGCAACAATATACAATCAGTTTACAAATATCCTATGTATATAATATAACGAAAGTTTATAACATGTAAACATATCCTCAGATATATGAATTCCTTAGAACTAAAACTGAACACTGCTTAATAACTGCCGTATCATGGCCACAGTACCTACTCTCAACGAGTTTACAGATCATGGTAAGAACATACTTACTGTTTTGTCTTTGAATATCGTCCCGTTGCTACGGTATCCGTGTTCACAGAATGTCCCACTGAGCAGACTCGCAGTCTTTGTTTGTTTGGGAACAGTGTGAATCAGAAGCGAGTTTTATATTGAACGCGAGTCATAGAAATGTTCTAGAATAATCCCCGATGCTCCCAGTTCTAATGCTTAGGCTGTAAACTCGCCGGCAGCAAATGATGGGGTGAGAGGGGATAGTATTTCAGATACTGCAGACGTCTGACTTCCTCCCTGCCTCTCTTTGAACGCCAGCTGTGAGGGCGAGCAGACGATAACACAAACTGGATGAGGCAGACGACAAGTCACGTGCTGCCGAAACTAGTTCCACGAACTGGTCAAACTTGCGCCGGACGGAGTCCTGTCACTATGATGTCACAATCTGTCCAAAAATGGACGGCAGACGACACGACAGACGACAAATTGATACGGAGGGAGCGCGCGGAATGCATGACTCACAAAACCTGGAACCTACACATGATATCAGACATTTGTTGCTGTCTAAAGGCTGATCGATTTTCGAACAGTTCTGTAAGAGAAATGTGTTGCGACTGCTCGGTCCATACAATAGTGATGCATGGTGATGTGTGTGCCGACCAGCTTAGCCTGCTGGTGTTGCATTTGTCTCGATCTCCTTCTCAAAGTTGTTTGTCTTTCCTTAAGGGATTGTCAAAATGATACATATTTTATTAAAAGACCCGTCTGATGATATATGAAACGCCGATTGGAGTAACATGCGGTTGTCTTTACCATTTATTATTAATAATATGAGGACAGAAAACATTGTATTACCAAAAGAGCGTTCTTGGACCTTTCAAGCATATATGGATTAAACAAAACAAAAACTAACATTGCTTATGTATGATAAAATATTTTTAAATATCACTTGCCTTTACCATAAATTGAATGAAATTTGGTCGATCATTATTTTTTAACGTTGAAACACATCTTATTTTAGGTTACATCTGTGATGGGTGTTTTGAAATTGCGTCTGTCTATTAACAATATGTAACGCTTATATCTCGTTATTCAAATATTATAATAGTTTTATGTCACAGCTATCTGTATACATGCACAAAAATGTAAATGACACACATAGTTTCTTTTTTTGTAATAAAGCTTTGATGATAATCATATATGAACCGACATTAATGGTTTATTGCACATTTATCGCCTTGCCACTTAAGTTGGGACATTGCTGATACTTAAATTAGTATACAACTAGTTTCGATGTTTCATATTGTCATTGTTCAAAATCTTTGAAAAGGACTACGAAACGTCACTGTATAAATAAGATCTAATTGCCTGCAAGAGAAGATAGTTTACTTATATGTAGGTCTATATATCTATATATATTCCTGTCTTGTCCTTGACAAAACAAATAACACCCGACAGAAGACACAAAGAAAACTCGAATAAGGTCTGTGCTTCATGTAATGTATATACGAAACTAAATACAAAGGAATCCATCATGGAGACAAACTATTCTATCAAATGACAAACAACACCGGATAAGTGTTTCTATTACATATATGCTGATGTAAGCAGTTAAGGTGTAGATTATAGTCGACACAAAGGGCTAGATAAACGCATCGCCTTGAACGATCCCGACAATCTCTCAGGTTTCGCTACAAAAAAAGATTGAATTAACTCATCTGTTTGAATGTCAGAGAATGACATATCCTTTTTGGGCTAATTCTTGGAAAATAGTGTTTCGTGAGCTTTTTCAAAACAACTTCTCGGAAAGAAATGTTTTGGGAGATACTTTTAAATTATATTTGTAGTATAAAGGTGATTATATGATATTCTTCGAAAACGGTGTTTTTAAAGACAATTAAACGGTATAGAAAACAGTAGTTCAGAAGACAATCTAAAATTCATATATTTTTCTGTTGCTAACATATGAAGGTTATCGTATATTGATGGTTTTGAAGTTTTGAATTACGAATGTAGATGATGGTTTGTATATATATATATTTCGGTATACACGTTTGTTATTTTATTGCATTTTTTAATATTTGTAAGTATGAATGTTATGATGTCATTACTACATTTAGGATACATCTTTGTACAGTATATAAGCTTAAGTATTCTGTTCGATTCTATCAAAGTTATGCACAATTTCCAACTGGTAAATAAGCTAACGGAATATTTAGAAGTTATCTGCTCCACTGAATCGAGCACAATCCCTTAATATGAAAATGATATGAGTGTTCAATAAAGTATTATCTTTTCATCACACTAGCAACTTTTCTAGGTTACCTCTTGGTTCGCTTTTAGGAAAGAATTTCGGTTAAAACTGACACAACAAGGGCTTTTTTTGGCGACTATAGCTTCCTCAAAGTAACAAAGCGTGCCTTAATAAGTATCTATAGATACTATATAGATAGATTAAACTTACATTGACATACGTCATTCCAGTATTACTAATCTAATAAATTTAGATCGACAGTTCCATATTTGTATATAAACAATATGACCTAATATAAAAGCCAAAGTAATTATGATTGCAGTATTACTGATGTAAGTGGTAGCATTTTTTAATGATAAGTAATTCAATGAATGTTTGGTGAACTCGTGTATCATATCATCTAATTTGTTTTATATACTGTTTTATGTACACTTTGTGACTCTAGGGCTTAATGACCAAAATTAAAGACGTTTAATGTCCATTATTCATTTGAATGGTAACATGTAACACTTCGGAAATAAAATAAACACATAAAATTCTTAACTTCTTCTCCTTCTTTCAGGTATGTTAACACAGATGGATGGAGCAAGACACAAACACATTGACCTGATCCCTCAGTTATAGCAAGATTCCCTCTCAGATAAAGCCTCGAGTATAAATTTAACAGCCGCTCCACCTCAATGATGAATATTCTCTCTCTGTGTGTCACTTCGGCAACCCGGTCACATTTAAGATGTTTTAATCAGTTGTAAGAACTTGTTTTACCTTTAGATCAACTTCAAAGGAAAAACAGGTTCCTTTAAATGTGAATCGAGATGATGACACAGAATCCTAATGACAGTTTGACTTATGTTTGTCTATTTCATGTTAGGACAAGGATACCATTATTGTATATAAATTCAAATACCAGAGAAAAGGACGTACAACCAAGAGGACCTTTGATGGATTAAACTAGGTATCGTCTTCGGGTGTTTTGTGTCGCTTTTTGATAACAGAATTACAACGTTTGTGGTTAAATAAACTGTATTTGCGTATTCATTGGATCCTGTGTCATGTATTTGTGACAAGGCATATCCTAGCTTATTATTAACGAAAGTATATATGCATATTGCTAGCATTTACTTTAAGAGTAACAGTTTACCATGTATTATCGTTCAGTATAATAACCATGATATGATTTAATCAAATTTACAAAAGTGTTCCCTCTGACAACGTTTGGGTTCAATTATTTGTATCTTTATTTATTATTTAGATAAAGAAACATAAATAAGTTTTAGAAACACGTGGTGTGTTTTCGGATCTGGTTAGTGTATAGTAATGGTGGTTATCACGGTAAAGATGATTATTTAAGCATTCAAATATTTCGATACCATATTTTACTTTAGTACACTGTAACAGATCCGTATTTTGAAGAGAAGATTAAACGATTATTGGTAACGTTTGAAGTTGGAAACCAAATTCAAGGGGATGTTTCAGTTTATGCATTGTATGATATAAGTACATAATCATAACACATCAAAGTTGAAACATGTAACTACGGGTAACATTTTTGTTGATTCTTTTTGATAACTTGATAACGACGGGCACACTTACAAATTTGGTTTCCACTTAAAGTACCCCGATAGGACTGTCCATTTAATAGATTTAATGAACATATCCATTTTGAATTTTTACTTTGCGACATATTATTAATGTCATTGACGAATTCAAATATATAAGCAAAACGTGACGTCACACTTATTAGCCAATCAAAAGTGGGAACACCCGAGGTCCAGTGGCAAAACACACCGTTTTCCTCAAAATTTCTAGTAAAATATTGTTTTCTTAATATATACTTAATGTAGCGCCTATTGTAGACATTTATAGAAACAAGATAGCTTGTGTATGAGCATAGAAAAGACATGACTAACTAAGAAACCATCGATATCAACAAATGACTTCATAAGATGTTTTCTTCTTTGTTCAAACCTCGGTACATGTTGCATTCCTTCACCATGACTAATCGGGGCAATCCGTGCTGCACGTGGGGCTAAAAATAGAAATGATCTCTAATAACAGAAAAGACTAAATAATTTATAAGTATTATTCGAATAAATAATGCAATTTTTCGAACATGTGTTTTGAAATGAAATATTTAATTCAAGTCTTAAAAAGAGTGATAGATGACGAGTCTGAGTGCGAAGTGAGAGAGTTTGCTGTCAAGTACGTTTACGGACGCTTCAATCAAATTGTTCTTATGATTTTATAAACTATTTAGCCTCTCTCATGTAGTACCATAAACGGCAATGTATGGTAAGACAATCGTATCTAATAAATGTATTTTGTATCAAAAATGAATATGAATTAAGAATATTATTATCCTTATAAATACAATTTGTTATCTTCAAAAAAAAAAAATCATGAATGCACTTCAACACTAAAACAATATTACATAGTTTATTTCTCATGCTGACTAATTATTAAGAAATGAAGTTAACCTTTTCATCATGACGGCATGAACTAAAACAACAACGTATTTACTGTTTACTTTATAAACCTCAGTCTTGAGAACCTGACTGACAACATTTTCGCCTACGTGTACCGCCTGTACGTGTTTCGCACTTGTTTTAGTGAGCACCATCGGTCACATTGTTGACGAGATAGGTATCTACACTCTTCTTGTAGACAGTCACAGAAACAAGTTGACGACTAAGACTTACTTGTCGACTGACCTACACTCAAAGTCAAAAGAAGCAAGACGATGTATCGAAGTAAAGCTCAATGTCATCAGTGTAAAACTTAAAATATAGTCCGCCAGTCCATAACGATGATAACTGGCTACTTTTTTTGCCAGGACTGTTTACGTTTTGGTCTGAACCGGAAATTTTTCAAAAAATTTCTTCGCGTTGTCGTATGTTTATCTTAATGATAAATCTTAATCATTCAGTATAATTATGTATTCCCATTCCTTCATCATTTGTGCTGTACTAGTAGATCGTAACGAACATTTCGTGGATTGTGTGCATATTTTATGCGTGCTTCAAATCTGAAAGGGTAAGAGTTAATCTATCAGCTCACTAAGAATTTGAAATTCTCGAGTAAGGAATGAATATATTGTATTTTGCGAAACCTTTTTGAACACAGAGAACGTTATTCACTGACGTGTTCCTGTCCTGGCAATTAGAGCGCCTGGTATTTGCTAAGTAATACTTTTAACCTCCATTTCACTGAGCTACGAATTAAAAAATGCAAACAATCTGCCCGAACTTGCCGGTGTTTGGATGAAGAGAAAACTTCAGATTTGTATCGTATTTTTCGTTTTGTTGAAAACATGTTATTGTCTTTCGTATCAACATGTGAAAATAATGGATAGTTGTTTTATTCAAGGTAGTAAAGTAACTGATAGTATTTGTCAAATAATAATTTTCAAACCTGAACAATTGTGTCCAACAGGAGTCGCTGCTTCGTCCTGTTAAATTCAGTCGTTCATTTATTACGTCAAGCTTAATAACCTTCTACTTTTCAACTCAATCCTTTTACAAGTTTCATGTATTTATCCATAAGAGTACTTGTTGATATAGATATCATATGCTTATTTTCATTTGTTGGTAATATATTTACTATTATAACAAAAATCCGCTTTCCTGAATGCATATGCCTGTGTCACTGACACAACGTGCAATCATAAATCTGTAAATCCAATCTAAATAAATTTAGATCAACAGATTTTATATTTTGTCATACTGTAGGACAAAATATAAAACCTGTTGATCTAAATTTATTTAGATTGCTGTAAATCAGACCTGTTGAGCTGATGCGTCTTGTGGAAAATATTTCAGAAATCTCGACTGTATACGGCTTATGGACCCCAAAAAAACAAGCAGTCGCGGTTGGGTGCTTGTTCACTGGGTCCTGACCTCTTGTTCTTTCACCAACACATGAGGATACAGGACTCGAAATATAATATCACGGTTGGTCAGTTGGATAGAAGGTCAAGGTCCCTGTAGTTGCTTGACCTTTGGTCAAATTCTTATAAATTGTTTTTGAATGTGTTTCGATGGCCGCAAAAGCACGAATAACCGTATGTATTTGTACAAATATTCACAAGTATTTAATTATAAATATAAGATGGGTTTACAATGTGTGTATTACTAGAGTTCTTATTTTATTGTTCGTTCGTATTTTGTAAAAGCTTGTAAACAAAATTTCCCGAAGAGTATTCAAAGGAAAACCCCGACTTGAATTATAAATGCCACTAAATTTGACTCAAATGTTTCCAGGGTTTAAAATTGGTATTCTGAAGGCTAAAAATTAAAGTAGAATTTGTGCACATATTGTAATTAGTATGAATCATAACAAGGCAGTCCCAATGTCAAGATTGACGTGCCTGGTAACTGTTTATTGCATAGAGTAATAGTGACATGAAAACTTAATTTTAGTCTACATGCTAGACTCTAGTCTCAAGTCCCAAGTTTCGCCATTGTTTGTTTCGTTATCTTGCTTGATAGCTGTTAACTTAATATGAACCTTTAGTTGAGTTGCTTTCGTGCATTTATGAATGAAAAGACTATAGAAATAATATTGCAAAGATGAAGGTTAGCATTTTTCTCAAAATAAACTCATAAGAGTCGTGTTGGCTGGGACAGATTATAAATATAAGGGCAGCATCTGAGGCTGAGGGGGGGGGGGGGGGGGGGGGGGGGGAACTGACAGAGAGATAAGACGTTAGGGCTTGCCGCTTGGTAAAGATAGAACTTGGATGAGTGTTCCTGCTCAAGCCTTTCTCACAGTCTCCAGATTTTTTTATTTCAACTATTTAGTATATCAAATACCGAGGAATTTTGTACTTGAAAACTAGTATTAGCATGTTTTTGAGTATTTCATAGATTAAATGAAAGTGTAGTTAAGTTGAACATCTATTCAGTGTAATTATTAAAGTAGAAAACGGTACTTAGTAGAATAGCATCTAGGGTCAAGGTCACTTCAGTGCTAAACTTGTTTATATAAATTTTCTTCTGAGAGTGTTTGAAATGGCTGCAAAACCACGAGTCACGGTAAGTATGTTCCTTAGTACATATATACACGATTGATAGAATTAGATGTGGTTTCAGTGTAGAATTTAAAACCGATTCGAAGTACTTTATTAAGTTTGAAAGCGATAATTTCGGTAAGCATGATATAGTATTATCGATCGTTCTCTGAAAACGCGGGGTACTGAAAATATGTACCAAGAAAATATTGCATCGCCTTTTCTATATTTCTTCCTATCATGCTCTGCAAATAACGACAGAATCGTACATTTATCTCCCGATAATCTACTGTTTCTCGTTCTTTAGAGTTCAACAGTATGTTAACAGCGCTTCTGACAAATGCATGAAACTGAATAGAACCATCGCGATTGTGACATCTTTACACTATAATGGCTGCAACCATACGCATTAACATCAAAACTCAACTACTTTCTAATTCAGCGATTTGGTAAGTCCGTTAGCGACGACATCGCGTTTTTTTAAGAAGACATTGGCGAAACAATAAAAAAATTTCGACAATACAAATTTGAAATTTGAAATTATAGCCAAGGTAATTATAGACAAATAGGATTGGATCCTAATTACCTTTCAACCTTTTTTTATTATATATAAGGTAATACCAAAAAAATTGTGTTGCAATATAGCGGTGCATATCTCAATATCTTAGGGATGAATAGTATATGTCGATCAAACGTATAGGCCTACTGATTGCAACAATGTGGAAAAGACATAGTATGACCAACCAATTGTGTGTCGATATCAAGGATAATGAACCAAGTACCCGATCTAAAATGTCTGTAAGTGTATGGTGCATTTATATTACCCGTGTGTACTACCTTCTTGACAACTTTTACCAGAAGTATATACTGAGATGCAGTAGAGCATAATATTAAGCCTTTAATCTCAATTTCGAGACAAATGAGACTTGCAAGTCTCATCTTAAATTGACAATTGTCTTTGGATGATGGTTTTCATTTTACACCTTATTTCGAAAATACTGATGTAGGTTTAGGGGGGAGTTGATAAATTACAAATTTTCAAATAACCAAGCGCGAAAACAATATTCAGCTGAACGTCAATTATTAATGGTTGACAATTACATATTGATTTGCACCCGTTGGACAGCCTGAAAATAAATGTCAAACTTTCCTAACAAACGTCATCGGCCTTATTCAAACGTGTAAACGACTATTTTTTTGTATTTTTATCAAAGACGGACGGGAGACCGGATGATCGAAAGAACGAGGAGGCCGACATCGTATACTTCACTGACAGGGGAGGTAACTCCATAAAATTGCAGCAGTTCAATGGCAGGTATTATCTCCCCTTCGCCAGACCAGCTGATCTCAAGGGCATACGTAGCCTCCCGATGAGGCAGGATGATGTATTGCTGGTTACATATCCCAGAACGGGTAACTTTCATATGAGATTATACAAAGAATCATATATTTTTCGATACTTTTTAAAGAATAGACATTACATTCAAGTTATTTTATTTTGTATGACTGCATTGGTTTGAGGCCGAGTTTCTCTGTCTTTGATTTTCAAATAAGCTTTCAGTTTCAACCAATCATACTTCATATACTTCATTTCACATTGAACTCACTGATGTTTTTGAGTGGAAACGATTATAAAATTCTTTTTTTTTCAAGCTCGAGACAATTACAATTTTGATGTCAGTTCATTACATAATGGCTACCAGTTCAGTACATAATTTCTCAGATTCAACAATCACTCGTACCTCGCTGTGTTCTTATCTGAGTATCCGTTCTGAAGGATCGTGGCAGGTAAACTTTGTACTCAAGTCAATCAACGCCAACGTAAATAGCCATCGACGAGATATACTTTTTAGCTGGCCTCGAAATGCTTGATTTCATGGAGGTGAAACGTTACATCCAAGACCACTGACACGATACAGTGGATCAGTACCCAGGTAAGAAATAAAGTGGTGTACGAGTGAAGGATTCAATCTGATTTCAATGACACTGTATTTCGTTATTTCAAACAATACGTATTGACAGGGACGCACTGGCTGTTCGAGATGATCTGTATGTTGATGAGCGGCAAGGCTGAAACTGTCAAGAAGTCCAAGATTAATCATCAACTGGAACTGGCTACCGGAAGTGACCTCGCTGACCTCACCTCGCCACGTGTCCTAAATTCTCACGTTGGCTTTCCCGACCTGCCGACTCAGCTGGTCGAAAAGAAGGTCAAGGTCGTCTATTCCTTCCGGTAAGCAACTCAGTTTGAAGATATTGATCGTTTGAATATATCAGTCAGGCCTCGATAATCCGAACGCTCCCATTTTTTATCAAAAACGTTCGGATAGTGAAGCGTTCGGACTACTGAAACGAACCTAACAAGTTGGAGTTACGCGACTTTGAATCTACAGACAGACGAGAATGTATTTAGTATGTCAAACGAGTTTATTTCATATACATATATATATTTATAACTATTACACAATTTATTAAAATCATAAACTCCAGAAACACAAAGTGAGATATTTCAATTCATTACAATCACAAACTACCGTCACGCTCAACTCACATGTCAATCCACTGTCATTGAAGTTTACCGTTCCAATCAATGTGTTGATCACGTACCCGAACGGATTTGATGAACGGCCGGATTAATGAAGCAGAAATAGTGATAATTAACTAATCCGTTACGGCTAATTGGCGTTCGGATTCGGAGACTGAAGCAACGGATTAATGAATCAACATTTAATGATTATATATAGAGATTAGTTTGGTTACAGCTGGCTACCGTTCGGATACCGCGGGATTCGGATTATCGGTGGACGGATTGTCGAGGACTGACTGCATACTCTGACTGGTTTGTGTGTGGGTAATGCTACATCCATTAGAATGCAATATGAAGCCCCCCCCAACAATATTCCCTATGGTAACAAAGGTTATGTTAGAAAATAACTGAAGAATTCCAAAGTTATTCCCGCGTTCCTGGCTTTTGAAAATGTACTTCAGAAAGAATGAAGAACAGGAGAAACGCTACCGCAATGAGGGACATGGTTATATTCTATGGTCTCTATGTTGTATGTTTTATGCGATTCTATTTTCATGTAAAACAAATGATAAATAATTGAATGATGATAAACTCTACAAGATAAGTCATGGACATTCTACAGTTCACACAGCGATCCATATCATGCTTTTACATTGGATTTTGGTGTGGTTTTTAATCTTTTCGGATGTCGTGCCCAATTCCCTGAATCGCTCAGTTCTTGGTTTTGGGCAACCAGCCTGCTCTAGTAGGACTGACAGACAGACAGACAGACAAACAGACGGACTGACGGACGAATAGATGTCGTGCCCTATTCCCGGAATCGCTCATTTCTAGTAGGACAGACGGAAAGACAGACAGATAGACATTTCTTGGACAAACACCTTGCATAATCTTTTCCCGAGTTATAGACAGGCAGACAGACATTCTTTAGTGACGAAATACAGAGTACCGTTTACCGATACATTGCAGGGACCCTAAGGACGTGGCGGTCTCCTTGTACAAATGCTACCTGGGCTTCCCTACCATCTGGGAGTACAGCGGGCACTTCAAGGACTTTCTCTACCTCTTCCTCGAGGGCAAAGGTGGGCAATTTACTACAGGAAGTTACTTCATGAAAGTAGTTAGGTCTCGTTATACGGACCAAGAGCAAATATATAAGGTTTTACCCAAACGTTTTTACGTTCATCTTATAGAGCAGCCAATAGGATTAGCTGACAGCCAGCAAACATGATATATGTTTATGCCAATTGCATAAAGTCAAGTGACGAAAATGGGTTACCTCCCGTGTCCAAAGTCAGGTAAAGGTCGTATATTGCATTGATGAATGGTGAGAAGTTTGCTTCTATTAAAGTCATGTAATTCATTCAAAATGGATCAACTGTTGGGTATCTTTGGGTTATGGAGCTGACCTTGGTAGGACGATTTATCAATGTGGTGTAGAGTTTAATGTTTTAATAACGGCGATTCTCTTCATTTCTACAAATTGATCAAATCATTTATCAATGTGCTCGAGAGTTGAATGGTATGAGCGGTGATCCTCTTCTATTCTACAAAGCTGTTCTAATAATACATGTTTTTTTTAAAGTTTTGTATGTAATCTTTAAAGGGGCAGTAGCACGTTTTTTGATAATTTTATAATTTGAATTTCTCACTGATAATTGTAAGTGAATGCTAAATGTATTATTTTGACAGTGTCAAAAATCTCATTATACAAGTCAATCATCCATAGTCAGAGGACAAAGAATGAAGATTCACATAAAATCCATTGGCGGCCATTTTTGTGTGACCACCTTTAATTCATTTTTTGTAAGAAAAGGAACCGCATGGCTAAACTTAACGTTAAATATTGGAATTATTATTGCTCCATTTAGTTTAATTACATTGTCTTTCAATTGAAATCATTAATTTTCATTTTCCTTACATCACCCTATATTCCCCAAAAAAACGTGCTACTGCCCCTTTAAAGCTTTTTAAATTAAAGAATAGGAGGCTTAATATTTTGTCAACAGACTGAAGATAATCTATTGTCATGTTTACATATATTCCCTTGTAGTGGACGAGAACGGTGCGTTCCTTCATTACCGGGACACGGAGAGGTTTCTGGACGAGCACCCGGATGTTCCATTCCACATTAAGACATACGAGAATATGTCCGCGGTACGCAGTTATAAACGTTCAAGGATGTCAGTTTATATTCACAAACAATGAAATGTCAATAAAATGTCAATGAATCATGCACATTTGCACATAAAATCTAATCAATCTCATTTAAATAAGAACTCCTTTATGAAATAAGTAATGAATGGATGGTGTCCTCTATGTCCACGCACCTGTTGATATGTTACAAATGCAATTCTTAAACATGCATCTTTTCAGCCTATTTTAGCATCTTCTCTGAACCAAATGTATACAAGAAGAATATCTTAACTATATCATTTTATTTTATGTATAATACTTTATCATTTTGATATAGACAGGATGTTTATCAAATCGTGTGTATACAATAATTCTTATACCATAATTTATATATTGTTTTAATATGTATATCAGAAATAGTAAACATCGGATGGTTCAGACTGGATCAATCTTCTTTAATACGATGAATTGTTTTAAAATGTATTTATGTGTCTTTTAAGCCGTTTATTGGCTTGGCCTACAGTCCTTAACCTTTAGTGTTTTATGAAATGTATTTACTTGTTCAATTGTGGCGTGACACAATAATAAACAATTCTTCTTCTTCCGTCACCAGAACAGAGTGCTAGAGGTCGAGAAGCTGTCCGACTTCCTGGGTCTGGAGAGGAACGATGCTCTGTGTCGGGAGGTGGCCGACAAGTGCGAGTTCAATCGGATGAAGAAGGACAAGTCTGACTACACCGTCAAGTTTGATGATGACAATCCTCTCTACAGAAAAGGTAATTTCTATATGAGATTTTGAAAATTCCGATTTTATTTGATTTCAAGAAATAGAATATCTGTGAGTGTTACAGATTTAAGCTTCTTGGAAATAGATATAGAGTTTGATAAGGATCAACCATCAATTATTACAGCAGCAACTGTATGTACATTCTAGGCGAATTATTTCCGGAAGGATAGTTAAAAATGAAAATAAACCGTGCTCATTATATTGACAAATAGCACGCTTTTTTGTTTTGATAAATGCACAATATCTTCACCGTCAGACAATGATAAAAGTTTTCAAAATATTCGAGAATTCTATTTAATTCATGTATAATCCCTACCTACAAGAGGTCTCGCTTCCTACATCAGTTACTGCCCATTCCCAAGTACCGTATTTCCTCTAATAAGCGCCCGGGCGCTTATTTTTTAAGCACCCCTTTACCCCCCCGGCGCTTTTTAGAGGCCCGGCGCTTATTGGAGACCCGGCGCTTATTTCTTCCAAAGAGAATTGAACTTTGTTTTAAGTCGTCTTTTACCATGAATACCTGTAAAATGTTTACTGAGGGAGTATTTATCTAATGATTAGGACCCGGCGGTTATTAGAGACCCGGCGCTTATAAGATGCCCGGCGCTTATTTTCTTAACTACCTATGACCCCCCGGCGCTTATTAGAGGCCCGGCCCTTATTGGAGACCCGGCGTTTATTAGAGGAAATACGGTATACTAAGTAGTGATGCTTGTTTTCTAAACTCTAAATGTTTTTAATCTTAGGTATAGTAGGAGACTGGAGGAACTACTTCACAGAGGAGATGTTGGATGACTACTACTGTGTGTATGAGGAGAAGATGGCGGGCTCCAGGTTCTATCATCTGTACTCAAGGGACAAATTCGAGTAACGTTTAACGCCATATTTGAGAATTGGCTCGCACTTGTTCAATACATTTACCAAAGTTCAAAGTTCACATATGTGCCAGTGTACGATACGTGACCCTACTCGTTATATATACATGTTTCATCAAAGAATAAACATCTTATCTATCTAATATACCGAAATGTAATTATATACGAATTTATGAACATTTTGAATAAATAAATGCAAGATCATGTTTTATTTTTATTCCAACATTTAAAAAAATAAAGCAGGAAAAGGGTCAATGGTTTTTTGAGAACATCTACGATTGACTCCAAATGTATAATTAAACCCTTATTAGAAATTTTATTCTATAATTATCCGTTTAAAAAAAAAATCAAACGCTTTTTTACTGTTCATTCACTGCAGTCTTCGTAAGGTGTAGACCTGCTAGACGAGGACTAGTCCCATTCAACGGCTGTGCATGTATACACAGTCATGGGATAGGACTCCAGCTTTTTCTCTTTGAATTAGTGATTTTACCCTTAAACGCCAAATATTGAGTAACCGATACATCCTGTAATAAAAAAGACAACACAATATTCACGAGAGAATAATTTAATGAAGGAAAGGAAGCAATTAAAAGGCGAGACAATTCTGGAAGTCGTTCAGTGACATTAGTCACGTCATCGTACCAGATAATGTTGTAGATTTGTGGAGGGATTTTACGACCTCTTCACTATATCATAAAAGAGTATTTTACAACTGCTTCTTTTAGGGCTCAATCAAGATTATGTAGGTTTAAAGTGATTTCTTACTTCTATGTCCACTATAATAAGACTTAGAAATTCTGAGAGTCTTTGTGCAGTATTAAGAGTTTCAACTGCAAACTATAAAACGGGAACACATCTTTGAATCATCCTCTGTGTGCAAGCATCGACAGCAGCAACATGGCACAGTTGAGCAGCAGCATCACAGACGGCACGCCTGAACCTGCAGGAAATAGCAAATACAGGATATCATATTATATCAAATATAGAACTAGAAAGTGTTTTTACCCGTAAAAGCAGATTTCTCCCCCTTCCTCAAATGCTCCAAACCTCTAAACAATACTATCATAAAGCACCATTAATGTTCTCTGTATAATTCAACTTGAATAAATAACCTATCAACTTCACAATTGTAGCAAACAAAATATTAAAAATTCTTAACGATTTGATGCTGAAACTCTTGAAAAAGACTAAGTCCAAATTGTTGCCATGGAAATAAAAAAAAACAAGTAATTGTCACAAACGTGACCATGTCCCCCGCCGCAATCAAGAATATTTCATTCAATTGTTATTATTCTTATGAGAATGTCATTGATTTTCAGCATCTTTGACATGAAAGGTCACCCAAATTGATTGGCGTTTGCATATTCCGAAACAAAGATTAGTACAGATTGGTGCATGCATATTCTCCAAATGATTGGTACCAATTTGAAGATACTTAATACAATTGTTCACAAGATATCGCGCCAACAACATTTAAAAAACGGTAAAGATGACGTCATGGTCACCCAAATCAATTGGTGTTTGCGTATTATCCAGATGAAAATTGGTACCAAGTTTGAAGACTCTTTGTCGAAGGGTTCATGAGATATCGCGCTAACAACATTTTCAAAACTGGTCAAAGTCTTGCCGTGAATTTGAAAATGAGGTCAAGGTCACCGAAAACTTTTCAGGTCTGCGTATTCCCCAGATGAAGACTGGTACCAAGTTTGAAGATTCTAGATTGAGCGGTTCATTAGATGTCGCGCTAACAAGAAGCGGGACAGACGGACGGACGTACGGAGCTGAATATTATGTCCTCCGCTCCGCGCTATTACCGTTGTCGCAAAACTGCGCTTATAGAACGCAACGTCATGTAACTTCAAAAGCCAAATTAAACCCAAAAGTTACCATGCCTCAGAAACCACAAAATTATTTCATGAACTATATCATGAAAGTGTTAAGTGAAAAGATCTATGTTCACCTTAGTTTTCGAAAGATTTATTTGTTATCTTATCACTAGACGTATATTCCAGACCCGCTGTCTATTTTCAGCTTTTTTTAAATTTTTATTTCCCTACGGCGTTAATTCGAGACCGGGTTCTATTCGAGACCGACCTCTAGTCGCATACTGTAAACAAAGCTACTTCATTTCTATATTAAACTTTTATAAAATTATCCGTTTGAAATACTATTTAAAGCAACGCGAGAGAAATGAAGGAGCCTGATTTACATAATGTCTATTGGAGGAAGTACGGTACTTACCATTGTGGTGTGTAGTCGATTCCGCATCGTGCCCGCCGCCCCCTGCAGCCGCTGTCGTCATGCCGTCCACCTGGGTACCAGTCAGCACGAGGATAGCTGGGGAGGGAGGAAGATATCGAAATTATAATAATATTGATATTTATATGTCGCCTTTTGTACGTCCTAACACATACCCAAAGCGCTACCTAAATCATCTTCCTACGCAAAGCCTAAAATGACAGCATTTTAGGCCTTGCTGTAGACCCATTATTTCTCTGTGCTGCTATAGTGCCCCTACAAGCTAGGGAGCGAGCATAGAAAACTCACCGGTCGGCAGCAAGGCACAAAACTGACAGTTTGGAAGTTTGGAGTTTTAGGCTTTGTATAGGAAGATGTAGACCGAAACTTCTGTCGCCGAATGCTGTATCCTCGCATATCGAGCCGCATACTATCCAGTGGGGTTGCAGGTAGAGCCTCTCGACCTAAGGAAGATGTATCTACATTATCACCCTAAAGGATATACTTAGCGCTAATCGTGGCCGTGTAGGTCAGTACATCATGTTTCCATGAACCCAGTTAAACAGCTGGAATGACTGAGTGCAATGTGGATGACGTACCTTGCCAAGGTACACAACACAAGACGAGACCTCGTGACATTTGGACAAAAAAACATTTTCGTATGCAGCCTAAACTTGAACTGCTTTCAGAACTGCCCTTAAGACCTTCTCTTCCGTCAAGCCTTTGATTGACTTTAATCCACACCCGTGAGTGCGCTCTGAGCATGAAAGGCGCCATACAAATGGCCTTTTTATTATTATATTATGACCACAAATGCCATAACCTGAAGTAAACAAACTATTATAAAAAGCAGAAGTAAGTGGATGAGAAGTTAAGCTTAAGAAACATGATTTATTCACTTTATCTTAATTGATGAATAATTTCAGGAATCTCATGTTTGTTATAAGAAAGAAGAGTACCATTGGACATGTTTAATAAACAAATGTATTATCATATTATTAGTTAATTGTAACGATAGGCAAAGTTATAAATAGGAAATTGCCTCGAGAAACGGCAAACCGTCAGAAGTGATCAACCAATTTAGGGAAACAATTCTGATGGTATACATTTAGATTTAACAATGATCATACACTTTTATGAGTTATAGATTTTCAATAAAAATCAAAGTATTATCAACAAATTTTATTTCATAAATGAGAATTTGCCCGAAAACATTCATTGACTGAATAACAACTATTACCTAATGCTTTTTGGTTTACAATACATAGAGGATATTATACGAGTGTCCATGACATACTATGTTTACGACACGAGTGGCTAAATATTAGTATTTTCCGAGCGAGAGCGAGGGATATACTGATATTTAGGCACGAGTGTCATAAGCGTAGTATGTCATGGACACGAATATGATATTCTGTCTATTACCGTAATCCCAAAATTAAAGAAAATGCTCAAAAACTACTTCTCAACATAGGCGGACTAGCCGCCGCCGACCCGTATAGATTGTGACGTCATAGGTGAACCGTGACGTCAAAGCATTGTTTTTAACGTGACGTCACAATTAAAAAGTGGTATTTTGCCCTAGGGCAACATGAAAAATATGAACCTCGATATGACTACCCTCGTAGGTAATAAATACATGAATGCATGAATTAGCTATCAAGTCTGTCTATTTCGAGCAAATCGCCTTTCCATTGATTCTGAGTCTATATGTGTCATACATGTATAAATATTGTCCTTGATAAATAAAGTTCCTTTTAATTAAATGTAATAAAACAGTACATCAATAACTTGAATGTAATGCGAAAAATGCAACTACATGTATGTACATATACCGCTTACCCACAGAAAAACTAGGTTTAATGTTTCCTAATTACTCTAATATCTTGGAAACGTCTGAAATGTTAATTCATTCATTTTTTGTATTTGATAAACATTCAATAAACATAAACAAAAGATAGATATACTTAATATAAAAAAAATAAAAAAGATTTGAAATTTTAAAATAACCTTTTCCTAAATTTATTCTTTCCTCAAAGTCGGGTATTGCTTTTAATGTTTTCAAAAATTCTATATTTGCTCCTAAAGGAACATTAGCAAAAAGTCAACTAGAAAAGGTTATTGCCAATGTTTCCATACAGTATTACTTACACAGTTAATCTAGTGCAAGTATTATTGAATATGAGTCTCAACGAAGCTTATTGCAAAGTTGCATTGAATGAAAATATCAAGGAAAAGAGTCTAGAAGCAACCAATTCAAGGACCGACACGAATTTCAATAACCTATTTTAAAAAGAAATTCCTAATAAATTTGTTTAAACCCTCCAAAATATGCCCCTTTTATTCTTTGTGTATATTTATAATCTGATGCGTTTACAATTGGTTTCCATTCACACCTTATTTCTAACATAATTGATGGTTCACAAAATGCGCCGATATATGCGTTTCACCTAAAAATTATGCATACATGTACTTCTTAAACTGAATATTGGTCGACAATGTACAGCGAATAGTACCGCACAAAAAATAAATTCGGCAATGTTTATCAAGCAGATAAACTACAAAATTATGGAGTGATAAAGATAGTTCGTATGTGTATATTTTAAGAACGTATCACTTCTGATGATCATACAAGGTATTTGTTGGTTAAAAATGAGCACGAGGCGGTTTTTCGCATTTAGGTAAAAGATGCAATCATTAGCTTTATAACTTTTAAAAATTTTGACATGTACATATTACACTTTGGCACATATCACCGACAATACATGTACGATACATACTCTTTCCAACTAAAAGAAGTATTTCTACTCACCAACACAGACAAGTAGACAAGCGGTCCTCATGATGGTTTCAAATCGTCTCCAGAAGTATCCAGAAGAAATGCCGTCGTCAGGGCAAACGAATACTTATAATATCGGAAGTTGCCATGGACTTTGCCCAAACAAACAAATACTGCCTCTTTCATTTCAAAATTATCATCTAAATTAGCTGGCTGTATCTCAGTTCAACAATAACACGAAGAACAAATTTATTTCGGCGACTAGAAAAAATGACATGTAAATCCAGCGTGAAGCAAAAGGCGGGGTTCAAGGAGTACAACACTGAATATATTGATATTGTGGGAGCTTGCTAGAAATAGGGTTTCTGGGTTGTTTAATATTCATGAATAGATTAGCCTTTCGTGTTATGCAGACCCAAATTGAACATTTGATTAAATGTAGCCAAAGGTTGTTAGTACTTTCCAAGTGAGAATCTGAATGAATGAATACGTAAAGTGAAGTTTCAAGATAACATATATTGGTTTGTTGAAAGCATTCCTTTATGTAATAAAGATTTCCTTAATAAGATTTTTTTTATATTGTATAATGCGAGAACATACAAATACATTCTTGAATAAATTTGATTCGAATGCAAAGATTGGTCGTTAAGTTAAGAGCAGAAGAAACGTCGCCACACAACAAAGGAGAAATTTCTATCCATGTTAAATCAAGTTTTCAGAATTTTAAAATACGTTTTTGAATATCAAAATCATATCTTTTTTTTTATCACGTCCATGCATTTTAAGAAATCCTTTTTTTTATCCATTAACTAGAAGAAATCGGAGAGTCAAATAGTTTTTTCTTGCGCTCCACTGTAATAATGTGTTAACAGATTCATTTCAAAGAACATAAAAGATGTCGATATATAACAATTTTTTTCTAAACCGAAGTCCTACATTTCATAAGTTAACTTCATTTCAAAAGATTCTGGCATACTATCATTTTGGAAAAGCTTTTTTCGAACGTTTGTGTATTTTGACAGATATAAAAACTAAATTACATAGTCCGATATTTTAAATTTTGTCCGAGTGTATTTATTCACAAAATGTGCGCAGAGGTTCAATGAAGCTTTTAACTGACAGCAGTTTATGTAAACTGTGTTGAAATATGGTGACGTTCCTTTTTGCTTTTGAGCGTATCTTGTTACAAGTAGTTTTACTAGACTGCATTGACGTGAAATGTGATATTATGTTGTTATTGGTACGTCATTTGCATTTGAACAATTTACAAGAAGTACCAATTGAAGAATTCATCATTTGGTGTAAAACACAACCGCGATATTATTTTGTCTTTACTTATCAAAATATAACGTTAAGACATGACCCAGCGGCATTATTAAGAATATTAGGAATATTTTCCAACGATATTTTGCCCAAAACCAAAACCATAAATTTAAACTCGTTGAATCAAACTCTTCTTTTGCCTTTAGATAAGCCAATACCTTTAACAGTGGCCAATAACGTCTTTGTGCAATTTTCTGTAAATTTGATATTTGAAAATTGTGTGATTTTTTAAGGTTCAAACTGCTGTAAAGACAAACTTTTGCGTTGAGGTCATTTACTAAAAAGTCACCAATTCAGTCAAGAGCGTGATAATAATCCCATTACAGCAAATGATATTGACTTTCTTTGCAATTATAAGGTAACATGGATAATGACTTAAAAATACGAAGTTTTTTGTAAAACGAATAGCAACAGTGAATAGTACATCGAACGAAGTTTTCGTTTCCACACTGCTAGATGATTATTCATTTGAAAAATCCAAATTAAAGCCTGAAAATTTGTTTTGTTTTGGTGCTTAATTCATTTTTTTGTATATATATAAAAGTGAAAGTATAGGACAGCGACCGAAAAATACAAAAACATCCAAAATCAAGCCTTTGTTATAAGATGACCTAACATGTTGATAAACATCATTAACATTTAGGTCTTATTTTACAACATGACTGTTCTTGGAATGATCAAAGAAATGACATTGCCAACAAAGTTGCGCCAATGGTAAATTGCCTTAGAAGTCTCAAATATCGTCTAAACAGGAAAACACTAGAAACAATGTATAAACAGTTCATTCTCCCTTTATTTGACTACTGTAGTCATATATGGGATAATTGCACAAACCAGCAAGCAGATGTACTTGAAAAGCTCAATCTTGATGCTCTGAGAACAGTGTGTGGAACCGTTCGCGGCACCAGCCACAACAAGATATATAAAGAAATCAATTGCCAACCGTTCAAAAAATGACCTTCTTCTATAAAATGACCAATAATAGTACACCAAGTTGCCTAAGCAACCTTGTACCTCCATAAACATCAGAAGTTGTTAGCGATGATTCAAAACTTCAGACCATAAACTGTAAAACTGCAAATTATGCAAAATCTTTCCTTCCAGATACTGTTAAATTATGGAACTCATTACCGAAAGAACACAGATATTCACAATCCTTACTAAGTTTTAAGAATGCACTTCTAAAAGATACCGACACATACACTCATTTTGACCTTAATAACGGTAACAGGTTTTGTCAAATCATACATTCTCGCCTCAGACTAGGATGCAGTGACCTAAACGCACATAAGTACGAACGATTCATATCACAAACACCTGTCTGCTCGTGTGGCAATCATTACGAAGACCCATCTCACTATTTCTTCTCATGTCCTCTTTACAATGTCATGAGGCAAAATTTGTTCTTTTATAATCGGGGATTTGATTTGAAATCAGTTCTATTTGGGAATTCAAACTGTTCTTAGATATTGAAAATAATGAACTTTTAACTTCTGTGCACATAGATTTAACAGGCATATTTGAGAAATAACTTGTTAAGTTTATGTATTCTCATGATGATGACTTCTGTGGCATTTGTTGTTGTTTTGAAAGATCACATTACAATTAGTGTTACGAAATTATTAAGATTTGTGTTAGTGTTTACTTTTGTAAATAGTCATGCTTTTGTAAATACACCATGACTTGAATTGTAATATGTACACTGGAGCGGTATTCAGATAAGCTTTGAGCTTGTTTACCAATCCAGTTCTTCTAGAAAAGAAATAAATATGTTTAAACCTTATCTTACCTTACAGTAAAATACTCGTTTTTGATTGGCTGATCATCGAATAGTTTATAAGTTGTTTGCTTCTCACGAGAGTAATACGGTCTGATGTATCATCTTTGTAGAAATGTTGCCCGAGCCGCAAGGCGAGGGCTGACATTTCTACAAAGATGGTACATCAGACCGTATTACCCGAGGGAGAAGCATACAACGTATTTATCTTACCGTCATGTCAGAAGATAATATATCCATTTTAGTTTGACTGCCGTTAACGGATGAGCCATCACCGCATGAACGGCCTTGACCCTAAATGTAAACAAAATGGCGTCGTCTAACCCGACTGCAATGTTATGAATCGTGTTACGTAAAACTATTACACTAAACATGCTGAAAAACTATTTGATTTTAATCCTATAGCATGTGCAAGTAATGCAATGCAGAATTTGGTTCCAAACAAAACTTAGAATGACGAGAAAACAAATCTATAATTAATAATCACGAAAACAGCTTATCGAACGTATGTAAACTCTTGACACCGCGTGCGTCATTTGGTAACGTCATCTTAACCCTATGCGACACCTCTTCTCGGAGAGGAGCTGTTGCTATGGCAGCGGGGTACATGGAATTTGTACACCGTGAGAGGTGAGACTCGGGTGTACATAAGATAAAACGGGTCGATCCTCAGCCAATCAAAAACGAGGATTTTACTGTAAGGTAAGATAATTATCTTATGTACCCCTTACATTACTTACACATGCTATAGAACTAAAAGCAAAATGTTTTTAAGCATGTTTAGCCGAGTAGTTTTACGTAACACGATTCATAACATTTCAGTCGGGTTGGCTGACGCCATTTTGTTTACATTAAGGGTCAAGGCCGTCAATACGGTGATGGCTCATCCGTTAACGGCAGTCAAAATAAAATTGATGTATTTCTTCTGTCATGACGGTAAGATAAATACGTTGTATGCTTCTCCCTCGGGTAATACGGTCTGATGTACCATCTTTGCAGAAATGTCAGCCCTCGCCTTGCGGCTTGGGCAACATTTCTACAAAGATGGTACATCAGACCGTATTACCCTCGTGAGAAGCAAACAACTTATAATGTTGATAATAAACTGCATCCGTGGGACATTACTCAAATGTTTCCCTTGCCGTGCGAGTCAGAGAGAAATTTAAAGATCTTTAACCGAGCCCTTCTGCATAGATGATATTGTCTTCTCAAAGATCTGCTTGTTTCTGAAAAGAAGTCAACAGGATGATTGGTGGTGAACCATGCTCATATTTGATGATTGGTCAAGACAAAATTGAGCAAGTCAGAAAATTGAACAAATTTACATCAATCTTCCTAGTGCCTTTCCAACACTTTCTCCTGAACCTCTCCTAAGGTTAGCCATGACAGTTTGCAAAAGTTGTGACATAAAGCACATGAAATTATACAGCTGAAATGCAATGAAAATGGATAATTCTAAAAGACCCAATACCAATACAGAAAGCGAAGGTGGTTTCAATGTGAAATTCATCTATACAGAATATCGTGATGCAGTTATTAGATCCTTCATATATCGCAATCACGATGTAACTCTACCTAGGTGTACCATAAAGCATGCACATAATGTGAAAATTTTGATTTCACAGAGGAAATTAATCTCTGACAGTGTAATTATGATTAAAAGACCCAAGCCTTATTGCATTGTGATTTTTTATTTCTTCATTATAAGGAACACCTCATGCTTGACAATGTGTAACTATACCATTAACCGCTGGACCATAACTGGCAAAAGACTGAAAATTATTGTTTAAGTTAGGGAAAGATTGCGGGCAAACATCCTTTATTATTGAAAATGCCCGTGGATTATATGTTATCCATAACTTAAGATGCTGTATTGCTGTTGGTAATCCTTTTTTGGTTTTTGTGAATCTTTGCCATTACCATAAAAAATTACTAATTTTCCATCATAAACCTTTAGTGACGTCACTCTATTGTTCTTTGAGGTCTTTATATATTTCATACTCGAATGGCAAGGGAATTATTTGAGTAATGTCCATCGAATACAGATTATTATCAACATAATAGCCCTGCAAGGGAGGATATTATTATGATGTATCTCTCTTCATATAATTATTCGGAACGATGTAGTTAATGACTTTAGTTAAAGTCAAAGTGTCAACTGACTATCACTTTTGAAAAATATCACAAATCCAATTTTGACACTACAAATACGATATGCCGTCTAGAACCCGCAGAGTTTACACTCCCGAAAGATAAACCAAACGCTCTGACTACTGAGCTATTATGACAGCGCTGAAAGAGGTCTTTTGTTAGATCCTTTTATAACAAAGGTCTTAGTTTGTTTTTTTATAAATTTTACGGCCGCATCTGTTCTTTCCCATCCTTTTACGCTATCGATCATATCAATGTTGAGCCTATAGGCCAAATATTAACAGAGCCCAAAGTTCAGGAGTGTAAACATGAAATTCTTTTATTCTCATGGGAGTCAATAACAAAAACAAAAAGTATCATGACATTTGTTTTATTACAGATCACAGTGAATGAAAGCTAAGCTCTGACAAGAACACATCTGACTGCATTGACCTTAACACCATCCTCTCAACAATTCTCTTTCTTCTTCCAGAAACAAAAAGTACACACTCATCCCTAAAGTAATGAATAGTAATATATACATAAATACAACAAATAAGTACAACAATTATAACAACATAATGATAAAAGATTACATGGACGTCATGGTAAAACACTTATTAAAATATTTTACATGGCAGTGTAACATGGCGCACACACACACAATTATATTGAAAGAATTCAAGATAATCTGTTGTTTTCTTTGCCCTAGCATTAATAAACATCATCTTGGTGCTGAAAATTGTAGTTGGTATTCATGCTACTTTGTAATAAAATACACATAATTTTCTTATGGTTTCAGAAGTCTTCAAAAAGAAAATTATTTAACGACTAATAAAATGTACATAATTTTCTTATGGTTTCAGAAGTCTTCAAAAAGAAAATTATTTAACGACTAATAAAATGTACATAATTTTCTAATGGTTTCAGATGTCTTCAAAAAGAAAATTATTTTACGACTAATAAAATGTACATAATTTTCTAATGGTTTCAGAAGTCTTCAAAAAGAAAATTATTTAACGACTAATAAATTATACATAATTTTCTAATAGTTTCAGATGTCTTCAATAAGAAAATTATTTAACGAATGATAATCTATTCCAGGACAAAATATGAAATTTTATTGATGTCTAATCAAAAGTCAAAAGTGAAATATCTTATCACATGATGATTTCATGCTTTCAGATATCCCATAATTAACCTACCTGTAACACTGACAAACTTTCCACACAAGGCATGGATCTTGCCTGTCACAAAAACTGGCTGATTTCAGCCTTACTGCTTTTTGTGACATATTGCAACTGACCGCTTTTGTCCAATCAGACAGCAGAAAGCTTGAGGTTGTAACTTGTTGCCAATGTGGGCACTACACCCAAACTAGGAATTATGGTGTGATACAGCAAGGCTTGGATTAGCCATTGTTGAAAACAGTGTTTGACAAAAAGCTCTTAAAACTGTGTGTCATTAAAGAGCCACTCCGTAATTTTCAAAAATGTTTTCACGCTTTGAAACAAATGTAGATAGCATAACAAATGGTATTAATTAAAAACATCTCTCAAAGTCGCCCAAAATGCATATTTTATGATTAATTCTTGTTTCCAATGAAAATCTTATAGTAGTCATATATATATATTAGTGAAAGCCAAATTCTCATGTCCAGTTTACATGAATACTAGTTATATAAGCAATCAAACATTATCAACTAATTTACTTGCAACTGTCTTTCTGACTGCTTTCGATTAGTTTCCAAAATTATGTTTAACTGATTTACGAGCATCATTGTCAAGTTTTTGATCATAATCATGACTTCAAACCTTACTACTGTTACTATAGACCATTGACTAGCTGTAAATGATACTTTTTTGCAACAGTAATTACTTTTTGATTAAATGACACTATTGGTAAAATTTGACATGCGATACCCTGAGAAACTCACGGAGTCGCTCTTTAAAGGCCCTGAAGAAGTTGGGGCCATATTGGACTGGTTCTCATTTGACTTATTCTAAAATAACAACAATATTCTTGGCATCTATGAGTTATAATTACATAACACTGTTGTCAGTTTAGAGTAATGGTAATGAACGTTCGTGTAGGAAATATGTCTTTCTGCAAGTTATGTGAGAATAAGGAACAGTGAGAAACAGTATAATCTTTGAGGTTGATATGGGATATACATATATATGTTACAGTAAATCTGTGTAATCAGTAAATACATGTAATTACTGTTTCACTCAGTAAATACATGTATTTACTAAAATTTCTAGGAAATAGACGTATTTACTGAATTTAGGAGCATATTGTTTCAAACATTTACTGATCAGGTTTAGTAAATTTGTGAAATCAAGAATAAATGCAAAAATGATGTGCTTGAACCTTGATTGGTGAGTTATGAAGCTTACTTGACTGAATAGAACATCAGCTGACCAATCAAAGGTTCACACCAAGGCTTTGTTTCTTGATTGGTGAGTTATGAAATGAGCTTGAGTGAACAATCAAGCTGAATAATCAAAACTTCATGCTAACTCAGGTTTCAGAATACTTTGCATGTTTGCATATTGAATTTCGCCACCAGACAATAATGACTTCCGATTTTGAAGATACATTTAAGAAGGAATTGTATAAAAGGCACAATGAAGGAAAATGTCTTTTGATTCCCAAGGATGAATATTACCAGTTGTTGAATAAAGTGAAGATTGCAGCAGCAGAAAGTGGGAAAAAGTCGCGATCTGACTACTATTTATTGACAAAGTAAGTTTATTTTCAATGCTCCTCGTTTCATGAAATTTTTGTTTTGTTTTTGTTTTTTAAAATTTATGATATAATGTATGAAATTATTTGTTTATGGAAAACATATTTAATTTAGACCATATTATATTCAAACTTAATTAATTCCAGGTATGAAGTTTTGCAATGTGGAGATGTTGAGAAGTTGATAAGAAAGAAGACAGAATCATCGGACAGCCAATTTACTTTGCAACAATTGAGGAAACTTATGACATCGTAAAACGGGCTCATGTTGCAACTGGACATGGAGGACGTGACCGAATGCTGAAAGAACTACAGAAGAAATATGCTAATATCAGCATCAAAACAATTGAATTGTACAAATCTTATTGTGTTGAGTGTCAACAGAAACGTAAGAGGGCAATGACAAAAGGTGTTGTTGTCCGTCCTATTCTCAGCAAGGAATTTTCTTCACGAGGACAAGTTGACTTAATTGATATGCAAGCAATGGCAACATCCTCATACAAATGGATAATGGTGTACCAGGATCACTTAACTAAGTTTTGCATATTGAGAGCACTGAGTCTGGCGGTGATGAAACGAGTGAAGATATACAGACCCACAAAACTAACATCCTGAAGCGCCGTGCTGAAGCTAGCTCAAGCCAGAGAGTTCAAGCTGAACGCATGGCTAAGCGTAGCCGGGTTGAAATGAAAAGCGGTGAGATAGGAGACAATGTTGCAGTGCCGATACCAATGGTTGATCGTGGTAGAGGAGATCCTAGAAATATACTTGGTGTAATAGTGGACAGAGATATAGACTCTGACCAATATAGAATTGCAGTGCGAGCAGGTATTTTGAATGGGAGATATTCAAGAAACCAATTTGATCTTTGTCCGCAACATTTGTTGACCTTGAATGATGTATGTCAGGAAAAGAACATATCACTCAGATCTGCAGTGACAAAAGAATCAGCTTCTGGAGGGCAAGGTTTCGTTAAATGTTCTTGCTCTGGTGTGAAGAGATGCCAGTCCAACCGAAGCAAATGTTTTAAATCCAAGTTGTTGTGCAATTCCAGGTGCCACAACAGCCTTAACTGTTGCAACAAATAAGGTCTATCCAACAACCAGACATGTTTCTGTCATTAAATGTAATTGTTTGAATTCTCCTGTGTTTGTTTTTATGTTTAGTAAATACGTGTAATTACTTGCCTCTTATTTCAGTAAATACGTGTATTTCCTGGAAATTTTAGTAAATACATGTATTTACTGAGTGAAACAGTAATTACATGTATTTACTGAAAGTTTCAGTAAATACATGTATTTACTGATTTCACAGATTTACTGTAACATATATATATATGGCTGTATATCCCATATCAACCGAAAAGGAGTATATAACCGTCTTACACAAAATGGGAAATCATTTTAGAACATATTTTTCTATTTTGTTAAAAAAGATTAAAAAATAATTAGGAAAAAACAGTATTTTTCAGGCTGAAATAATCCACATAACGCACCTAGGTCGTTATGTCAAAAAGCAACCTGTAAAGACAAAGGAAATAATCTCCCGCGTTGTGTCATGTTAAATTAACCCTGTGAGATTGTAAGGACTCATAACTTTATAGGTGTGATCCCTTGTGAATAACCGACTGTCTGTATTTGATGCATATTACAAACACTGATTTGAACTGGCATGAGTTGTTCTTTGCAGGGAAAATTGTTGACTTGCTTTCATATATGTAATGACATTGCTTACATTATAATAACTCTATTGCTTATGTTGAAAAACACACACTAAGACTGGAAACAGATTTCTGGATATTAACTTCAAAGTCAGTAAGTACATATACTTCAAAACATGTTTCATAAGTTTTTATCCAGAAATCTTGTCCACTACTATGTTTTTCACTGCTAAATGCCCTTTGAATATTTTATGATATAAATGATAATAAATAAGGGTGAAAAGATGAAGAGTTGTTTCCCTTAGATAGTTATTACTCTGCTTCAAACATATTTAGAAAACATTTCCTTAATCATTTGAAATGTTAAGGAATTGCAATCATTAGAGAAATTTCAATCCTATTGAACGATTCCTTACTTCTAAAGATTTGTTTTCAACATTCCTTCATTTAACTATTTTAAATCATGCAATCATAATGTAAAAAAAGGAAAGAGTTATTAAGCTTTAAATGAAAATAAACATTGCCACACAATCACATCATCCACTTCATTTAGTGCTCATGTACATACCACCAGTGGAGAAGTAAATTGGAAAAATAGTCCTCATTACACTGAAATCAAACATGACCCTATGTAGTTTAAAATTTTAAAATCAAATAGATAATAACGAATTGTAACTAAACATTTTTCAATTGCAGATTGTAATGAAATATAAACAATACAGATTGTAACAAATTGAGGCTTAATATTGTTCAATTGCAGATTGTTATGAAATTAAAAGTCAATAGATTGTTTTATAATCAAAACTGATTATTTCACCAAAAAGCCACAACCATAACACCCATGAATAAAACATGAACATTATTATGCTCCATACAGCAAAACTTGCAGCACAAGTTAAACAATGACTTTTGATATGGTACAAATCAATCTCAACAAATGACTTGATATGTTTGGGATGATGACATACAGGTCACATGTACGTGTAAGATCAACATGGAGGAAAGGCTTTAAATGATTTTTTAAAGAATTGTAACATATTGCAATATCATATTTTAGTGATGAAATTATAGAATACCCCACAATTAATACAAAAGCAATCACTAATCTGACAAACCATATTGCTTTCTTAGTCATAACTCACAAGAGAAGACAAATGCTTTTACTTCAATTGGATTTTTTCATTTTAAAGAATGTGAGCTATTTGTTGTGAAATTTTAGCAAGACTATCATTATTATTAACATGATTAAAAAAGTTCTATGATCACATTCAAACGATAAACAGGAACATCTCCTGGAACAGGAGAATTTTTTAACCCCCCGTAAAACCTAATAAGATCCCCTTTACATTATTATAACACCAAACATCATCCCAAACTTATCATTCTGGGTCCCGTTCCACAAAATACTTACAATCGAGTGTAAGGCCCCAATTGATTGTAACCAATGTTAAAAGAATGGGCTACAATCGATCGTACCTTTACAACTGTTTTGTGGAATGGCACCCTGGACTTAACGTATCAATAACATGGACTGATTGGTTATTCCTTGGACAACAAAGCTGCTGGGAGTATTGTCCTGGGAATTATTCCTATCGCCTGCGACACCCGATCGGCAAGCCACACTGGAAAAAGAGGATACAAGTTCAACATAATGTCTGCGCCGGTACCACACGGGTACCGCTCCCGGGGTCGTTTCGAGAGAAGACCGCTCCTCATACACCTGATGACGGGGGTGAGATCTGTCGGGAACCGGGATGCGGAACCCAGGATGTGGGAGTAGGTGTTGTTCAAATAGTCTCGTCCGTACGTTTCCTGCGTTTTCTCGTCAATTGTATCCCAGATTTCTTCTTTTCTACCTCTTATAACACTTTCCTGCATGTTTCCTGCAATGATAAGCATAAAGTGATCATGGGTTTATGTAATAGTAGAGGTGCAACGTTACAATGGCACAGTAACATAAAGTGATCATGGGTTTATGTAATAGTATAGGTGCAACGTTACAATGGCACAGTAACATAAAGTGATCATGGGTTTATGTAGAGGTGCAACGTTACAATGGCACAGTAACATAAAGTGATCATGGGTTTATGTAGAGGTGCAACGTTACAATGGCACAGTAACATAAAGTGATCATGGGTTTATGTAGAGGTGCAACGTTACAATGACACAGTAACATAAAGTGATCATGGGTTTATGTAGAGGTGCAATGTTACAATGGCACAGTAACATAAAGTGATCATGGGTTTATGTAGAGGTGCAACGTTACAATGGCACAGTAACGTATCGTGATACATGGTCCACGATATATCATATTTTTTTAAAGGATGCGTATGGCAATACATACAATGAATTCTGAATGCTGAAACTGAGATAGATTTATAAGATACTTATACACACAAGAACCTCTCATACTTGGAAGTTGGATCATAGTGCAATTACATGAAACCAGGTAAGGCTTTGTTCTTGCACAAAACTAATTGATCCAAATATTATGTGAAAAGATTATTCTGAATGGAATAAATGTGTATAGGGATACTTATCGTATCCCGACCCCCATATCGGGATACGTATCGCATCTTGACACTCCCATATTGAAACACCTCTAGTAAATATGAGCTTTGTAGTTCAACATTCTTTGTATGACAAGAGTCTTAAAGTGCTGCTATTTCAGAAATACATATCAGTAATGATATTTCCATTTGCAAAATATTCAGTATCATCTTTGATCAGTTCTGATTGTGATTTATGTAAATTGGCTATTTACAATGGTTTGAAGCATCTCAAGAATTGGATACAAACAAAGTCAAACAGTCACAAGACCATTTATGCCATTACCACATTACACAAGACCAAGTCTATCCGAAATAAATTTTTTCAAGGATGTCATTTGAGATTAATTGGTCGTCTAGGAGCTAAGACAAAATGACAAACCAGTAAAGAATCCTGTTGGTTCGATAATTGCCACATGGACGTCCCATTTCTTCATCTCCTGTCTCAGAGTATTTGAGTAGGCAACCAGTGCATGTTTAGACATGCTGTATGCTCCGTTTCCTTCCATAGATATCCTCCCTGCAAACAAATATATTATAAGTTGTTTGCTTCTCACGAGGGTAATACGGTCTGATGTACCATCTTTGTAGAAATGTTGCCCAAGCCGCAAGGCGAGGGTTGACATTTCTGCAAAGATGGTACATCAGACCGTATTACCCGAGGGAGAAGCATACAACGTATTTATCTTACCGTCATGACAGAAAAAATACATCAATTTTATTTGACTGCCGTTAACGGATGAGCCATCACCGTATTGACGGCCTTGACCCTTAATGTAAACAAAATGGCGTCAGCCAACCCGACTGAAATGTTATGAATCGTGTTACGTAAAACTACTCGGCTAAACATGCTTAAAAACCTTTTGCTTTTAGTTCTATAGCATGTGTAAGTAATGTAATGCGGAATTTGTTTCGAAATAAAACATAGAATGACAAGAAAACAAATTTATAGTTATTAATCACGAAAACAGCTAATCGAACTTATGTGAACTCTGCACATTGCGTGCGTCATTGGTAACGTCATGCGACACCTCTTCTCGGAGAGGAGCTGTTGCTATGGCAGCGGGGTACATTGAATTTGTACACCGTGAGAAGTGAGACTCGAGGGGTACATAAGATAAAACGATTCGATGATCAGCCAATCAAAAACGAGTATTCTACTGTAAGGTAAGATAAATATACATGTATATACTCAAAAGAGGCTTAGGGTCAAGATAATATTTCTTCATGACATCTCTGTCGATAAAGAACAATTGCGTGGCTGCAGGATGGTTCCACAGAGGAATGGTGCACAGTGACTTACTCCCATGATTATATATATGTAATTTCAGTTTACAGCTTGCCAGACCGATATTAATAAAATCCTTATTTTATTTCCCCCCTTTACAGCTTTGACTTTATTAATTTGTATCCATCATGCCCTAAGTTGGAGAGGGGAACAAAGATTTACTACAATTTACAAACTTTTCTCCACCAGGGCTTAAGGGCTAATAAGCTAGTGGTCAAAATCATACATTGACAAAATATTGATTTTAAAGAGCAAAAGACATTTCTGAGGATTTCAAGATGATGAATGCTCACCTAATAAACTTGACACATTGATAATACGACCCTTGGCTTGTCGTATTAGTGGAAGCACTGACTTTGTGACTTTGACCGCTCCGAACAGATTAACATCCATCACTCTCCTCAGAACTTTCTCAGACGTCATTTCAATTTCCGAAAAATACCAAACTCCTGCATTGTTAACCACACCCCATAAGCCTGTAAACATGAAACATATTTATTAAAGTAACTTTTACTGTAAGTATAGTGGACGTACATTTTAAAGAACATTGGTAAGGTGCAGTTGAGAAGTTGAGAATAAGATATAACTAAGTTTCAAAAGTTGACAGTAAATATTTACAGCCATTCATAAAAAATAGAAAATAAGCAATATAGCTTGAAGTTACAAAATAAATAAGTTATTTGATTCGGGAATTCACAAATTAAGTTACAATGCAGGGGGCAATGGATGTGGAGAATAAGATATATATATATATATGTTTACAATGTTGACAATAAATACTAAACAGCATTGGCCATTCGAAGAAAAGAAAAAAAGCAATTTAGCTTGAAGTCCCAAAATAAATCAATAAGTTCAAAAAATTATGTAATAAGTTCTATTTAGGTATTTACCTTCCTCTCCTATTTTTGTCTGTATATACTCAGCTGCTGCATCAATGCTTTTAGAATCTGTCACATCAAGCTGAATAATTGACACTCTGAAACATATGTAAACAGTAAATTATTTTGTGAAATCTCTGTGATATATTGGAGTTACAACAATGGAGGATATGTCATCATTCAGGATAGTTTTAGGGTAGCTCATACATCTGCAGAAATGTGTCACAATTCAAACATATAAGAAACAGATTTATAGCTACAGTCAAATTATGTTGGTATGGTCCCATATATATTTCATATCAAATAGCCCCATTTCTTTGTTTACATTCAACCATCCTGAAACACAATTCACATTTACAACAGAGCTGTTACATTGTGAATAAATGAAAAGATAAATAAAGATTCATTAAACTCAAACTAGCTGTTACCGGTATTCACTTTTAAAGAAACCCTTTTTTAAATCTGCTCATTTGCCGGTTATAATTTCTCAGTATAATTCATACCTTTGAGAACATTTATTCCGAAGTTCAACAGAGCCAATGCTGTAAGTATCCAAACACCCAGCAAACACTCTCATTCCAATACTGTCCAACTTTCGAACAAGGGCATGACCAAAACCTGTGTCACAACCTGAAACATAAAATCATGAGCTATGAAAGTCTATATTTTAATAATTTTTGACAAAATCATTGGGAATAGTTTTATTTAGAGTTGTCAAGTTGAATTTCCAGTCACAGTCTGGGCAACCATGTCACAATTTTTTTCCTATGCTACTGAATATTTAGTGTATTTTGAGTTTTATGTTTATATATTTAAGGTCTCAAATAATGCAATCTTGATCAAATAGAATTTTGCCATTAAAACGAATTATGTGTTTACAATCGCAGTGAATGTTAATGTTATTTAGTTGATTGGTAAAATACCACGCCTACCTGTAATCAAGACTGTTTTGTTTCCCACAGGTAAATGACTAGCAGGGAGAATAGAGTATACAATTAAGCATCCGACAGCAAACGTGACAACACCGCCAGGTCCCTTGACAAGAAATTGGCAGAGAGGTTCTCCCAAAAACAACACGATTAAACTTAGAAACGATCTGAACCCAAAACGGAATTCATTTGTTAAAAATTTGGAAAGAACTGCCATAGCAAAGACAACTGTAACACTCGAGTAAAGGACTGAATACACGACAATGTCGTCCTGAGTGAACTCGCTTGTCGCATCCATCGTAATCACATTCATAATACGGCCTGATATTGTTATGCTACATATAATTGGGCGCTAATTTCAGGCACCTTAGAGCGTGTCCGCCATTTTAAAACAAGTGCTCGACATGATTCTGTTACAGAGATGTCTATTGGTTAGAAGAATGGGCGTGTGCTCTATCAGCTATTTCTATTGGTCGATCGGGCAAATTTGGCCTTCCCACAATTCCTAATCATCCAAGATGTCTGCCCCCACGGATTGTAAAATGCTTTGCTATGTTTTAGGACTGACAGTCTTATTATTCTTCAAAGAAACATGTTCCGTACGTTGTTGATACTTACATTGTAAAAAAAACAGAGTTTTTGTGTACATATGCACATTATTGACCAACAAAATTGTTGTCTAAAGAATTTCATACACAATTTAGTTAGACCTTCGGTTTCCGTGCACATCTACACTTCATGAATTTATTAAAACACACTTTCAAATGCGAATGCTGTACAAATAAGATAAAACTTTGCAGTAACAAGCTTTTTTTCATTTGAATTTTTTAAATGTTGAGACACATGGGGATAAAAAGTTAAGCAAACACAAATGTTTTGATTCAAGTTGCATGGGCTTTTATGATAATGGATGTTCAACCCATTCCCTTGAAAAGATATAGCATTTGGATATTGTCTGTTTTGATCAATGAGTAAGAAAAGAATATTGGTTTAAATGTTGCAGTGAGAGACATGTGGCCCCCTAAGAGGTATCTCTCATAAGAAAACAAACTGTCGATTTAATGTTTTCATTAATCTTTTCACAATTTCAATCAAAATATGATCATACACTCACAGCAAATGTTTATTATTATTATTATTATTATATGGATATTTATATAGCGCGCATATCCAACCACTCGTGGTTGCTCAAGGCGCTTACATTTTCCCCTGGTCAATGGCATTCTTTCACCGTCCGATCATTTTTCCAATTCAACTCCCTGGGGAGTATTCAACCGGCATCCATATGTGACGCTCAGGTTAGGGACCATTCTATGCCTCACAGGGTACCCATTCACAGCTGGGTGAACTGAGACACATAGTCACAGCAGTTTGTCCAACACTGCTGAACGCTGATAACCGACAGCTCGGCGTATGCACGTGTTCATGTATCCACCATTCAGCCACTGACATGAATTCATGGGATCTTTTAAGTGCGCAGTTTTTGTTGCACTACACACTAGGGCTCCAGGGTGACACTTATAGAGTTCTAACAGAGGTGAACTCTAGGTTTTTACACCTTGGCCTGGATGGGATTCGAACCCCGGACCTCAGCAACGTGAGACCGGCGCTCTTGCCGACTGAGCTATCCCGTACCCTACAGTTTAGCACTGTTCTTATGATGCTGTTACCACCCACCATTAAGATTTTAAGCCCCTTGGCCCACTCCTACTGGCAATTCACTAGAGAATAATTCAATTATAGTCTCTTCAGCAAAATAGGTAAAGTATCAGACTCTGAATTGGGAGGTTCCAAGTTCGAATCCTGCTGGAGATAATTACATTATCATTTGTGACATAAATAATGAATGAATAATGCCAGTTTATGCATGGACCCAACAGAGCATTCTTTCTTGGCAAAGATCACAGAAGCTCAAAATAGAATTAAATTTTTAGATCATATCGCTATAAATTTATTAGATATCAACCTACTTTTGAAGTTATGATATAACATTGGATTTATGAAAATGGAAAATTCTGGATCCTAACCAATTTTGGTTAACTTTGGTGTTGTTTTGAGTCTTTTAAGATCTTTTTGTTTAAAGAGTATAATTCATTTTAGAGAGACTGTAACTTGTCTTATTGTCTAAATTGTCTCCGTCTCATTACAATTAGAAGACATACCGTCGTAAAATCATTGATATGGTAAGATGGTATGCTGTCTAGTATTTTATGAGGCATCCTGTCAACAAAAAACAAGGAGAATGCTTAAATTTAGACGGCATCTATTTCTATTACATTATATCAAATAACAGATAGAATAGTTTGCATGCAATAAAGAAAATGAAAAAGGTATCAACATATGTGCAACTGCCACATCAATCAATACATTTATACTTGTACTACTTAGAAAGCACTATGAATGGTTACTCTCTGTGGCAAAAAGGTTACAAGAAAATCCTCTAATATGCACCTTTTCTAAAAGTAATATTTCGCATAATAAAAGTAAGCACATAAACGTGTTTGTACAATTACATAGTGGAACATCTTATCTATACATTGACGATATTTGGCTTCAATATATGGGACAGATTTTGAGATATGTCCAAAACACGATTGAGGTCCTCATTTTGCTTTTCCGTGTTTTTTTCTGATTTCTCTGGTCTCTGGAGGAGACCCTTTTCTATTTTTAGTTTTAACTGTTAGACAAAAGGGGGAATTCATTTGTATTAACGGATTGTAAGTCTGGGTGTTACTGTTTTTTCAAAATCTTTGAATAAAGGGTTGGACATTTTAAAGGATTTTAGACTGTATGCCGTCTTAGATCATAGACGGAATGCCGTCACCTACCTCACTGCGTTGTGCTCGTATTTAAACATGCTATGGCAAATATCATGATAGAAAAAAATGAAAAGATTTCAGGTACATTTATTGTATCACTGCTGAAAAGTATTGTTAAGCACAAGAGCAATTTATAGTGCACTATCAGTGTTGTTCCTAGAAGGGATCCAGGGGAAATTTGTCTACCCTCGGCTGGTGTCCCCTTAAATTTGTGAAGTAGGATATCTCTACCATTGCAAACAGTCTAATATTCTTACAATTGGCTGAAATGTTCCTTGCACTATGGCAAAGGTTCATTCAAAATTTAACTCTCTTATTATCATCTAAAGTTTAGTTATGTTAACTAAAGGGTTGATATATTTGTATTGTTTGTTTCAGTTTGAGGATGAGTTTGAAGGATCAAGAACACTAACTGTTGAACATTCCTTTGATAGAGGTAATGGAACAAATCAATCGATAGATTTGTTAATCTATTATGTTTAACTTGTAGGAATGTCACTGATATCATTGTCATTGTACAGTTTAAACTTTACGATACAAAACAGTTAACTATGTTGTGATTTAAATTATATTTAAATAATGTTCCAAAATTTTGTAAATATCAAATCAAACATCCAGAATTTGTTAAAATCGATAGTGTTTCTTTTCCTGTTTAAGTCGAAAAAGAAAAGATTATGTGACTTTTCTAAAGAAGTTTGCTTGTTTTTGTGTTAAAATGTCGATGACATGTACTCAAATATTTCTATTTAGATAATTTCATAAATTTGATATTTCTGTGATAATGTCACATTTACTTTGGCACAATATGTATGGTATCGTCACTACTATCGTGACCTTTGTATGATGATACGTATTGTATTGCTAGGTATCTGTATCGGGATATCCCTTTTCTCTTGGTGCTATTGATATTTTACACATCTGTGTTGCACCATCTGGTCAATAGATTGGTAGATATGATACATATCATGTGCATATTGCTGGCAAATTATTATTAATTTATTCATGCTATTGATTTGTTTATTTCATCCTTGTGTACATAATGATATGACAAACAATGAATAAGTCATTTCAACATTTGAGAAAACGAAAATAAGTTTCAGGGGAAAATCCTTGTTGTTGTTCTATTTTGTGATTGCTATTTGATTGTAGTTAATATCACCTGAAGCAAAAATATGAACACAGAAAAAAAAAGGTTCCCTTTGAATTTTTGTTTTCATGCAAAAGCCTTTTTGTCATTAAGTAATATACCTTATTGCAGATATTTTCACAGGGCTGAGTAGTGAGATTTGTTATCCTCTGAAGAAGATACATTTGGCCTAAAAAAAATTATTGAAAAAATTTAAAGAATATGTTTTTTCAAAAATGTGCTGCTGATAATTTGATGTTTAGGTAGATGATGTAAATAAGAGCAAGAGCTATTGAGTATGCATTCCCTTCATATGTTGCACAATGTTTCAGGTTCGAACCCGGTGTATACCAAGAGAGGTACCATCGTAATACACTCTCTGAAGGGCAATAGAGCACGTTTCACTCAGGCTGCTCAGCTGTCGTCAGATGAACGAGCACAACTACAGGTATGTATTAGGATAAAACCTGGTGAGTTGTGGTGATATTATACATATTATCCATCCAACCTACAACCAACCAATCCATGCATCTATCCATCCACCATTTAATCATCAATCCAATGAATTCACAGTATTGCACCCATCTGTCTATTCATCCGTTCATTGTTCCATTCATGAATCAACTCTGTTACTCATCAATTCAGCCATCCATCCTTCCACCCTTCCACCCTTCATTTCATCACCAATCCACCCATCAATACATTCATTCTTTCATTTACCAATATTCCACTCATACGTCTGTTTATCCACCCATCCATCCATCCATCATTCATCCATCCCATCTACCCATTCTAATATCCATCCATTGTAAAAAAACAATTTCTTAGATTATTGCTGCTATATGCAAGGATATAAAGTTTAAGCTATGTTCATCATTGTATCCTCAGCATAATTGTCATTCCAACTTCTAAAATGCCTCTCAAAGAAGTTGTATCAATGTTGTCATTAGTTTATTGAAGTAGGAGTACCAGTTGGTATAACTCCTTCAAACCCTACAATTAACACCATCTTTTTAATTTTGCAATAGCTTATTAAGACTTTTCAGTGTTCAGATGGGAACATATTTGTGAAAAATAAAATGGCTTCTACATGCTTTTATGGCTAAGACATTTATTTGCAATAGAATTTGTATTTATTTGTGAAGAAAGAACATGAAAAACCCTTTAAATGACTTGGAAACATCCAGACATTTGTGAAAATCACCACATGAAGATGATTATTAATTATCCTCAATGATTATTTACATACCATTAAGACAAAATTAAAAAAGCCATACCCTCATTTCTAACACTGATAAGAGCTGAAGAAGGCATAAACAGATCTAATATGATAGTTTTGTGATGTTTTTGAAGCTGATAATGGCAAAGAGGATTAGATCAGATTAGTTTGTGATTCGTTCCAAGAAAATGATCTTCTTAGCCTCTGAATTAATCGTCAAAACACCTGTGACTGAGTCTCATTTCACACTAAACACATTGATAAAAATGTCACAGACTGTGAAATAAAGAATACAGATAAAACTTGAATGTATTTCTCAAATAGCTTTATCTATATAATTTTAAGCAGTTAAAAAAATGAATTTTTTTTTTACATTTAGATATTATGTTGTTTGTGTGAAAATTGCTCTAATGTCTTCTTATTTGAGAATGAAAATATGCAGGGATCGAAATTAACTTTTTTTAAAGTGTGCCCGATGGGCACTCTGATGAAATTTTAAGTGTGCCATTTTGATTTCAGGTGTGCCTCTGATTTTTGAAAACAAAATCTAACAATTTAAATTGTCTGTAAAACTCGGATAAAAGTAGCCATGTAAATAACAATCAGGCACTGAAATGCAACATCTATCATGTATACCTTAAACTATGATTGCTTATACAATTTAGAAAACGTTAAGAACGATAAAAGAAAAAAAAAGAAGCATTGCCGTACACTGCAATACACGACCTCATAAATTTGCATTACTGCTGTTCTAGGGCCATTCTCCAAATGATGGTATCAGACATGAGAAATGTCATAATAATAACGGTTATATCTTGATAAATGTATTTCCTGGAAATTCATTCCATTCTTCAATTATTCTTATCAATCAATCAATTACTTTGATTTAACATGAGTTTATAATCGGTGATTATCACTACGAATATCACAATAAAAAGAACGTTGAGTGCAATGAATGTACATCTGTCAACAAATGGTGTTGGAGATTAAAACCACACATGAAGGCAATTAATTCATCACGATATTTACATATTAATGTAGTAAGCATTAAGGATGAACAAAAGGCCAAAATTATTCAACAAAATAACAAAATAAAATCGAAGTTTCCAGCCCGGCGATCAAGCTACTGCAATAACATTTATTCGTAATTCCCGTCAGTCTTTCTTGGTTGGACAATTGTAACAAAAGTATATCTATATATTCTTGCAAATCCCAAAATATCACTGTCATATACAATTACTTCTCTTGAATCAATAATAAAATAATTTCTCACAGCGAGAAGTTGTCCGATGCATTGCGTGGTTCCCTCATGTCTAAAATAACATCAAAATGAAACAGGTGATTTGATTGGTCTTCATGGGGTATCTGTTTGTCTTATCCAATCAGAACGTGTTATGCAGACAGGTCATGGCGTCACAGTTCTCTTACAAAATGATCATTCACATTTAAGACTAGTTACATGAAGGTAGTTTTAGCTTGACAATATAAAATTATCGACTGATATTCAGGAATTAACTCCAAAAGTCTAAAGGCTTTGGATAATAAATTAAGTGTGCCATACGGGCACGCAGGTAAGAATTCAACTGTGCCATTACGATTTTAACCGTGCCCTCGGCACAGTGGCACTAATAATTTCGATCCCTGATATGAATAACAATTGACTTAATTGAATTGAAAGTTACAATCAATTCATTAAAACAGTGAAGAATTGATCAATTTCAATTTTTGATTCAGACAAAAACGAGAATGACTCTTCGGCTCCTTAATTTATAATAATCGAACAGTCTCGTAAGTGATTAAACCTTAGAAAGATACCAGTATATAAAGAACTATAAAGAAAAAGTTAAGACTATACTGTAATTTTTCAAGACTTTAATTACCTTTAGAGGGACAGTAGCACGTTTTTAGCTCACCTTTACAAAGTAAATGTGAGCTTATGTCATGGCGCTTCGTCCGTCGTCCGTCTGTCTGTCCGTCTGTCCGTCCGTCCGTCTGTCCGTCCGTAAACTTTCACGAAAAAGACTACTCCTCCTAAACGAATTCAGATATCATTCTGAAATTGAAGTATGTTATACCCATGGTGATTCCTCACAGAAAGGTAGATGTTTCAGTTTTGAGAATCCAAGATGGCCGCCATGACAGCCATATTGAATTTTCAATTAGATTTCATGAAAAAGACTACTCCTTCTAAACGAATACAGATATCATTCTGAATTGTAGTATGTTATACCCATGGTGATTCCTCACAGAAAGGTAGACGGTTCAGTTTTGAGCATCCAAGATGGCCGCCATGACAGCCATATTGAATTTTCAATTAGATTTCATGAAAAAGACTACTCCTTCTAAACGAATACAGATATCATTTTGAAATTGTATTATGTTATACCCATGGTGATTCCTCACAGAAAGGTAGACGTTTCAGTTTTGAGAATCCAAGATAGCCGCCATGACAGCCATATTGAATTTTCAATTAGATTTCATGAAAAAGACTACTCCTTCTAAACGAATCCAGATATCATTCTGAAATTGTAGTATGTTATACCTATGGTGATTCCGCACAGAAAGGTAGACGTTTAAGTTTTGAGAATCCAAAATGGCCGCAATAGCAGCCATATTGATTTTTCAGCTGCAGATGACACATCATTATTATTAAATTTTAAGCTTTCATCAAGTGATCACTGGCACCATATAAATTCTCTAATTTGAACTTACTAATCATAATATTATCTTAAATATGGAATATTTAAGATTGTCGTGCAAGTTGTTCTATATTTTTAAGTGTTTCTAAAAAAAATTAAGATGAAAGACAAACATAATTGATTAATTTGTTTAAAATCTTTATGGCAACTAGCTGCAAAAACCAAATCACATTAAACATGTTAAATTTTAAACAATGGTATCTCCCTTATATTCCTTTAAATACCACACATAAGGGGTCAACCAGAGTTCAGATATTCCACTATCCACTAATACACATCCCAAGGCAGGCTGCTAGCATCACAGTGTCAGCTGCTAGTCTGTTGCATAATCAACTTGACCCAATTGATATGGCAGAGCATTATGCTATATGGCCATGGCCCATGTGTATGCAATAAAAGTTATGGACTTGTATTCTCATGACAGTGATATGTTCTTTCTAAGAATAACAACTTACACAAAACTTGTCTACAATAAGCCTTGTGTTTAGCAATCTACATGATAAGTTGATGTGGAATAAATATGAAAAAAATCGAAAAGGGTTTAGTAAGAAAAGTAAGGAAATTTGATTTGTCATATCTCTCTGTTGATTTGACAATGCAAAAATGTTCACCATTATAGTACTGTATGAGTGTTAAATAAATTGATACTTTAATGAAAGACATCTCATGGTCACTTGACATGTAAATATTATGTGAACAAAATAAACGTGTCTTATGCATTGCTGTGTTTATGACTTTCCTCTCAATCAGTCATTCATTTTCCTTGAAAAATCTGTACTTTTGGGATTCTCAATATCCCATGCAGCATAACCATCAGTGAAATAATCTTGAAATCATATTAATGATTCACTACAAAACAAATGTAAGTGGCCACCATCCTGTAAGTAATGAATGACATTTAAATGGATACACCTAAACCAAATCAAGATATCATAATGAAATTAATACGGATGCCCACATAAAAGTAGCATTTTGAAGATTAAAAAGTACAAGATGGTCACCAATTCAGCCATAGATATACAAAAAAGTTATACAAAAACCTACTGCTTGTTAACTTATCATGATTATATCATTCGTGTATTAATGTTTGTTCAAGCTCTAGTCGTTTCCAAAAGAAGACTAGTATTTTAAAAGATAAAAAAATCATGATAGCAGCCATAATCAATTATATAAAAGATGGTTACATGTATAATTAAATAATTTTACCACATCATTCATTTTAAGGTGAGCTTCTGTACCCTCGGTACTTTTATTTGATAATTAGCTCACCTTTACAAAGTAAATGTGAGCTTATGTCATGGCGCTTCGTCCGTCGTCCGTCTGTCTGTCCGTCCGTCCGTCCGTCTGTCTGTCTGTCCGTCCGTCCGTTAACTTTCACGAAAAAGACTACTCCTCCTAAACTAATTCAGATATCATTAGCTCACCTTTACAAAGTAAATGTGAGCTTATGTCATGGCGCTTCGTCCGTCGTCCGTCGTCCGTCTGTCTGTCCGTCCGTCCGTCCGTCTGTCTGTCTGTCCGTCCGTCCGTAAACTTTCAGGAAAAAGACTACTCCTCCTAAACGAATCCAGATATCATTCTGAAATTGTAGTATGTTATACCCATGGTGATTCCTCACAGAAAGGTAGACGTTTCAGTTTTGAGAATCCAAGATGGCCGCCATGGCAGCCATATTGAATTTTCAATTAGATTTCAGGAAAAAGACTACTCCTCCTAAACGAATGCAGATATCATTCTGAAATTGTAGTATGTTATACCCATGGTGATTCCTCACAGAAAGGTAGACGTTTCAGTTTTGAGAATCCAAGATGGCCGCCATGGCAGCCATATTGAATTTTCAATTAGATTTCAGGAAAAAGACTACTCCTCCTAAACGAATCCAGATATCATTCTGAAATTGTAGTATGTTATACCCATGGTGATTCCTCACAGAAAGGTAAACGTTTCAGTTTTGAGAATCCAAGATGGCCGCCATGGCAGCCATATTGAATTTTCAATTAGATTTCAGGAAAAAGACTACTCCTCCTAAACGAATCCAGATATCATTCTGAAATCATAGTATGTTATACCCATGGTGATTCCTCACAGAAAGGTAGACGTTTCAGTTTTGAGAATCCAAGATGGCCGCCATGGCAGCCATATTGAATTTTCAATTAGATTTCAGGAAAAAGACTACTCCTCCTAAACGAATCCAGATATCATTCTGTAATCATAGTATGTTATACCCATGGTGATTCCTCACAGAAAGGTAGACGTTTCAGTTTTGAGAATCCAAGATGGCCGCTATGGCAGCCATATTGAATTTTCAATTAGATTTAATTAAAATGACTCCTTCTCCTAAACCAATCTAGATATCATTTTCATATTGTAGTATGTAATACCTATAGTGATTCCTCCCACAAAGGTAGACGTTTCAGTTCTGAGAATCCAAGATGGCCGCGATAGCAGCCATATTGACTTTTCAGCTGCAGATGACACATCATTATTACTAAATTTTAAGCTTTCATCAAGTGATCACTCGCACCATATAAATTCTCTAATTTGAACTTACTAATCATAATATTATCTTGAATATGGAATATTTAAGATTGTCATGCAAGTTGTTCTATATTTTTAAGTGTTTTTAAAACATTAAGATGAAAGACAAACATAATTAATTAATTTGTTTAAAATATTTATGGCAACTAGCTGCAAAAACTCAATGACATTAAACATCATGTTGAATTTTAAACAATGGTATCTCCCTTATATTCCTTTAAATACCACACAAAAGGGGTCAACCAGAGTTCAGATATTCCTGCTGAGTCCACTATGCATTTCTAATACACATCCCAATACAGGCTGCATCACAGTCTCAGCTGCTAGTCTGTTGCATAATCAACCTGACCCAATTGATATGGTAGAGCATTATGCTATATGGCCATGTGTATACAATAAGAGTTATGGAAATTAGACTTGTATTCTCATGACAGTGAAATGTTCTTTCTAAGAAAAACAACTTACACAAAATTTGTCAACAATAAGCTTTGTGTTTAGCAATCTACATAAGTTGATGTGGAAAGAGTTATTTTGCATCAGGTTCCAGTTCCTGTGTTTTACTCATATTTGTACCATTTCTATATCTAACAGAAGTTCTTCTTGACACAAAATCAATTTAGGACATAAGCTAACTATATTTTGTGAAATTATATATATTTTTCACAACAATTCATGTTCTCTCCCGTCAAGTCTTTTAATACCACACATAAGGGCTTAGCCAGAGTTCAGGTTTACATGCTCAGCACACTAGGGTGCTTCTCCAAATATACTTACACAAAGCCAAATACACAAATTGCTACACTCTCCTTAAGGATCTGGGGCTAGCAGCCCTGCCTGCTTGTATATTGCATAGTAATCCTGATCTAATTGATAAATAGAACATAATGGACTTTATGGAAAGTATATAAATTGTCTTTATGAAAAGTATACTTGTATTCTAATAATAGTAATACTTTTTACAAATAACAATTTAAACAAGTCAAGAATCAGCTTTTGTGTACAACAATCTGCACGATGAGTTAATATTAACAAGTCAAGAATGTGCTTTTATGTACAGTTATCTACATGATAAGTTAATAATAGAGGTATTTTGTATCAGGTTCCAGTTCCAATACCATGTGTTTTATAAATACCTGTAAAACTAAATGATAATTGTATCATGCTGAAGGGGTTCTGGGAACAACATGTCATCATAGAAGTCATTATTTTTCAATTAGATTTCAGGCCAAGTACTACTCCTACTAAATCAATTAAGATATCATTCTGAAAAGTGAGTATTTTTTTATATATTGATTCCTGACAAAGACGCATTTATTTTATTATCAAGAATCCAAGATGGTCAATATGTCAATTATATTGAATTTTCAATTAGATTTCATGAAATTCATTGAAAAGAGTACATTTCCTGATCAATCAAATCAATGTCATTATATTTGTATTGATACGCTTGTTGTAATATTTATCAACACTATAAATACAGTTACAAAAAAAGGTATGAATCATCTTTATCTGCGAACAGCCTGAAGCATGACTGTTTTAATGAATCTTTTTTAATAAAACATAAAATGATAAAAGTTGTTCACTCCATCAGTGGGTTACATAATTCCTGACACTTCATATATGGCAAATAACATAGCCAGTGAGGGATAAATGTACATTTTTTAATCATCTATATCTGATTACGGTCTGAACAATGATTATCTAGATAATTATAATGATCATTCAATTCAAACAAATCCTTTTCAAAAGCATTTAAAATGATTAAATTTGTTCACTCCCAACACTAACTGTAAGGTCCTTTGTTCCCATGCAATTAATTTATTCCAAATTGAAAATTTTGGTTAATGAATAACTAATTATCTTTTATTTTGTTTGTCATGCTAATAAAAGATATAATATTCATCTTCAAAACAGCATTCATTGAACAGCTGTCTGAACAATTCTTTTTTTACAAAGTCTGTCTCACCAATTCTCTCTGTTAGTTAAGATACTTCAATAAACATATTACTGAGTTGACCTCCAGATTATTTCCATTGCAAACCTCTCTTTTACCCTCACCCCTTCTACCCCCCCCCCCCCCCCCCCCCCTATCCTTCCAGCCCCTCTCTTGCAACTCTCCTCTAAAGGGTATCTGTTGCATATTGCATATTGAAATGAGGGGAGGACACTCACCATATGGAATAACAGTAACTTACATAAGAGGATAAGTTACATAAGCTACATGCAGGTGCAAGAGGTCATCATAGGTCATCATTTCTAGTAATTAGCATAAACCCCCATGTTGCTAGCCTATTCTGACAATTCAGATTGCACTAACATATGTCAAGATTTAAGATATTCAGAAATCTTCAGTTAGAATTACATGAGACATTGACCTGGACAGTTTACTTTGGTAATTGGACTTATCACTAGCTGAATTTGTGATTTGTGTCAGAGGAATATATTCCAAATGTTTATGTGCATCATCTTTTTAGTTCTTTGGAAGTTGAGAGTGTGACTAAATGAATACTCCTAAACCAATCAAGATATCATAATGAAATTAATACAGATGCCCACATAAAAGTAGCATTTTGAAGATTAAAAAGTCCAAGATGGTCACCAATTCAGCCATAGATATACAAAAAAGTTATACAAAAACCTACTGCTTGTTAACAAATCATGATTATATCATTCTTGTATTAATGTTTGTTCAAGCTCTAGTGGTTTCCAACAGAAGAATAGCATTTTAAAAGATAAAAAAATCACGATGGCAGCCATAATCAATTATCATATAAAAGATGGTTATACAATTAAACCATATTACCACATCATTAATTTTAAGGTGAGCTTCTGTACCCTCGGTACTTTTATTCTGAAATTGTAGTATGTTATACCCATGGTGATTCCCCACAGAAAGGTAGACGTTTCAGTTTTGAGAATCCAAGATGGCCGCCATGACAGCCATATTGAATTTTCAATTAGATTTCATGAAAAAGACTACTCCTTCTAAATGAATACAAATATCATTCTGAAATTGTAGTATGTTATACCCATGGCGATTCCTCACAGAAAGGTAGACGTTTCAGTTTTGAGAATCCAAGATGGCCGCCATGACAGCCATATTGAATTTTCAATTAGATTTCATGGAAAAGACTACTCCTTCTAAATGAATACAGATATCATTCTGAAATTGTAGTATGTTATACCCATGGCGATTCCTCACAGAAAGGTAGACGTTTCAGTTTTGAGAATCCAAGATGGCCGCCATGACAGCCATATTGAATTTTCAATTAGATTTCATGAAAAAGACTACTCCTTCTAAACGAATACAGATATCATTCTGAAATTGTAGTATGTTATACCCATGGCGATTCCTCACAGAAAGGTAGACGTTTCAGTTTTGAGAATCCAAGATGGCCGCCATGACAGCCATATTGAATTTTCAATTAGATTTCATGGAAAAGACTACTCCTTCTAAATGAATACAAATATCATTCTGAAATTGTAGTATGTTATACCCATGGCGATTCCTCACAGAAAGGTAGACGTTTCAGTTTTGAGAATCCAAGATGGCCGCCATGACAGCCATATTGAATTTTCAATTAGATTTCATGGAAAAGACTACTCCTTCTAAATGAATACAGATATCATTCTGAAATTGTAGTATGTTATACCCATGGCGATTCCTCACAGAAAGGTAGACGTTTCAGTTTTGAGAATCCAAGATGGCCGCCATGACAGCCATATTGAATTTTCAATTAGATTTCATGAAAAAGACTACTCCTTCTAAATGAATACAAATATCATTCTGAAATTGTAGTATGTTATACCCATGGCGATTCCTCACAGAAAGGTAGACGTTTCAGTTTTGAGAATCCAAGATGGCCGCCATGACAGCCATATTGAATTTTCAATTAGATTTCATGGAAAAGACTACTCCTTCTAAATGAATACAGATATCATTCTGAAATTGTAGTATGTTATACCCATGGCGATTCCTCACAGAAAGGTAGACGTTTCAGTTTTGAGAATCCAAGATGGCCGCCATGACAGCCATATTGAATTTTCAATTAGATTTCATGAAAAAGACTACTCCTTCTAAACGAATACAGATATCATTCTGAAATTGTAGTATGTTATACCTATGGTGATTCCGCACAGAAAGGTAGACGTTAAAGTTTTGAGAATCCAATATGGCCGCCATGGCAGCCATATTGAATTTTCAATTAGATTTCATGACAAAGACTATTTCTTCTAAACCAATCTAGATATCATTTTTAGCTCACCTTTACAAAGTAAATGTGAGCTTATGTCATGGCGCTTCGTCCGTCGTCCGTCTGTCTGTCCGTCCGTCCGTCCGTCTGTCCGTCTGTCCGTCCGTAAACTTTCACGAAAAAGACTACTCCTCCTAAACGAATTCAGATATCATTCTGAAATTGTAGTATGTTATACCCATGGTGATTCCTCACAGAAAGGTAGACGTTTCAGTTTTGAGAATCCAAGATGGCCGCCATGACAGCCATATTGAATTTTCAATTAGATTTCATGAAAAAGACTACTCCTTCTAAACATATACAGATATCATTCTGAAATTGTAGTATGTTATACCCATGGTGATTCCTCACAGAAAGGTAGACGTTTCAGTTTTGAGAATCCAAGATGGCCGCCATGACAGCCATATTGAATTTTCAATTAGATTTCAGGAAAAAGACTACTCCTTCTAAATGAATACAGATATCATTCTGAAATTGTAGTATGTTATACCCATGGGGATTCCTCACAGAAAGGTAGACGTTTCAGTTTTGAGAATCCAAGATGGCCCCCATGACAGCCATATTGAATTTTCAATTAGATTTCATGAAAAAGACTACTCCTTCTAAATGAATACAGATATCATTCTGAAATTGTAGTATGTTATACCCATGGGGATTCCTCACAGAAAGGTAGACGTTTCAGTTTTGAGAATACAAGATGGCCCCCATGACAGCCATATTGAATTTTCAATTAGATTTCATGAAAAAGACTACTCCTTCTAAACGAATACAGATATCCTTCTGAAATTGTAGTATGTTATACCCATGGTGATTCCTCACAGAAAGGTAGGCGTTTCAGTTTTGAGAATCCAAGATGGCCGCCATGACAGCCATATTGAATTTTCAATTAGATTTCTTGAAAAAGACTACTCCTTCTAAACGAATACAGATATCATTCTGAAATTGTAGTATGTTATACCTATGGTGATTCCGCACAGAAAGGTAGACGTTTAAGTTTTGAGAATCCAAGATGGCCGCCATGGCAGCCATATTGAATTTTCAATTAGATTTCATGACAAAGACTATTTCTCCTAAACCAATCTAGATATCATTTTTATATTGTAGTATGTTATACCTGTAGTGATTCCGCACAGAAACGTAGACGTTTCAGTTTTGAGAATCCAAGATGGCAACTATAGCAGCCATATTGACTTTTCAGCTGCAGATGACACATCATTATTATTAAATTTTAAGCTTTCATCAAGTGATCACTGGCACCATATAAATTCTCTAATTTGAACTTACTAATCATAATATTATCTTAAATATGGAATATTTAAGATTGTCGTGCAAGTTGTTCTATATTTTTAAGTGTTTCTAAAAAAATTAAGATGAAAGAAAAACATAATTGATTAATTTGTTTAAAATCTTTATGGCAACTAGCTGCAAAAACCAAATTACATTAAACATGTTAAATTTTAAACAATGGTATCTCCCTTATATTCCTTTAAATACCACACATAAGGGGTCAACCAGAGTTCAGATATTCCACTATGCTGTCTATAATACACAACCCAAGGCAGGCTGCTAGCATCACAGTGTCAGCTGCTAGTCTGTTGCATAATCAACCTGACCCAATTGATATGGTAGAGCATTATGCTATATGGCCATGGCCCATGTGTATTCAATAAAAGTTATGGACTTGTATTCTCATGACAGTGATATGTTCTTTCTAAGAATAACAACTTACACAAAACTTGTCTACAATAAGCTTTGTGTTTAGCAATCTACATGATAAGTTGATGTGGAATAAATATGCAGATGAAAATCGAAAAGGGTTTAGTAAGAAAAGTAAGGAAATTTGATTTGTCATATCTCTCTGTTGATTTGACAATGCAAAAATGTTTACCATTATAATACTGTATGAGTGTTAAATAAATTGATACTTTAATGAAAGACATCTCATGGTCACTTGACATGTAAATATTATGTGAACAAAATAAATGTGTCTTATGCATTGCTGTGTTTATGACTTTCCTCTCAATCAGTCATTCATTTTCCTTGAAAAATCTGTACTTTTGAGCTTCTCAATATCCCATGCAGCATAACCATCAGTGAAATAATCTTGAAATCATATTAATGATTCACTACAAAACAAATGTAAGTGGCCACCATCCTGTAAGTAATGAATGACATTTAAATGGATACACCTAAACCAATCAAGATATCATAACGAAATTAATACGGATGCCCACATAAAAGTAGCATTTTGAAGATTAAAAAGTACAAGATCACCAAAGTCACCAATTCAGCCATAGATATACAAAAAAGTTATACAAAAACCTACTGCTTGTTAACTTATCATGATTATATCATTCGTGTATTAATGTTTGTTCAAGCTCTAGTCGTTTCCAAAAGAAGACTAGTATTTTAAAAGATAAAAAAATCATGATGGCAGCCATAATCAATTATATAAAAGATGGTTACATGTATAATTAAACCATTTTACCACATCATTCATTTTAAGGTGAGCTTCTGTACCCTCGGTACTTTTATTATATTGTAGTATGTTATACCTATAGTGATTCCTCACAGAAAGGTAGACGTTTCAGTTTTGAGAATCCAAGATGGCCGCAATAGCAGCCATATTGACTTTTCAGCTGCAGATGACACATCATTATTATTAAATTTTATGCTTTCATCAAGTGATCACTGGCACCATATTAATTCTCTAATTTGAACTTACTAATCATAATATTATCTTTAATATGGAATATTTAAGATTGTCGTGCAAGTTGTTCTATATTTTTAAGTGTTTCTAAAAAAAATTAAGATGAAAGACAAACATAATTGATTAATTTGTTTAAAATGTTTATGGCAACTAGCTGCAAAAACCAAATCACATTAAACATGTTAAATTTTAAACAATGGTATCTCCCTTATATTCCTTTAAATACCACACATAAGGGGTCAACCAGAGTTCAGATATTCCACTATCCTGTCTAATACACATCCCAAGGCAGGCTGCTAGCATCACAGTGGCAGCTGCTAGTCTGTTGCATAATCAACCTGACCCAATTGATATGGTAGAGCATTATGCTATATGGCCATGGCCCATGTGTATGCAATAAAAGTTATGGACTTGTATTCTCATGACAGTGATATGTTCTTTCTAAGAATAACAACTTACACAAAAATTGTCTACAATAAGCTTTGTGTTTAGCAATCTACATGATAAGTTGATGTGGAATAAATATGCAGATGAAAATCGAAAAGGGTTTAGTAAGAAAAGTAAGGAAATTTGATTTGTCATATCTCTCTGTTGATTTGACAATGCAAAAATGTTTACCATTATAGTACTGTATGAGTGTTAAATAAATTGATACTTTAATGAAAGACATCTCATGGTCACTTGACATGTAAATATTATGTGAACAAAATAAACGTGTCTTATGCATTGCTGTGTTTATGACTTTCCTCTCAATCAGTCATTCATTTTCCTTGAAAAATCTGTACTTTTGGGATTCTCAATATCCCATGCAGCATAACCATCAGTGAAATAATCTTGAAATCATATTAATGATTCACTACAAAACAAATGTAAGTGCCCACCATCCTGTAAGTAATGAATGACATTTAAATGGATACACCTAAACCAATCAAGATATCATAATGAAATTAATACGGATGCCCACATAAAAGTAGCATTTTGAAGATTAAAAAGTACAAGATGGTCACCAATTCAGCCATAGATATACAAAAAAGTTATACAAAAACCTACTGCTTGTTAACTTATCATGATTATATCATTCGTGTATTAATGTTTGTTCAAGCTCTAGTCGTTTCCAAAAGAAGACTAGTATTTTAAAAGATAAAAAAATCATGATGGCAGCCATAATCAATTGTATAAAAGATGGTTACATGTATAATTAAACCATTTTACAACATCATTCATTTTAAGGTGAGCTTCTGTACCCTCGGTACTTTTATTTTTTATTTAACTTTTTCCCTGATTATTATATGTTAATGCTTAATGTATTTTGTTGATAGTGTCAAAATCTCATAACACAAATCAATCATCCATAGTCAGAGGACAAAGTATAGAGATTCACATAAAATCCATTGGGAGCCTTTTTGTGTGAACACCTTTAATTCAGTTTGTGTTAGAAAAAGGAAAATCATGTTTAAACTTTACATTATACATTTGAATTATTACCCCTTCATTTAGTCTAAATACATTATCTTTCAATTGGAACTATCAATTTTTATTTTCCCGACATCAACTTATATTTCCCCTAAAAACGTGCTATTGCCCCTTTAGCATCGTTGGCTTTCATGTTAGGTGTGCAAAACATTGCTTTTAAATCATATCATTAGTTTAGGTGCAATGGTGGCTCACAGAATATTACAGATTATTCAAAAGATATGAGGCTGGGTGGGTGAGGTGTTCAAATCTACCACTGGGAGGATACCAAAGCTGTGGATGACCTCCTAGGGCTCTTAGGTCAAAGGTCACAGTTTGATCCACAGCGTGAAAGATGGTGTTTTGATGACTTCCTCGCCTTATTCGCACTCATATCCCTCTGATTCTTGACTGTGTTCTTAGACTTTACAGATGTCACAGTAGACAGTAGATTTGTTTTGATTGTTCATTTTAGATGCCTAAGCAAATTGTAGTAGCTCAGACAAATATTTGTAGCCTAAATATACTAGTTAAATGACATACCGTAGATATAAAATTGTTGAATTCTTGTGCCATGGCAATATTCATAGGAGGCATCTACCCAAAATATTCAAAATAAATTCTCGTTTAAAGTGCTTTTGACAAAGATGAAAACTTGCCTTTTACATTCGTAATAATTAAAAGCATTTTTTCATAAATAACCTTTGGAATGTTATGTGGATTGTTATTGTCAAATTTGAAAAGATTGAGGGATGGGAATTCTTTTTGAACTCAAATTTTAACTTGCATGTTATATTAACAACATTTAAATGCAAATTTGAACGCTTATGGCTGATATTAATAATTTTTGTTAAAATAAGTAACAGTTTTTTGCATTTGTTTTGTACAATTTATTTATACAGTTTTAAACATTAGGTTATGTTACAGAATTTGTCAAATTCACATACCAGGGTAATTTTGAAAAAACAGCACATTTTTAATTTTAATCTTTATAACAAGTTTGTTGCTGACATGATTATCAAGCCGTTTTTTTTATAGTCTCTGACAAAGTGCTAACTCTCGATTCAACAGAATTTAGCCCGAGATGACGGTATCTACAGGATTAGGATTCCAGTTGCGTCTCAGGACAACCCGAGTGTGAACAGTGAGGTGTTCGTCTCCACATTTACTAAAGCTGTGAGTATCAATTACTATAATCATAAACATATTTAGCAACTCAGTTACCTTATGTTACACTATGAAAATTATGCTGTTACCTCAGGTCAACCTGAATGTAAAAAGTAAGGTCTATCTTAAGAACTTCTAAAGCTGTGAATATCAGTTGCTACATGTACAAACATATGGAGTGACTTTGCTAACATATGATAAACTTGTTAAATACCAAACCATTCACTCATTTCATGAAAATGTTATTAAACGGGATGTCGTTTAGAATTCTCTATGTATACAACTTAAATGTTCCTAACTTCTTTGAAGTAATACTTGTGATTAAAATTTGATCGTGTTTTTAGCTCACCTTTACAAAGTAAATGTGAGCTTATGTCATGGCGCTTCGTCCGTCGTCCGTCTGTCTGTCCGTCCGTCCGTCTGTCCGTCCGTCCGTCCGTCCGTCCGTAAACTTTCAGGAAAAAGACTACTCCTCCTAAACGAATCCAGATATCATTCTGAAATTGTAGTATGTTATACCCATGGTGAATCCTCACAGAAAGGTAGACGTTTCAGTTTTGAGAATCCAAGATGGCCGCCATGGCAGCCATATTGAATTTTCAATTAGATTTCACGAAAAAGACTACTCCTCCTAAACGAATCCAGATATCATTCTGAAATTGTAGTATGTTATACCCATGGTGATTCCTCACAGAAAGGTAGACGTTTCAGTTTTGAGAATCCAAGATGGCCACCATGGCAGCCATATTGAATTTTCAATTAGATTTCAGGAAAAAGACTACTCCTCCTAAACGAATCCAGATATCATTCTGAAATTGTAGTATGTTATACCCATGGTGATTCCTCACAGAAAGGTAGACGTTTCAGTTTTGAGAATCCAAGATGGCCGCTATGGCAGCCATATTGAATTTTCAATTAGATTTCATGAAAAGACTACTCTTTCTAAACCAATCTGGATATCATTCTGAATTGTAGTATGTTATAACTATGGTGATTCCACACAGAAAGGTAGACGTTTCAGTTTTGAGAATCAAATATGGCCGCCATGGCAGCCATATTGAATTTTCAATTAGATTTCATGAAAATGACTCCTTCTCCTAAACCAATCTAGATATCATTTTCATATTGTAGTATGTTATACCTATAGTGATTCCTCCCACAAAGGTAGACGTTTCAGTTCTGAGAATCCAAGATGGCCGCCATAGCAGCCATATTGACTTTTCAGCTGCAGATGACACATCATTATTACTAAATTTTAAGCTTTCATCAAGTGATCACTCGCACCATATTAATTCTCTAATTTGAACTTACTAATCATAATATTATCTTGAATATGGAATATTTAAGATTGTCATGCAAGTTGTTCTATATTTTTAAGTGTTTCTAAAACATTAAGATGAAAGACAAACATAATTAATTAATTTGTTTAAAATATTTATGGCAACTAGCTGCAAAAACCCAATGACATAAAACATCATGTTGAATTTTTAGCTCATCAGGTCTGAAAGACCCGATGGGCTCATGGCATGGCGTCCGGCGTCCGTCCGTCCGTCCGTCCGTCCATCTGTCCGTCCATCCGTAAACTTTTCACATTTTCGACTTCTTCTCCAGAACCAATGACTCTAGAGAGCTGATATTTGATGTGTAGACTCCTTGGCCAATGGGGATTCTAAATTGTAGATTTCATGACCTCATGACCCCAAATGGGGTCACAGGGGTCAAAACCTTAAAAACCTATTTTCATCTTCTTCTCCAGTTCCAAAAGGTCTAGAGAGCTGAAAAGTTGTGTGTAGACTCCTTGGCCAATGGGGATTCTAAATTGTAGATTTCATGACCTCATGACCCCAAATGGGGTCACAGGGGTCAAAACCTTAAAAACCTATTTTCCTCTTCTTCTCGAGTTCCAAAAGGTCTAGAGAGCTGAAAAGTTGTGTGTAGACTCCTTGGCCAATGGGGATTCTTAATTGTAGATTTCATGACCTCATGACCCCAAATTGGGTCACAGGGGTCAAAACCTTAAAAACCTATTTTCATCTTCTTCTCCAGTTCCAAAAGGTCTGGAGAGCCGAAAAGTTGTGTGTAGACTCCTTGGCCAATGGGGATTCTAAATTGTAGATTTCATGACCTCATGACCCCAAATGGGGTCACAGGGGTCAAAACCTTAAAAACCTATTTTCATCTTCTTCTCCAGTTCCAAAAGGTCTGGAGAGCTGAAAAGTTGTGTGTAGACTCCTTGGCAAATGAGGATTCTAAATTGTAGATTTCATGACCTCATGACCCCAATTGCGGTCACAGGGGTCAAAGCCTTTTTCCATCAAAAGTCTGATGAGCTACAGAGCCCATGGCTCTATTTTTAACAATGGTATCTCCCTTATATTCCTTTAAATACCACACAAAAGGGGTCAACCAGAGTTCAGATAATCCTGTTGAGTCCACTATGCATTTCTAATACACATCCCAATACAGGCTGCTTGCATCACAGTCTCAGCTGCTAGTCTGTTGCATAATCAACCTGACCCAATTGATATGGTAGAGCATTATGCTATATGGCCATGTGTATGCAATAAGAGTTATGGAAATTAGACTTGTATTCTCATGACAGTGATATGTTCTTTCTAAGAAAAACAACTTACACAAAATTTGTCAACAATAAGCTTTGTGTTTAGCAATCTACATGATAAGTTGATGTGGAAAGAGTTATTTTGCATCAGGTTCCAGTTCCTGTGTTTTACTCATATTTGTACCATTTCTATATCTAACAGAAGTTCTTCTTGACACAAAATCAATTTAGGACATAAGCTAACTATATTTTGTGAAATTATATATATTTTTCACAACAATTCATGTTCTCTCCCGTCAAGTCTTTTAATACCACACATAAGGGCTTAGCCAGAGTTCAGGTTTACATGCTCAGCACACTAGGGTGCTTCTCCAAATATATTACCCATACGGGCGAGGATACACGAGTGGATATTTTTTTGATATCAGCACATGTGCTTTTTAGTGATTCTCAAAGTTGATTGGTCGGTTTCTAAGAGAATGAAAGACGATTGGTCAACGGAACTATTTTTACGTTTCATTGATAAATTGAACGTGTCGAACGTATGTCGATTAGGTTAAAATAAAATCGTAGATCGATGAAATTACTGTACATCATATAACTTAAAGGTTGATATTTAAACGCAGTATTATTTTAAAATAATTCATCTACATGTAGAATTTCATTGTGATCTCAAGATTGTGTTTTTTCCAAAGGTAAAATAAGCGTTGTCTTTTTGTAAACAAACATGGCTTCCATCGTAAATTCATGAAATTTATCCAAGCACAAGAATTTCACTGATCCATTAGTAATTATTTACACCTAAAAACCAATACATACATTCATGAAAGCAATAACTTTTACAAATCAACATATTCATTGTCGATCAGCCCTGGGAACAATCCTACCGTGATCACAGGCCCCATAGAGTTATCGTTCTTGACACCTGCGACGTGAATGAAAGTAACATCGAAAGAAACAAATGTTGTCAAAACTTCAGATTACTTCACTATCATGACATACAGACTTGTTTTGGTGCATTCTTTGTTGGTTTCTCTCAAAGATATTACCACTTTTATAATCTATAGTTTAAAAAAATTGACAAGTTTTTGACATTTTCGTTACAACATTGTGCCGTCAACAACACATCGCAGTGGTAGTACGGCGTGACGACCGGCTGAATTAAATACTTATTATCTTTGTCAAATAATGTTGTTGAGTTTTATGTGTGTTAATTTGTTCAAGGTTGAAAAGTGTATTATATCAGTCAGGGACAATATTTTCGTCATTTTCGTATTGTTTTGAAATTGAACTAGATTTTGATGCGTTGTTGACTACTTCTCTCTGGAGATGTTCGGTTGGACACGCGTATGAATACCGATCAGCTGATTGGTATCACTTACTACAGCATTACTACGATTTCTCAATCGCAGGTTTTCAGTCGTTTTTTAATCATATTTCATTACAAATGGGTAATATATAGAATAACCAACTCGGTACGAGTGATTACGGGATATCTGCCCTCGTCAAAATAATGTTCAGTCGCTCGCCAAGGCTCGCGACTGTGAACATTATTTCGACTCGGGCAGATATCCCGTTATCACTCGTACCTCGTTGGTTATTCTCTAAATACGTACACAAAGCCAAATACACAAATTGCTACACTCTCCTTAAGGATCTGGGGCTAGCAGCCCTGCCTGCTTGTATATTGCATAGTAATCCTGACCTAATTGATAAATAGAACATAATGGACTTTATGGAAAGTATATAAATTGTCTTTATGAAAAGTATACTTGTATTCTATTAATAGTAATACTTTTTACAAATAAGTATTTAAACAAGTCAAGAATCAGCTTTTGTGTACAACAATCTGCACAATGAGTTAATATTAACAAGTCAAGAATCTGCTTTTATGTACAGTAATCTACATGATAAGTTAATAATAGAGGTATTTTGTATCAGGTTCCAGTTCCAATACCATGTGTTTTATAAATACCTGTAAAACTAAATGATAATTGTATCATGCTGAAGGGGTTCTGGGAACAACATGTCATCATAGAAGTCATTATTTTTCAATTAGATTTCAGGCCAAGTACTACTCCTACTAAATCAATTAAGATATCATTCTGAAAAGTGAGTATTTTTTTATATAGTGATTCCTGACAAAGACGCATTTATTTTATTATCAAGAATCCAAGATGGTCAATATGTCAATTATATTGAATTTTCAATTAGATTTCATGAAATTCATTGAAAAGAATACATTTCCTGATCAATCAAATCAATGTCATTATATTTGCATTGATACGCTTGTTGTAATATTTATCAACACTATAAATACAGTTACAAAAAAATGTATGAATCATCTTTATCTGCGAACAGCCTGAAGCATTTCTGTTTTAATAAATCCTTTTTAATAAAACATAAAATGATAAAAGTTGTTCACTCCATCAGTGGGTTACATAATTCCTGACACTTCATATATGGCAAATAACATAGCCAGTGATGGATAAATAAAAAAAATTTAATCATCTATATCTGATTACGGTCTGAACAACTTAATTCAAACAAATCCTTTTCAAAAGCATTTAAAATGATTAAATATGTTCACTCCCAACACTAACTGTAAGGTTTTTTAGTCCTTTGTTCCCATGCAATTAATTTATTCCAGATTGAAAACTTCGGTTAATGAATAACTAATTATCTTTTATTTTGTTTGTCATGCTAATAAAAGATATAATATTCATCTTCAAAACAGCATTCATTGAACAGCTGTCTGAACAATTCTTTTTTTACAAAGTCTTTCTCACCAATTCTCTCTGTTAGTTAAGATACTTCAATAAACATATTACTGAGTTGACCTCCAGATTATTTCCATTGCAAACCTCTCTTTTACCCCCACCCCTTCTATTAAGATATTCAGAAATATTCAGTTAGAATTACATGAGACATTGACCTGGACAGTTTACTTTGACAATATACAATTATTGACTTCAGTTGAGGTGAATCCAATGGTTTATTGACCTCGGAAGAGTTATGTTCACCGAGGCGATAGCTGAGGTGAACATAAGTTTCCGAGGTCAATAAACCATTGGATTTACCGATAACTGAAGTCAACAACTGTTTTATTATATGATTTATGAACGTTTCAGTTATTTTGTAAACTATTCAATTATTTTAATTTTTTGTGGAGGCAACTCTTTACGGCGCTCCTCGTAAGTGGCGATCTATTTTTAGCTCCAGGTCATTGGATTGTTATGTTGACCTCGCGTGACGTTTCCCGCGGTCAACATAAGGTTTGATCATTGTCGGTGACCACCTTCCTCGACCAATCAGAAGACAGATCACTCGTCCATCATATAATAATTGGACTTATCACTAGCTGAATTTGTGATTTGTGTCAAAGGGATATATTCCAAATGTTTATGTGCATCATCTTTTTAGTTCTTTGGAAGTTGAGAGTGTGACTAAATGAATACTCCTAAACCAATCAAGATATCATAATGAAATTAATACAGATGCCCACATAAAAGTAGCATTTTGAAGATTAAAAAGTCCAAGATGGTCACCAATTCAGCCATAGATATACAAAAAAGTTATACAAAAACCTACTGCTTGTTAACAAATCATGATTATATCATTCTTGTATTAATGTTTGTTCAAGCTCTAGTGGTTTCCAACAGAAGAATAGCATTTTAAAAGATAAAAATGATGGCAGCCATAATCAATTATCATATAAAAGATGGTTACACAATTAAACCATATTACCACATCATTCATTTTAAGGTGAGCTTCTGTACCCTCGGTACTTTTATTTTAAGTGTTTTCTCGAATGGGTTACGGTAGTTTTTACATAAGCTGTATTATTAAAATGAAACAGATCTTTAAATAGATGCATGAATTTGTTTGTATATTTCAACTTGAATCTTTTTATTCCAGTGCACAGTGTACGAATCTGGTCTGTCTGACCTTTTGACCCTGAATTTCGACCAATCAGGCGAGGTTCTGGGCATGTCTGTGGCTTCATTCCCCGGCCTCTGTGTAGGATTGGACATGCCAGCAGCTAACCTCACCAACTGGAAAACATCCGTTGAAGTTGTGCTCACCGTTTCTGGACCAGCGTAAGTTTTACTGACCCTCGTTTCCAAAGATACTGTGATGTGCTTGAAAATATTGTGACCTTTTCATACCTACAAGCCAAAGAAAATCAAGCTCAAACATCTCCTTGAAGTGAAGGGGTTAAGAAAAGGCTGTGCCCTATTTCATGAACTTTACCCTTTTCTTAGGACTGAGCTACTTTTTGAAATATAATAACAGGGACCTCTGTACACATGGACCAAAAGCAAAGATGCACAAAACAGCTTTTGGTAAAGATACCTGTAGACCAGGACTGTCATTATGGGGCCTTATATACCGGTATATTATATTAATAAAATCAGTAGACCACATATCAACATTTTTTACTTCTTGAAACATGGTTGATTTCAATCTGACTGTATCTGTATCTATATCTGAAATAAATCTTAGTTGTTTTTCCTCTTCAGACCAGACACCCAGACATACATTGAGAAAATGAAACGAGACGAAGCTGAAAAGTCAAAAGGTCAACAGGGAGATAACAGGTCATTCTTTGGAAAATATGTAAGTTTGAATTAATAATTTTTCTAATGTTATTTCGATTCTTAGGTATCAATTGTGAAGTTAGTATGTCTTGTCTGCACATACTTATTCTGACTACAATTTCATTATTCAGATCAAATTAATTAAGTTGCACTATATATGCTGTGTTGTCCTTAAAGGCAGGGGCTGGATAGCTCGCTGGTCAGCGTGTTCAGCTTTTGATCAAGAGGTCTGAGTTCTGAATCCCACCATGGGCTCTGCAACTTTGTCTGTAGCAACTGTTTTACTCGCAGTAAGGTTTGGGTGCCATGCTGAATATTAGCGCAGTACCACTCATGGTTCACCGGTTGCTGATGCTCGCAGGTTCTAACACAATGCATAGCCACAGTAGTTTTGCAGACTTTCTCCCTGATATGATACTAGCAGCTGTGAAATATTCTTGAAAGCAGTGTTAAACCCCACATCACCTTGCCTTAACCTCACCTTAAAGAGACACAGAGTATGTTGATAGGATCACATATGTCAAATTTTGAAATCGATGTTTTTACATCAGGAACCACTAACTGTTACTGAAAATAACAAGTAAAAGATCAATCAGTACATTAGAGCGAAAATATGGCCATTCAAAGTCGGGATTTTGATCGAAAACCGGACAATGTGGCTCGAGTGGCGCGCAAATTCGCCAAACGTAATTTTGAAACCTTGTCATAAGCTGACAGGAAGATATATTCGATTCGATAGTGTTTATTAGGTATTGTAACTAATAGGTTGATTAATTGAATGCATAATTTCGAATATTAAACGTATTTGAGATGTTTTATTGATATTTCCATAAAATCAAGCATTTTAGAGATCTTATGCATAAATGGATAAATTTGCAAGTCCAGTGTTGAGATATGAACTTCAATCAGCATATTAGAAATTTTGTAGCTTATCGATCCAAATAAAAATTTAAGAAAGATACTTTGTATCACTTAAAAGGAACTCTTGGGGTGATTAAATGTCACAAATGTGTTGTGTCAATTGATTAGTCTGTTATGACATTTATTCAAGGCTTGTATCTTCTCTATCTCATCTTTTAAACTGCTGCTAAAATCAGCATAATGAAAACTCTTTGAAAAGAATGATAATGTGGCTTTCAGAATAATGATTTGTAAGTGCATTTTAGATCAAACAGATCCCCTTGAAATCTTTATCACAGAATTGAACATTCCCCCCCCCCCCCCCCCAGTTGTAACAACATTGTGATTTTTAATTTCAACAAAATTAAGTAAAGTAAACCAACTTGGTAGCGATTTGGAAATGCCGGACCCATGGGCCATTTTGTATGTTTGATAGGAAAAAGGCCCATTACAATATTACTGTTACAAGTATTTAAGGGCAATGGTCCATTTGAAGCACCAGTAAAATCTTTGCTGACTTCTCAAATATCTAAGGACAATAATTCTCTTCTGATTTCAATCAGAACAGTGCATGTTGTTCTGAGGTGTTCAGATCTTGAGTTCAGTTTGCCAATTTTGATCAGAAGAGACGTACCCCTCACAATTAATGGTTTGGATCTCAAAACCCTCACAATTTAAGGGGACACAATGTGCAAGCCATGTAAGCTAAAATGTTAGTTTAGGTCTTCATCACGTCGCTAATGGCTGAAATATTGCCCAAGCAGCTTAAAACAATAACTCACTAACTCACTCTAGGTCTTCATCTTTCCTAATATAAACCTACCCCTTCAAAAACTCAATTATTTTTGAAAGTACTAAAAACATTAAGCTGTGGGATTGGGATGCAAGGTTTTTTTTATGCCCCCGAATCGGAGATTCCTGGGGTATATTGTTTTTCACCTGTCCGTCTGTCCGTTTGTCCACAAAAACTTTAACCTTGGTCATAACCTTTTGATTGGTCAGAGCTAGGTCTTTGATACTTGACAAATGGATCCCTTGTGATGAGACCTTTCAGATGACACCATGACATTTGACCTTGTGACCTTGACCTTGACACAGCAAGCAGGATGCATCCGGGGGCATTCGTGTTTCACAAACACATCTTGTTTCATGGTGCTATTGCTTACACATTGAAGGATTCATTTCAATTAGCAAGGACTCACAAGACAGTGCTTGTTAGTCCTGAACTCAGCAGGTCATATTCATAGATTGATCACTGTTCTAAAGTGATGTTCCTATATTAGACAATGGAATCTTGTATTCTTCTTTTCAAAATTTCAAGGGACACCAAGCCAAATCTTGGGCAAATTTCCCATGTTTCAGATGTACAATGTATTGCAGACAATAGGTGTTATTATTATCCCGATTTGAGATTTAAACATTCTTACATGTTAATTATAATTACTTATCACTGTAGTAAATTAGTATGTAATAATGTCCATCTGTTAAAAAAAGGATTGACATTTTTCAAGATTCCAAAGTTTTCTTGTCTAACCTCCTCGGGCAGTGCAATTAATGTCTATGTGAATTAAAACTTGAAGTAATCCTTATATCAAATAAATAAAACAAAGAATGTAATATTTTCGAAAGTTTTATTTTCTATCACAAAATACACACAATTATGTACAAGCATACTATTTACATACATTATATTTTACCAAACAGTTTCATCTTTATTTCTCAAGGACATCTTTTGTATTTATTCATTCATAGCATTTTTACCTAATTTATAGTAATAACTCAATGGTTAATAGCAATAGGAATTTCTTCAATGTAATTCAATAATTATAATTGGCCACCTTTTTAAGCATTATTGACAAACAACAAGGACAAAAACATATTGTGCTTTTCAAGTGTCATCTATAAACATATGTGAGAATCTAAGTTACCACAATATCATACTTTGTAAGGCATCATCCGATATGTAATTATCTCATTATAATCCAATCTTACCTTTTGCTTACAACATGGGACCACTACTCAGTAGGGATTATGACCCAACCCTTCCAGCCAATCATTATAGAGGACTGAGAAATGTCGACACACTTGGCATGTCATTGGTTAAAGTAACATAAGGTCAAGGTCTAGAAATGTTCTTCACAGAGTTATAATCAGGTCTTGTGATAGTGAGGTTCAAGTGTTTGGTTACAGGGGTATCAAACACTAGCTGTTGATTCATGTTTAGTGATCTTTAAGCAAATCAACCTTCCTCAAATATTCCATTGCACTTGAATAAAGTAGTCTCTGAGAAAAAAGTGCAGTCAAAAGTTAGTAAGAAATTTTTGTGTCAATTAACGGGGCTAGCAGGATAAAATCTATATTAGTCTTTGACAAGTATACTAGCTCTAGGCGGAAGAACTAAGTACTGAATACTACTTGGTTAGATAGATTTTTATTGACGTTGAGAATGGTCCTACTTCAACAAAGTTATTAACTTGACAACTACATCTATCTAGGATATACAAATGTGATTGTTTCCATTGGCAACCCTGCTAAACAACTTCAACAAGTACAAAACTAAACAACTTTTGCAAGATATTTTCAAAGACGTTTGTTTCTTTGTTTGTTTACATATCAATAGACATGTTGCATTTTGTTAACCATTTTCTGCCTGTTCATGTGTTTACATAATATATATTCAGTGATTATATCAATATTAATAAATATATCCATAAATATCTGTCATTTCTGATGTCAACTCATTATTATTGATTCTTACCAGTCTGATTAAAATTTGCCTAGTTCCGAGGAAGAAAAGTTTAGAAATATTAGCTTGAGAATCAAACTTGTAATTTCGATAGGTCCTCTCCACTGAATCCGACCGCAGGCCCGTAGGTTGCATGTCCTCATTTTACTCACCTAACCAATCACAAACCTCCAGCTAAAGCCGTGGTATCAGCTAGGGGCAAGTAACTCCTGTTAACCACCCTTTGAACATGATCAATGCAAGTAGTCTAAATTAGATGATGTGATTGGTCCACAAATGACTCTGCTTTAACTGCGCAATACTGGCAAAAACATGTACAGGGGTGCGGTCAAACCTAGTGTAGAGGATTTCATATCTCCGTAGAGGTAATATTTTGAATATTTGTTCCTCAGAACTAGGTAGATTTTAATCAGACTTTTTTCTTACAATCATTTTTGACCACCCATCACTATCTTAAATATCTTTTTAAAAGCATCCCTATCATTATTACATATTCTTTATCCATTGATACTTAAATGCATCACATGCTTACTATCCTCAGCATCATGTGAGATAAGTCACTGATATCACATGAGGATATAGAGTGATATTTTCAGATAGTTCAGAGGTCATACTTTAAACTTTATCATGATATCTTTAACATACCATTGAATAATTTCTTTGCCCCATATCTTTAGTTCTTATGATACTAAGAACATGTCTCACGATCAGTTTAATCACAATTCAACCTCGAGTAAAAATGTTATATACATGTAGAATCTCACTACAAATGGTTACAAATAACTCTCACTCATAAGTGATGTTGTTCACATCTCAGGATCTAGTGTTTTAAGTTACACCACATATCATGTCTAGTGAGACCATCCTTATCATATCCAACCATTCAGTGATATTATCAATATCTCACCATCCAGTTGTATTTTCTTTATTGACTTCACCAATTATTGATATTATCACTTTCATATCTCTGCCTGTGATATCATTAACATCACACATCACCATGTCTATATCACATCTCATCATTTATGGATTTACATCAAACGTCTCACTATCCAATAAACTCTTTATCACATCTCGCCTTTCAGAATAATTCAGTGATATCAATTTTATTGTATTGCACTGTCTGATAATATTAATGACGTTGCGTCTCACATCGAGTGCAATAAGCTTTTACATTTCATCTACGATACGTCATGTCCAGTGATATCGCCCTTATCATTACTCACATCCAGCGATATCATGATCACTATCACCTTTGTCATTTTAATTACAAACAATTCTCAGTCTGATTAAAATCCGTGCTCCGAGGAATAAAATATCAAAAATATTGTCTCTATCGGGACTCGAACCATTCGGGATATACTCTCCGTCTCGGTCTGAATGCACCCACCTCTATCGCGTGTTTCTGTAACCAGTTTACCCCAGACAGACCCAGTCGTAAGCTATCCAATCACATCCTCGTTTGTAAATAGCGTTTAGCGGCGATTATGTAAAACGAATGGTACACTGGAGTTACCTGCCCCTGAGGGATACCGAAGCTTTCACTGCGCTCCTTTCGATTGGCTAGATGAGCTTGTGTCAGAACATGCGGGCAATAGGGGTGCCTTCAGACTGTGAATGAGAGGAAAGCCGGGCTGGGTGAGGTTCGTACCCCGCTAGAGATAAATTTTTACACTTTTTTCCTCGAATCACAGTCGATTTTAATCAGACTGAAACAATTCTGTACTCAATAAGAGCATTCCTGCACAGTATTGTGAAGTAACGGTTCAGTGCCGTGTGAAGTAACGGTTCAGTGCCGTGTGAAGTAACGGTTCAGTGCCGTGTGAAGTAACGGTTCAGTGCCGTATTGTACCATACAAACTTTAGCTGTATTGAATCATACTAATCTCACTGTCACTCGAAGCTTGTTTGCCTTTAGCACCAAGTAGTTTGATACTCTCCATATCAAAGCTTGATACTGTCGAGCACTTGTTCAGCCCGAACTGATGTCTCCGTCGGTCAGCCAGTTTCACTGTCAGTCGGAAGTCATGGGAGCTTCCGTGACTTCCCTGACTGCCCGTAGAGGCAGTTGACACAAGGGGTCTGCGGGAGAAGTGATACGTCTGCCGTGACGACTGTTGACTTATTGAGGGTCTTTTGCAACAAAAGATCTCTTGATAGGTCCGACAGAATTTTGCACTGAAGGCCATGTAGATGACAAAGTTGATAGAGGAGTTGACAGTTTCAAGAAAGTAGGTGACACAGGAGATGCAGGCATAGAGGTTCCTCTTGCCCCCCATCCTGGAGTAGTGCGGCCAGATCTTGGAGGCGATGCTGTGGAGAGCTCCAGGAAGGATGCACCCTAGGAACACGCAGGACACAATGAGCAGCATGATCGTGATCCGGTTCTGCTCGGAGATGTTGCAGTGGTTTCCGTTCTTGCTCATGATGCGTCGCAGGTTCCAGGTCCGTCTGATAGCCCTGACAATGAGGATGTTCAGGATGATCAGGAGACCAATTGGAAGGAACCGGAACAGGACATTGAGGATGGTGCCATAGATTGCACAGAATTGTTTATTCTCTCCAAGAATAGTCCTCTTCAGTTTGACCATTGTGATGTTGTTGTTGACGATTGTCACAGAGTAGTATTTGAGAGCGTGAGGAATGAAGGCCACCATTGCCATTAAGTAGATGAGGATGATGCTGATAACGGTGTGCCTCTTCCCACAAATAGTCCGAGCTTTGATTGGACAGTACACTGCAACAAACCTCTCGATGCTGAGCAGCGTCGTCATCCATGTTGTTATCCGAGCAGTCACAACACTTCCATAAGCACCGATCCACGGATACGTCAGTCGACGAAGGTTCTCCGCAGATATCCTGTCACGTGACTTGTAGATGATGATGGTAGAATACCACAGACTGGCAGCGAGGAGAAGGAAGTCCGACATGGCTAGTGCAGCCAGACAATAGTTTGTCGTGTTCCTCATCCGATGATGCACAAGGACCAACAGACTCAGAACATTACCAATACAACCAAAAGCAGCGACTGGGATGATGAGTATGGCAAATATGAAGACGACCTTCTGGACGGTGTCCTGTGCTACGATTGGCTCCTGTCCACCATAAGGGTGTCGTATGATAGGTAGAGAGGTCTTGTTGAATGCCTCGGTCACTGATACGTCGGTCCAAGTCATGGTTGAATGATTCATTGGAACTGCTTATTTAATGTTCTGTATCATTTGGTTCTCATCACATGGTTGAAGTCTCAGACTAATTGGTTTGAAGTCTCGATGATCTGTGGAGAAAGCAAAATATCATTAGGTTTTTATTGATGGATAAAATTCTTTAAATATGTACATGAACAAAATCGTTTTATCATATGTTCACATAACATTATCATTGTAGTTTTCTTTATTTTTGGCCTTAAATGTTTATCATTATTAGATTTGCTTTTCAACCTATTATGATGAATATATGTTTTGAAATGGCAAGTGACAACAAATAACCAATCTGACACAAAGCTTAACTATAGTTATTACAATGATGTACATTCATAGGTTAAGGTGCCCTTTTAAATTTGCGAGGATGAGATGAAAAAAGTGCTGTAGTTTTACAAAATGTTGCAATAACCTAGAAATAAACTCAATGTATTGATAGAATATCCACACATTTACAAATTATTATTATTATATTATTTAATGATTATTGATAAAACTAGTTAACAATGCCTTGTAATGTCATAGCAAGGCTTTTCACTCGTAGTGCCGATGAATAGTTTGAACCGTTATTTTATTTTAACTTTTATTTATCAAGTTGTTATATTTAAATCAACAAAACTTTTACACCAAAGAAATAGGATTCAACTGGGTTGTACTATAATAACTAGGGCTGCAACGATTCGGTTCGGTGCACCGATAACCGACACCAGCAGTCTCGATTCGATCTTCGATCTCAAATGTTCAAATTTCGATTCGGTTCAATTGCAAATTAAAATGTTAATAAAAACCACTTACACTTTACCAGATGCAAAATTTATAGATCTGTATCCTCCATATGAACAATGAAGAAGTAAAAAAACGCTTTGTTATCAGTTATAATACATTACTTGCAATATTGTCAACGAAACGCGATCTTTCCCTCGTAAACAATAACGAAACTATATTAGAGTTACCTCCCTTTAAACAGTGTACGTAAACAAACGAAGGTTAATTTATTCAGAAGTCGTAACGTACTGCATGTTCATTGGATGTGAATTATAGGTCAACAGCTTCGGCAATTGTCGTGCATATTTCAAGCATTCTCATTGGCTGATATTTCTGGTATCTTCGTAAATTTCCGTTTCTGATTGCTATCGTAGCGGGAGGCGACAAAAACATGTTGTTTGTGAATCGAATCGAAAATAATCGAATCGAATGGGTAGAATCGAAATTCGAACCGAATCGAGGCATAAGTGAATCGTTGCAGCCCTAATAATAACATATAAATATCATTTCTGGAATGTCCCCTTGAAATTAATTTTCACAAGAAAATGACTGTCCCTTTTACGGGGCCCTGAAGTAACCTATGCTTTATCAAGAACAATTGACTAAGGAAGCATTAGGAAATCTGTCTTCAATACATGACAGGTTCCAGAGGATTCAAGTTAACAAGTTCTCGTTTCACTACAAGTTAAACAGTAATGCATAGTAAACAATCCCTTGTCTTTAAACCAAGGCCTTGCATTTAATGATCAACATCGTTCAAGCTTTCTCACAGGCAATTTACACAATATGCAAATCAACAGATTGTTTACTTCATCTTTATGCATCGAGTCGTGCCTGGAATGGACAATAACATCTCCATTAGGCGCCGATTTGTAAACATTATGTGCTGTCAAGTACGCTCTACTCAGTTCATGGTGTATTGGGAAGAGCTTGCCGTTTTCACTATCAGGTTTTTTGAAGAAGGGTTTTTTTATTTGTGTATTGACCTGTTGGTTTCATGTCTGAGGTTTGCTGGGTTTTTATCTAGAAAATCTCCTTTTCCCTATGATGAAATACTATTCATTTTGTTGATTGTGTTGATTAATAAATTTGTATTGTATGGGATGAGATATGCATGGTACTCAAAAAATGACATATTCTGTTTCCAAAAACTGGTTATTAGCAGCCCCGTCTAAGGACGGGGCTGCTATCAGTTTTTGTGAAGTTTCCATCGCCGCCGCCGCCGCCGCCGCCGCGTCCGCCGCCGCCGCCGCCGCCGCCGCCGCCGCACTCGTACTACTAGCTATAACTTTTTTCCCCTAAGCTTTCCAGAACTCTTATTCATACCTTACTCCTCATACCTCGGGGGAACGATTTTGACACGTTCACTTTCAAGGTCAAAGGTCAAGGTCACGAGCTATGTATTCACACTAAGAATTCCTTGTAAACGCGATAACTTGAAAAGTTTTTGTGCTATGAAGCTCTAACTTGGTATATATCATCCTTGGAAGAGTAAAAATTTTTGAAAAGGTTTTGGCTTCAATCCGTCAAAGGTCAAGGTCACAGCAAGGTCATGACGTAAGCATGTTTTAGCGAAAATGCTTTATTTTAACTATGAACACTTTTAATCTATACATGATTGTTATACTCAAAAAAAAGTGTTCAATGATTGTGTGACCTTGAAGGTCAAAGGTCAAGGTCATGAGATATGAGTTATTACAAAATGCACTAAATTGGGGTATAACTTTATCCCATTTAGCTTTTCAGAACTCATGAACATGTCTAAATGTTAATACTTCCAGGGAATCATTATGACATGTTCACTTTCAAGTTCAAAGGTCAAGGTCACGAGTTATAAAATCACCACAAAATTCTTTGTAAACACGGTAACTTGAAAAGTTTTTGTGCTATGAAGCTCTAACTTGGTATATATCATCCTTGGAAAAGTAAAAAATTTTGAAAAGGTTTCGGCTACAATCTGTCAAAGGTCAAGGTCACAGCAAGGTCATGACTTAAGCATGGTTTAGCTAAAATGCTTAATTTTAACTATGATCACTTTTAATCAATACATGATTGTTATACTCAATAAAAAGTGTTCAATTATTGTGTGACCTTGAAGGTCAAAGGTCAAGGTCATGAGATATGAGTTATTGCAATTCCTTGTAAACACAATAACTTGAAAAGTTTTTGTGCTATGAAGTTTAGATTTTGTATATATTATCTCTTGAGAAGTTCAACATTTTCAAAAAGTTTTGGGTACTAACTGTCGAAGGTCAAGGTCACAGCAAGGTCAACATATATGGAGAAAATGGATTAATTGTATTTTTAACACTTTATTTCATTACAATAATGTTATACTCAATGAAATGTGTTCATTGATTGTGTGACCTTGAGTGTCAAAGGTCAAGGTCACGAGAAAATTCCCAATTTGGTGAGGCCTGTAAAAGGCGGAACAGGGTAAGGCGAAACCCAAAGTTCCGGGGCTGCTCTGCTTTTGCGGTATCCCGCAAACGCTAATCTAGTTGATGTTGAATTTATGAATAATGTAGCCATATTGTTACTCTGATCACAATAAATATCTATTGACATCTTTTGATTGAAAGATGATGTGACATGTTTGAAAGTGTTATTTCACTGATTAGAATTACATTTTATTCCTCTGAGTGAAAATACTGGTTTTATTTTTGGTGATAAATGTCTTATTTCATCATTGAAATTTCAAAACATGATAAAAGACCATATTCCTACTTTTTGCTTCTAGTCCAGGTTTTGTACCATTCCTCTACAAAAATTATCTTTTTTGAGTGGCACTCCAAATGTTAACAGTGTTAAGAAAACAAGGAGTTTTATGGATTTTCGACTTCCTTATCACTGGCAATAGAAACAGTTTGATATAATTTCATACACTGTCACTGTTTTAAGGCATATTGACAAGTTGTGAAATACAGCAATCATTGCAACAACAACTAATGGGTAGGAAAATGTGATAACAAGAACTTGATGAGATTGGAATGGTATGAAGGTTAGTACACTCAAGCCAAGATAACGTGATGGTTAATCCTAAAATTACTTTTATGTGATGTAAAAGATTAATAATCATTAGATCGAGTTTAGCTAAGGTGCTGATAATATGAAATGATAAAATCTAAAATCATGTCTAAGGCTAGTATTGGCACTTTGGATATTTTTTCAGGTATATTATGCCAATTGGCTACATTTTCCAATATTTTTCTTCAGTTTTGATATTTTAGTATATCAAAATATTTATCTGACAGTTAACATTTTCTATTTGCACAGGTGTAGGTATTGATGATCAGATCTAATTGATCAAGATTTTGTTTTGCTAGGAGGGCATCTATCGTCTTTTTGACATAAGGGGCATATTTTTGTTGTGGTAAGGGGCAGCTTTTGTGCAGAAAATTGTGTGTGCAACAGATAATTGATAATGCGCAGTGTAACAAAATATAAGCAAAACATATACATTACCTATAATGCATTAGTTATCAGGCGAAATGTCTCGCATTTTAGACAACTTGTTAAGATGCCAAGGATTGCGAAAATATTGAATCTTTGATTGCAGGTTTAAGCTTACAAAAATAAAACATTTTTGCGAAATTATAATGACAAGTAAGTAATAACTAATCTGGAAAATGTAAGAATGTTAAATATATCAATTATCTCACAGCAGTAGATTTAAAAAATAAAAGCAGAAAAACTTAAGGTTACCAGTATGTTATAAATAAATGTTTTATGATTCATGAAGTTGATATCGATTAATATGCACATATAATTTATGTGGGTCTATTTGACATTCACTTGCTGAGACAAAAAAAAATTTCCATTTGCTTATGACTTGCTTTTGACATACCCATACAATTTCTGAGTAATTTAGACCTTTAATACTTCAAAAATCATATTGAAACAATTTTGATTAAAAGTTACTTAACAGTTGTTTTTAATGACTTCTTTGATTGGCATTCTAGAAGTTGGTGTGATGAACAATAAAGACAATTCTTATGGATGAACAACTTCTTTATTCTGTGTAAGTGACGTTTCGACATAGATTCTAATGTCGTTGTCAAGCAAGTGATGAGTGTTTTTAATGCATGGGTTCAGGACTTCCTCGTTATTGTAAATTGACAAGAAGTTCCAGAGTGCTGAAATCAGCTGATGAGTTTTGAAGCCAAAAAGCCACTTTCACTAATTTTCAAGACCTTTTGAAATTTTGAAGGGTGCGAGGCTGCGACCTCAATTTGTTACAAGAGTACGAATATGTTGGTATTCAAACTGCATGGCTGGATTCAATCAAGGACCTACCACGCTAGTAGATCTACATATCTGTTTTGGAAGATCTTATGCTCTGTAAACACTTGCCAGTAACTGTAAATTATTTCTCCTTCATCTCGTATACCAACTCTACTTTATTGTATAAAGGTAACATCTGCTTTCTGTATTCTTATATCAAGTTCAGACAATTTGTATCTAGATTAAACCAACTCTAATCATTCACAGACCAGAAAGTGTATATATATATTTATATATAGCAAGTAACACCTGTTCAAAATTTTTGCCAGTAATTTATTTCATATTTGATATATTAAGGAAAAGGTCATGCCCCTCTTATTGCAATGCATGTTTTGATAATATATATATGATTTTTCTGATCAATGAAATGAATTATGGATTTCAAAACACTTTCACGCTCTGACCTCTGAACTTTATGGAACAAATGACCTATAATTAAAAAAAATACAGGACAGTTTGTAGTGAAATGATAGATTTTCATCCTTTATCTGATTCTGCACTTTTAATGAAGTGAAAATTTTATACTGATATGTAGCATGATGTTTCAGGAACTTTCACAAAAAAAATTCTAGATTCTGGTTTTTGAATTGAGAAATTTAATTTGTTTCTATATATATACAGTTATTTTCTATTTTTGCATTTATTTCCATCGCTTATTGTGATGAAAGCATCATTGTCATCATTACTTTTCGCATTTGCGTAGTTGAAATTCACAGAATAAACCTGTTTTCTATTGAGGAATAAGAGAGGCAATTAAAGCCCCTGGTTATCGACAAACAGATAAACTATGGAATCTTGTCTATTGGTCAGGAAGGGTATTTACTCATGCAGAGAAGCCATTAATAGTCGATTGATTTTGTCTTGGAGATAATGCGAGATTGCAACCATTTTGAAGATTGAAAGTAGCCCTCTATCACCTGTGCTGTATGTTAACATGAAGAAATGTCCATTAAGGCACATGCCATAGGGGAAATATCTGTCGGAATTCTTTCCTGATGTGAGCGAGAAAATAACATGTCAATCATGCCTCTCCTGACAGTGAACCTGACTCAGGCAACTTTTCAAACTTCCTGTTGTTGTTGTCAAATAGCTGGTTTAGATCGTAGATATTGTGCAATTGCTTGCAGTGATTTATACCTTGTTAAGGAATTACTTGGTTCACTTATGTCCTGGATGACGTCTTGATGAAAATAGAATTATTGCGGATATTTATTAGAGCTCTGGCTATATATGGCACACGTGGTATTTGTGAATTTGGATACTTAATCTGATGATACATGTATCGTGATACGTATTGTTGACTTTTAAATGACTTATTTTGCTAAACAAAATTAGAGGATTTATGATAAATTAATGTTTTATTTTGTAAAAAAACCTTGAAATAGCATTTCGTGATGTGAATCGTATGGAATCATATCACTATGAGGTATAATGATGATACATATCATATTGTGTAAAATCTCTATCGTCACACCTCTAATATTAATTGATCATCCAAAACTTGCCTTCACATTAGATTTCTCTTGTGAGAGACCAAGTGTTTCATCAAGTAAATGTACTTTTATGATTTCTTGTATTACTTTAATCACTTCTGATTCTCCTGCATAATTGAAAAAATTATAATGGCAATGAAAATCAAATTATGGTGAATATTTATTGATAATTCAAAATTTGCTTTTACAGAAGATATAGCTTACGAGAGATCAAGTGATGCCACCAAGTAGCATTTACTTTTAAGATCCCTTGAATTACTTCAATCACTTATGAGTGTTTTCAATGAATTCTTATTAAAATGGTTAGATACTGTTAGATAAATTCTTCTGTGACTGATCATGAACTTCATAGAAGATAACGCTTTTGTGCGATTAAGTTTATCCTCCGAATTGCAAAATATAAAAAGATTATATCTATTCTTTTTCTAGACCGTAATAGGGCAATTACGGTAGTCTACACTCCTTATGGATAACCACTCTCTATTAGAAGCATATAATAACCAAACTTCCCACCACAACACATTACCCCGGTAACTGTTTCACGTAAACAATGATGTAAGAATTACCATTTATCCAGGCAGATATCAGTTAAGGTATTTAATTCCTGAAAACGAGTCCCTTTTGGATCTATTCATGTGCTATTCAGGTAGTATTTTGTAGATACTAATTGAAAACTAGCAATAGATAAAAGAATCTTCAAGCTATTAGATCAAACCTGTCTTTAATGATGGCCATCCAATGTACTTTACCCTTTTACTGCTACGATTGAAATCTTTTTTGTTTCACTTTTAGAACATTATTGCCTGCGGAGCTTCAATACTTTTTGCTCATCAAAATCTGAAGAACCCAGCAAAAGTTGAAAAAATTCTTTTATCAAAAGGGGTAGTATTACAGAACTATCTTGATGGTATTACTAATACCTAGAATCTCTAGATGTAATTAGAACTGAATGTTGCGACACTGTGACTTGAATTACGGCATCCTGAAAAAAGTATTATTTCTGACGTCAAATGCCTAAGGACTTACTGCAAGGACAAGAGTATGGAGGAAATCCTGTATGAATAATTGAAATATGTATTTCCTGAATATATGTATCTCTTGGGCAAAGATGGTTTTAAATCTTTTTATTCACATTTTGAAATCCATGATTTTTTTCATGCTTATTTCAAAATTTAATCTTATACAGCCTTTAATAGTAAAAAATCACTTGTCTGTATTTGTATCTTAATCTTAGGATAAAAACAATAAAATTATCACAGTTATTTATGGGATAATATGGAATTCATAAGGGGTAAAATAATATACTTTGAAGAATCCTAAACATGTTTCTAACTATTTCACTGCCAACATGTAACAGCTTGTTGTTTCACAACAATACCAACGTTTGGCAACAATGTGCAATAAAGACTTTGAAGTCCTCTGCAGCACCACTTTGATCATTAAATTAATTGACAAGCAATTGTCTTTTACCAATGATTATTTTAAGTAAGTCTGTATGGACAACAAGCTCAAGGTCCTTCCATTCAAAGAATCCGAACAATTTATTAGTAAAGACAAGACAATAAACAGAATCCTCTCTTTTTAAGTAGAACCATAGGAGAGATAATATTGTTCAACAGAGCCAAATGAGTTGTGACTATTTCAAGGAATGAAGTTTACGTTAATGTGGAGCGGTAAGGAGGAGAATGAAGCCCACTGTTTGCAGATCACAGATGTGTGTTGAGATAATAGACCCCAACAGAGAGATGGAAAACATGCAGCTAGATAATTATGTCCATTTTATAGAGATGCACTCTGTTTTTGTCTTATCAAAATTCCAAAATGACTCCTCTTGATTCTGTTCCAAGATCTTTGAGTTTTATGTGCAGATTGTATGAAGAATACGGATTATGATTTGACATTTGTAGAGATAAGTATTGTAGGAGGTAAGTAAATGTTCCAAGACCTTTACATTTTAAGAGCAAGGCAATTGTTTATAAAGAATGAGATTGTGCTTTATTTATTTCTATTTCATTTGAAGATTCAATAATGAGCAGTAACAAGTTTCCCTTGAAAATATTCCTATATTCATTTCTTTAAAAAAATTCTTCTAGGTTTGAATTATTTTCCAAACACTTTATATCCTTTTATTATCATTATAAGTGGAAAAAAATTATTAAAAATATGAATTCATTCAAATATTGTATTTCTATCTCTATCAATCAACTCTACAAGCAGTAAGGTAATATTATTATCACAGCTTGTTTTCATATAAATAAAAACGTTAATATTAATTAGAAATTTGGTCTTCTTCTCTTTTTTAAATGATAAAGATTAAAAATTTGTTTAAAGTCCCGTCAAAGTTTAACTCATATGCTATAAAAAAAGCTGTTTTGATTTTATTTTCAAATTTCTATCTACCCTATGTAATGAATCCATATGGTTTTAATTTCTTTAACCTGACAAGAAACGAACTACTAAATCATGACATTCAGCGAGGTTTGTATACATTTGAGCATCATTGATGACACTATCATATCAACAACAGTCACAGGGTCAAGGTTTTTCTATTTTCTGACTTGATTTGCCAGCATATCATTATCAATGTTTTCTCTGTCTGTCATCTCATGTATTTTTACATTTCTCTAAATGCAGGCAATTATATCTAAGATATGGCCAGCCTTTCACATTTCTCGATATTGCCATTTTCATTACAAGAAGATGATGGTATCACAGATGCAACCTTTCATCCAATACCAACAGACGTTCCCTGTGGCTATTAGATAAGAGCATTAGTGTGTGGTATAGAAGGGCGATATCTCAAATACTCTAATAGTGTCACTCGTATTGCACAGATATTGAATGGACATTGAGATTTGCTTTGTAACTTGTTCCTTGTAATGCATGCCAAATGCTGTCCCAAGATCAAGAAAAAAATCACAGTTCGTACATTTTTTGTGGTCGGGACAATCGATTTGTGCACTTCAGATTACTAAATGGATACTTTTGTGGAAATCTTTTTGTCATATATAAGTGAAAAATATTTTTCCCCACTTCAAGGACATCTTTGAGCCAAAAAGGTTCTGGCAGTACTATTTTGGTGCCAAGAAAAAATATATCTTTTTCATGATCCTTAGGCTAGGACTCTTATCTATTGGTGTTTTGAATAAGACAGTTGAGCCATGGGCTGATTCCAGTCTAAAATGGCTTTTCTTTGTTAAGGGTTTCTAATTCATATAAAATGGCCCTTTTCAAACCTTTGGTGTTTTTTTATTTTTCAGCTTATGTGCTAATCTTTTTAGAAACGATCTATTAAAGGAGTCTTGATAGTTATTTTTGGCTTACTGGTGTTATGTTTTGAAGCTAGTAGTAGAAAATGTGACAATTTTGAGAATTTTTCATGATATTTGTTTATACCTGACTAACACAAAAGTTGACATTTTTAACATTATAACTTTTCCTTGCTTATCTTTCTATTCATTGATAAACAAAGTAACCAGGGAATGGCTTAATTACTTAGCGACCATCTGCTACAGAGACATCTAGTACAATTGTTTTATGATGTCACAGGTGTCAGTTTATTGAAACTCAAGCTAAAACAATTATAGAAAGGATATAGCAGTATGAGCACATGTGCACATATCATAAGTATGGGTCCTGGGTTTGAATCTAGCTTGATGCTTCACATCATTGTCTGTTGAGAACTTAACCAAACTAGTCACTTATATCAACATTGGCTACTGCATGGACAATGATTTTTTATTTGTAATATTCCTTGACATAAAAAGGACCCTCTAAGTGCAAATTACAGGTGCTTATAATATTCAATATCTTGCAATTAAAGAGTGCCATTTTACCTCATTAATATGACTGTTACATTTTGATCAACCGTTAACAAGTTGATTTGCAACTTGAGACTACAATACCATGCATTTAGAGGGGCTTCATCTTCATCTACATTCATATCGCTATTACATCTTAGGTCAACGTTAACTTTAGATTATATTGGAATCCTTAGCGGATTTCATTAAAGGTAATTATTCCTGCTGTTACTATTAGCATGTCAGGAAAGCCATCAAGATTCAATGCATGAAGGCTTCAACTAATAGAGCTGTAACGACATGTTTGTCCATGCCAAATGCTTTTGCCTTCAAATCAACAGGACAGGTTTAAAATCAGACTGGTTGGGTGACTTATTCTGCTGCAAAAATATACCAAATTTGCATTATGGTTAGGGTGTAATTAAATGCTACATGTAAGTTATTCTTAGCAATATCACACATGGTCAACTTGTTCCAGGTAATATTTGAAAGTTTTGCCACACTTAAGAGGCAGTCACTGTTACATCCAAGATCAGCCGATTAGCACACCTGAACCATTGCCTGACATCACATATTCCCCCACAGTTATATTTGACATTTCCACAAAGCAAACTTAATTCTCTCCCATGAAGTTTGTAATTGCTCGACATGTAACAACATGCATATCAGAGCAGTTGTAATTATTCTGAAGCCCTTGGATAATCCACTGTGTTGTGAATCAATAAAATTACATGGAGACAGCTTAGCGGTGCATCTCTGGATAATGAATCTATCGGTTGGGGACAGGATTTTGATATATTATGTGTGATTGGAGGATAATCTTCCTATCACGTTCAATCTATGCATAGATTTTGTAGAAAGACAAGATTTTACTCTTTCCATGCATTTCTTTTGTAACAGGGAAGTCTATCCTAAAGAATTAATTCATACTTTAGCAATTCTGAATAGTTTTTCCTTTGAATTAGGCAGTGGAAATGTCATTTTATTGTAACTTGAATAAATTGTAATTTCAATCATTTACAATTTGTCAAAAGAATATACATTTAATGTAAGGACTTTACCGTAATGTTATTATTCAGTACTTTGTTTTCACCCAACTTTCCATATAATTATATCCATTTCATCTATTTGCCAAACCAAATAGATATTTAAGGATACCCTACTCTACAGGCACCAACCAACAAACGAAGGCAATTTTATCATTGACTATCAGCATTTCTTTCCTTGTTTCACCTTCCCTGACCCTGCTTCATTTTTTTGCCTCAATCAGATGCTGGCTTATCCTGCACATCTCACACTCACAGCCTTTCAAAAGCAAACACACACTGTCGTAAAGTTGACTTTGTTTACCAGTGCTTACCATGGGAACAGCTGATCAAAAGGATTAAAGATCAACTTTTTGCAGAATAAAGATTTCATTTAAAAAAAAACATCAAACACCTCAGACACATGCTCTATCAAACAGCTATCATGAATACAAGTAGTTTTATCAATGACCGTTCCGCTAGTATCTGTTAAATAGCATGCTTCACCTGTTAAACCCAGCCTTCACCAAGAGATTTTTGTGTGATTGATAAGTAGTTGTTTTCCCCTTTAGCTTTTGCATGATGATAAGTTCTTCAGAATTTTTATAAATGTTGTGTTCATTATTAAGTCATAGAAGTATAGATGAAAGCAGCAAGATTTTCTTTATAACAGCTCCTTTATCTTTTCACAATAAAGAAGTTGTCCATAAAACTTATTGCTATTGTGTTCTGTAATAAACTTGGTAATTTAAACTTAAGCTTTTCTTGATATTCTGTTTGATTGTTTATCTAAAACAATATTTACTAATCAAAATGTGAATGTTTTTTTAAGTTGATAAACACGTTTAGAGATGGATGTATTGATAATGTGATTGAAAGTTGTTTTAAATGAGTGAATCGATGGAATTGATGAATGGGTGCCTGAAAGAATGGATAAATAGATGAGTGGTTGTGTAAATTGATAAAAGTTTCAAAGTTGAAAAGAAAATTGATATGAATAGGAGGATAGAACAATAGATATAAAAATGGATAGATATTTGTTTGACAGATTAGTTAAAGAACTAAAGGATAAACTCAGATGAATGGAAAACTTGAGACAAGGTCTTTTAATTGTAAGGTTTAGTTGAGATTAGACACATGCTCTCAAAGATTATAAATTTTGATCGTCTCAACCAACCAGTTATTACTGCCTAGAACATGACATGTAATGGGGCAGGGTCATCATGAGAATCAAAGGGATCTTATGATGACGAAAATAAATCTTACCAATTTCAAGACCTGCTCAAAGTGCAAAGTATAAATGTAATCAAAAGTGGCAGTTCTAATCATATGTGATGCTGCTAATGGCTGACATATTGCCCAAGTGGCCTAATACAATAACTTTCACACTCTAATCATATGTGACATGTTCAGTTAAGATACACCAGTGTATGAAATAATCCTGAGAAGTTACCAGCCCGAAACAATGATTTTACTTAATTTCATGGTCAAATTCAACAAAAACATTAAAAAGTTACCAGCCCTGACCAGAAGTTACCCGTTTCGGGCTGTCGGACGGGTCTTATTTCATACACTGGATACACAAATCAAAATTTCAAATGAATAAATGGCCATCACATTAAAATGGCTGCCAGCTGTTTGCACTTTATATTTGATGATTTCTCTTGAAAATTCTGATGCTGAATAATATAGTGATGAGATCTTTGACTCTGATATAAATGGGGAAATTTTAAATGAATTAAAATTCCAAAATTGTGCTAATGTCCCTTTAATAATCCTGATCTGAAGAATGAGCACAGGAAGAGATATTTCTGTATGTCAGGTTCCACTTCAATCTGCAAGCATTACAAGAGTCTATAATAAATATTGGTTTTAGCCAATCAATAAGGAGCATTTCCTGTTTGATATGAAGCATAGCCACACATGTAATAACACCCAGGATAACCATTATCTCACTGTTGATATTGAGTGGGAGGGAACAATGAAATATGAAATGAAACCCAATACCTAAAGCTATTTTTCATATGAGAAGTCATCTTTTTTTTTATCAAGGAATTGGTTTTGAATAGGATTTCATGTCAAATAATTTTCAGATGAAGACAGATTGAGTTTTATCCTTGCCAAACATTGGACAAGGGGAAAACGCTTTGAAGTTTTGGTCTTTGAATGGTAATTTCTTGTCATTGTGAATCAGATGTTTTTTTCTGAATCTAATTTTTTTTTTTTATTCATCAATGTTTGATATCATTCCAGGATTAGAATCATTTGCTATACATATTTAAGTATTTATTTTGTTTAATCATGTTCATGAACTGAATCAATATACGATTTAGCTGTTGACTTTATATATTTCCAGCAATTAATGTGCAACGAACTTACAGGAATTTATTTATGAAGAGAATAGTTGCAGATTGGCTTCCCCTGAGAAACTCAATTCATGAACTCAAGAAGACTTCATGAACTACATGAAGAGTTCATGAACACTTCAAGAAGTCTTCATCAGATGCAGATTTAAAGAAGAATTCATGATCATTTCGCCAGGGCTAGTTTATAAGTTAAAAAAATCAGTGTACAGTTTCCTGAATGGTAAAGTTATGGGTTAAGGAGAGGTAAGCCATGGCTAAGGTCAAATGATGATCCTAATTAGTTCATAGGTAAGATAAGATCATTGACAATGGGTAAATTAATCATCATTTATTCATTTTTGTCAAACTCCCACTCGTATGGTATGAAACGGAATATTGAAACAGGAAATACAGCTCCAATTTTGTGAGGAAATGAGTGTTGAAATATGCCAATTTAGAATATGTGTTTTGTTACTAATTGTAAGCTGAGTTTCTTGCATCAAAACAGTATGCTTAAGTTGATAATATCTGCAGATGATTTAAAGTCGTTGTTCATTGCACAATATCAATAATATTATTTATAAAATTATTTGATTTTCTAATTTTAAACTGTTAAATCATTTATATGGAAATATTTTCTCATTCTGTGTTATAATAATGAGAAACTTAGTACAAAACATTAACTAAATTTTATACAAATTTGCAATGATGTTATCAGCTAGAAACTTAGTTTTGTCTTTGTGTAAAACCAGAATAAATGATAAGGATACAAACTACATGTGATATATGAAATTGTAATCACGTAATGTTTTTGGTAACTAAACAAATTGATGGATTACAATTACAGACTCTTGGTAACTGAATAACTTTTCTCATTGTTCAAAGAGCAACTATGAACAATCTAGTGAGAACAAATATAAAAGCTTCTTTTGTCTTTTTAAAAGATAGAATATCTTATAAATCAAACTGTTTTATTCATGAATTTCATCTACTCAGTGAATTTGAAATTGAAATAATATTTTACCTCATTAGAATAATTCAATATTGAAAATGTAGATGATTATCAATTGCACAAAATAAGATTTTATTATTAAAAAATAATGGCATTATAAAAATATGATTGTCTAGAGCATGAATGAATTTTTTATCTTCACAAATAAGAAATTTTAAAGTTATTTTCCTTAGTGAAATGTGAATAACCGGTATATCAAGAAATATATCATTAAATTTAGGCAATTTTGAGTAAATCAACAAACAAAAAGTATTTCATTCTATTTCTTTAATTATGAAGGATTCTAAAATGACACTAACACTTGATCAATTTGACATAAGAATTGGAAATGACTTTACCTAGATTCTATAATTCTGAAAATAACAAAAACCTGAACTGTCAAAGTGGCAAATAAGCATTAAAAACAAAACGATTGATAGGTTTAATTCTAATCAAATAATAAAGTCAATTCTTAAACAAATATCTAAACTGTCTTAAATGGAAAATGGTCTTGAAGTCATAACAACTAAAAAAATATGTTCATAAGAACTACTTTATCTCAAAGTTATTTATCCAATAAATCAACAAATATTCAAACTGTAAAAAAGTCAATGCAAATATCATTAAATAAAAAATCATAAACTTTTCACAATAATAAGTTATGAGCATTCACCTCCTGAATGAAATCATTAAGTAAATAGCTAAATGAACATTAATAAAGCGTCAAAAGACAAGTTGCGACTCAACAATAAAGAAGAATAAACTAGTTTACCTCCGAAGCAGGTGCAAGAAGTGTAAAAGCGGATTAAGAACGTCGGTCAATATCCAGCAGAGTCTATCACATGTAGCCAGCCTAATACTCCACCAGTTGATCCGATCAACATCAACTCACAACTGTTCACGCATATAGCTGCAGCTGGGCTTTCTAGTACTTGGGCCGGCCACCAGGTGGCAGCAGCAGACTTAAAGACGTAGGCCAGTGGTGGCGCGACCCTAAACAGCTCGTCATTTCTGTTGTGTAATCGGTATCTTGTTCAATTTGCATCTTGTTTTGACTATCCCTGATCGTGTCTAATCTATCTTCGGTCCATATGTGCCTCTCCCTCTTTCCGATTGATTCCTCGTCTGCCGTGTCGTTTGTTTGGTGATCGCTCGTTAAGTCATGAAATATCTGAAAGTCGGCTGTGACACTTGGTAACGGTCTGTCTTGTAATTGAGTTTGGTTTTTCAGAGTGTGAAAATGTTTTGATATTGAGTGATAAAAAGTTATTTGATTAGAGGTTTCTAACTTTTCTAACTGTTCATGACATAGTGTTTGATGAATAGAATTTATATGGAAACCAAATAACTTCAAATTCTGATGTTGATGGATTTTGTATGTTAGGGCTCGATAGTAGGAGTAATACATGTTGAAAAGTGAAGAGCAAGACGATTGTCATGTTGATAACATTGATGTATAAAGGTTTTAGCTTTGATGATTGCTTTGAATTTGAGTTTTGAGTTAAAAATAACCAAATCTAAAAAGCTGTAGTCACCTTTATGTCATTACTTTGTTTAAACTTGTTACTTTACAGTGCTTCAAATGCCCTAAGAGATGATTAAAATGTTCTTTTAAAGTAACTGTTTAAAAATTATCGACAGAATCTATTTTAGGTTGAATGAAATCCTATCCATTAAAAGTTCACTTAACATGTTCAATATCCTATTTATGTAAGGAAACACAGAAAATAAAAAAAATTCATTTAAAAAAGGTTTTTGTGAGTTTCATATAGGTGTATATGAAAAAAAAAATTGAAATACAATTTTATTATATTATACAAGTGTTTGTTAGATATTTGTTTGCTTATTGTGTTGATGAAGGTCCAAGAAATAGTTGAGAAACTTCTCTCCAATAAGGAAGTAATATTTACCTTGTCTTGTCTGAATCATAAGTAAATAGAGGATATCCTTTGTCTTCAGTGTGATAACAGTCAGTATTTTCATGAGTGGCACAGCTAATGTGAAAATATAGGCTTTATTCCGCTATGAGATGAAGATAAGTGATATCAAACTGAAAACAAAGATTTTCTGGTGTTTTTATGCCTCTGTGGTCAAAAGTTACGTGATTTTTGTCTTGCATCATAACTTGACGTCACCTTCCTTGTAAACTAACCATTGTAGTACGCATGGAGTCACCCCCTCTGATATTTTCATGGACTTTCCCAGAATGTATTAAAGTTACAAAGTTATAATTGTAATTGTTTTCATAAAGGTGACAATAGCAACTCATCCAGAAACTGTTTTATTTACTAAATATCACTTTGATGCATTATGCAGAAGCAAAAACAAATTACCTCAGTTAATGAACTAATGTAGCCATGAACCGAGTCACCCTAAACACTCGTCCAAGATGGTGATGTTTGTAACCCAAATACTCATAAGTAAATTTGCACAAAATGAATCTCTATATATGCATCAAGATTCATTGTGATCTATTTGAGACTAATGACTCCCTGTATCCTTGGATATTCATTTCCATGTAATGGATATACAGATGGAACCCATTTATAGTGTTGTATAGCGTATATAGACAAATGGCCAATTGAGACATTTACAATCTAAAAGAAAAGCAATTTCCCTGATGGAAAATAATCTTATTATATCATTATCTTATATTCTGTTATTACTGGGTCTTCCTTCGTATCTTTAGCACTCAAGAGCAGATTTAATCAAATTACTCATTAGCATCCCTGGAAAGAAGATTATGAAAAAACATTGAGATTATATTCTTGTCTGTAGATGTTCCTAGAGAAGCTCTTTGGCCACCATTTTGTTTTGAAGTCTAACTCCCTTAAAATTTTGAAAGTAGGACATGATGACCATTTACCAAAGGGGTCCCTATTGTCTAAAATGGTAATTTCAGCTTTTGCACACACATAAGGAATCTGATTTTCATTGTCAATTTCTAATAGTATTATTGTTGGCGGTTTGGAAGAAATATAAGAGTACTTTTTGAAGTGTTCTGACATGAATAAAATGGGTTTTTGTTGCAAGGAGAGGTTTTTGTTGCAAGGAAAGATGTTTTGGTGAAAGGAGAGAGGTTTTCATTGCAAGGAGAGAGGTTTTTGTTGCAATGTGGCAAGGAGAGAGGTTTTCATTGCAATGAGAGAGATCATTGTTGCAAGGAGCAAGATAATTGCAAGGAGAGAGGTTTTTGTTGCAATGTAGCAAGGAGAGAAGTTATTGTTGCAAGGAGCAAGATAATTGCAAGGAGAGAGGTTTTTGTTGCAATGTAGCAAGGAGAGAGTAATGGTTGAAGGAGAGAGGTTTTTTGTTGTAAGGAAAGGTTATTGTTGTTGCGTCAAGCTATAATTGCAATTGCAAACCATGGTTTATGATACTGTAACTTACAATACGTTACAATATAAGTTACAATATCATAGTATTAAATGTTCCAATGGCTCATTGCAGAGAGCAAAAGGAGATGCTGTACCGAATAAAGGGAATGGTCTTGTTAACGTCATTTGTTGGTAGTCATGCTGAGAAAAAAAGCAAAAGCAACTCATTATAGATATCATGGTATTCAGTTATAACACTGCCTAAAGATAAGTAATTGATATGATAGTAGTGATACCAAAAAGAAAGCCTTTATGATAAGGTCATTTCTTAAATGTATTTATTTTGAAAATATTAAGTTGAGAAATAGATATTTGGAAAAGATACCTTGACATATTTTCATGTGTAAACTAAATATGGTTGTGTGGTTTTGATATCTTTTGCATTTGAGTAATATACTTCATTGCAGTTAAGTTTGTTTTGATCAGCTCAGGTGATAACGTTTATTATATGCTTGATTTCTACAGAAAAACAAAAAACTACTTGGTGTAAATATCAAAAGTAATATCTAGCACAGCTAAAAGAAGATATTCCTTGAAGCTATTATGATAGTTTCATACTTCAGAGGATAAACATTCCATCAGAATCCACCAGGTCCACAAACATGTTGCTCTTGTGAATGAACTATCATGGATCTATATATAAATACTGGACAAATATGTTCAGGACAAGGATTTGGAAAGGCAAGGGCCATAGGTCATTTTGCACATTGAATGAAAGAGGACCCTTTAATTTTAACTTTACTAATGTCAATGAGATGGCCAATTCAAAATTCAGATGTCTATCCCCATTCAAAATTCAGATATCTTTCCCGTTCGCTGATAATGATATATATAAATGTTTAAAATATGAATATTGATATATTTTCTCCTTGGTCATCTGATGAGATATTGATCATGAAATGTACAATATTAAATCTTTTACCATTTTAATGCGCAATTTATCTCAATAATCCACATCCTTTATCCATCAACCACCACCACCCTCCCACATTCTATCACTGCTACTTTGAAATAACCTGAAGCGTATTTATTTCACATGAAGATGTATACTTTCAGTCCTCTATTCATTCCCTTATCAACTGCTTAAAGATAGTTCCATGAAATAAGTCACTCAGCAGGTTCCAGGAAGGTATTTTTAAACATTTTCAATCTGTATTTCTGGCTTTGTGTTTCATGTTAATATGAGGATGGATACTTCTATTGATATAATCCTAGTCAGTGTATATATTCCTATAATGATATGCAGTCATGGTGTTATTCATGGACTATTCAAACCCTCTGATACTGATATCACAGCTGTTATCCCTCTAATTTGTAACCAAAGAGCTATATTTGTTCTTATGTTTTATTCATTGTATCGAGTTTAATTTTCAAACTCTGAACATATCACTGATCACTGCAACAGATGTTCGGAAAATTGTTTGTTTGATGAAATTAAAACATTTTTATGATAGTTTTATTTGTCTTTAAATGGACAGTGCTATCTGGGTATTCGTTGTAGAAACAAAGTTCAAGGGGACATATCAGATTGTTAATATAATGTTGTAAGTACATGTTTATTACATAACCAAGTTGAAATATAATACCGGGGGCATTATTTTTTGTGATTGCTTAAAAAAGAATAGCACACAAGTGAATTTTGTTTCCACAAAAATTACCCCAATATGACTGTCCCTTTAGTGATCCTGAAAATAACTACAGAAGAAGTTTTTGTATGCATTCTAATCATTGATTTATGAAGCTGCACTCACAGTTGAAAATAATATATTACTTTAAATATGCATATTATAATTCTTCAAGTAGGTAATAGTGATGCAGTGTTTCAAATTTTTCACATGCAATTTATAAGAAAGACAAGAGGAGTTCTATGGATGAACAACTTCTTTGTTCATCCATAGAATTACTCTTGTCTTCCTTATCCCATCAACAGCTCATGCAATTGATAGCTTGAATAAAGTATCAATATTATACTGAGATATCATTCAAACATTGCCTTTAAGTTTTACAATGACCAAGAACAAACTTATTCCTTAAAAAAATGAAAGTTAAAGGGGCAGTAGCACGTTTTTAGGGGGAATATAAGGTGATGTCTGGAAAATGAAAATAAATGGTTTCAAATGAAAGACAATGTATTTAAACTAAATGAAGCAGTAATAATTCAAATATATAACGTAAGGTTCAGCCATGCGATTCCTTTTTCTTACAAAAATGAATTAAAGGTGTTCACACAAAAATGGCCGCCAATGGATTTTATGTAAATCCTCATTCTTTGTCCTCTGATTATGGTTGATTGGCTTGTGTAATGTGATTGTTGACACTGTCAATATAATACATTAGGCATTTACTTACCATTATAAGTGCAATTTTTAAAATATAAAATTATCAAAACACGTGCTACTGCCCCTTTAAAGTGAAAATTAAAAAAATATGACCATTGCAGATTTGCTTTGCTTTGAAATGATGTAACATATTTACTTGATACCTTTTGTAGGCTCTATTTAATTAGTTATCAATCATTAGCATGTCTGCACTGAAGGACGTTCCACTCAAGGCCAGTCTAGCTGTCGCTGTGTTTAGTCCGGTGTTGAGTGTCTAAAGGGAAGTTACTAAAAATAACTTACTATTTATATGTTATTACGTATTTTTTATTATGCATTGTCTTACATACAACTTAGTTTCCACTATTCAGACGGATGTGATAGCCGTGATATTTGGGCGGTTGTTCTTGATTAACAGTTTAAACTTAAATTTGATTACCGGTAAATAGATCATTGTTGATAAGATTATATGATGTTATTTCTGATTAATATTTTTAATATATGCGCAAGGCCTCAACTGTTTTTAAAAAAAAATTGGGTTTTATTATAAGTTTATTTTTATCTTTATAATTGAAGTATTATTAAAAAATAAATGATATGTGGGACAGGAATCCATTACATTACAAGAAAACTCTTATGCAATAGGCATTGGATATTTTTTTTAAATTGCTAGGATCTATATTTTTTTTTCATTGTTATAAGAAAGAAAATACCTTCTTAAAAGTTGAAAATGACTTCATTTGATTCTTTTTTACATAAATATGTTTATATAACTAGATTGCATACAATGTACCTTGTAATCTTTCTAGAATTCATATAATATTACAGAAAAATACATCTTCAAAAAACTCAAAAAATGATTATTTCAAAACTAATTGTACACATAGATTTTCTGAAATACATATTTATAGTTTAAGGGTGATATAGACAATTTGTTATCCTTCATCCCTTTAGATACTATCAGTTATAATGATGCTGTGGTAAAGAGGTTATCTCTACGGTATCATTTATTAATTCTCATAGAACCTTATGGTGGAAGATGAGAGCTACTTGGCACATGAAAACGATTACTGCCACACATAATGTAAACCACACTTATTCGAAATGTTAAAATTATTCTAATTGTACAGAGAAAAGCTGTTGAGTTGAAAGATTTATTCAAATTATAATCCAGTAAGTGGCCATGTTCACCTCACTAAGACAGACACAGAATTTGAAGGTGTGTAATTAGGGAAAATCTAAGCCATGTGATTCTCAATTTGTATTTTGAAGATGAATTGGTGAATAATAGAATTCTCCTTTTGAAAGCCTCTTACAATTTTCACCTACTGTTCACTGTTCCAATTCAAGACAGTATTTCATTATCACATTGATTATGTCTTTGAAGGACATTTAAATGTGGTACTAATTTCATGAAAAAATATTGGACAAATTCATAAAGTTATCAAGTTTACAAAGTTTTGATTGTTAGAATGTTTAATTATGATATTTATTAGTTTTCTTTGTGTCCTTTTTTAAAAAAAAATTGTTAAGCTTTTCTTCATACATGTCAAATTTTATTTTTGTTGTCAAATAATAACCTTGTTCAAGCAGAGAAATTATTTCCTCTTTGACAGTTTTGCAAATTTAAAAGGATGGGTCAATAATTTTAAAAGCTGCTGTCAAATTAATGATAATCGAGATTTTCTGTAAATAATTGCTCTAAAAGGTTGGTAATACAAGGAAACTTAATACAGACAGGATAATCCTCACATCGGGGAATCGATCTGCCTGTATTACACGAAAATTATCACAGGAGGAAACAATGGAAGCAGACATTGTTAATCCAAGCTTCACAAGTCAAGCAGGGGAAGTGGAGTCATGCAGGGTAACTCTCTTAGCCTGTGGCTCTTAGTGGCTTTCGCTGAGATTTTGTTGACGTCACATATTGTTCAGTGGATTTTCTAGCTGGTCAGCGATGCTTTTAAAGCCAGATTGCTAATTGTGGATAATCACTGTGATAGAGGTAGTGGTCAGTGATCGCCTCAAGCTAAGTGGACAATTTACATGAACGACGGAAATGTGTCTCAGCCCTCGATCTTCCTCTCTTGCCTAGAATTTAATGAGGGCTTGTATAGAATAAAGATTTTAAGTTGAAAGAAGTGTTTTTCATATAATGGAAAGTTATAATTAATTGCAATTTGTTTTTCTCAAATCTTGCACACAATGAGTATTTTAGCTTTGAAATGAAGAATGATTGATATTATCGGTAAATGTTTTTATTTCTTTTCATGGTTTCAAAGGTGTTTTTAATGTACCCAGTATAAATGCATCACATGAGTACTCCTTTGATGATAATCACCATATAGGTGATCTTTATGGTTTTAAAAACCCTGTTGTGAAAAACAATAAGTTGATAAGTTGGTAAGTTGATTCCGTAAATTGCTAATCTATAATGTATAAATCAATTTAAGGATATATTGCATGTTATGTCCAGTTTTAGTAGGTTATTAAGCAAATTAACATCATCATTTTTCTTAAATCAATAGAGATAATCTTATTAAAAGTTTAAAACAAAAGTTCACAATTTAGTTATATATTTTAATAACCACATTTCTACCACAAAAACCTAAATTAATCAAAATCTCTAAAATATTTCAATCAGTTAGCTCATAAAATCAGTGGCAAGAAAAACAATATAATTACAATTGAAGAGGAATGAAATTCGACAGGAGGTCAAGACAAGGTTGCTTGTTCAGTCTTTATTTGTTCTTTACTTCCTGCTATTAATGTAAATTTTATCATGCTTTCTTGATCAATAAGTTATCAGGATTGCTGTTTAAGAGAAGATTCAACACATTTCTAAACTTGGAACTTGAGTATCATGTTGTTTCCTGAACATAATTGAATTCTAAATCGTTAGACATTTCTTTGAGAAGCTTTGTCAAGTAAAACATTAATCTTTGATTGAATAAGGCTTTTTAAGTTGACATAAACTTTTTAATGTAATTCATTTCTATATTTTGTAATAGTTAAGACAATATGACATTTAAGATGATATTGAATCAAACTTTAGGAATTACTTGTTTTAATTCAGGTTACTAATTTTCAATGCTTTGTAAATTGTTCTTTTGTAGAATGAAAGTTTCAAACATAATTAACATAGAGTACTGTTAGGAATCGTTCATTAAAGAATTCTTGAAGTTTTTGTAACTCCTCTCTGTCGTTTCAATGTTGTTATGATTGTCTGTGTTCCAAGATCAATGAAGACTTTTGGAATTTGTTTTTGAGAGGCATCCTGTCTGATTTAACAAAAAATGTCTTCTGAGGGATAGAAGTTTCTAGATATGCCTCTTTTGAAACAAACTATTTCAATGATTTTCCTCCACATAGTCTTGCAACAGTCGTAAAGTGCATGTTCTACCAGGAAGTGCAAGATAAATCTAAGCACAAACATTTATAAAAGTCTAGTTGACAAGAATCCCAAAGCTTTGACAACAACACTACTCAGGATTAATAACGAGCAGAGATATTGGCTGTTTTGATATTCTCTTATACAAGGATAAAATGGTTTGATAGATTCAATCTATTTCAACACGTCATGTTTCCTATTTTCCAGCCTTTGTTAGTGTTTCCTTATCTTTAAAGGGGCAGTAGCAAGTTTTTAGGGGGCATATAAGGTGATGTCGGGAAAATGAAAATTAATGGTTCCAATTGAAAGACAATGTATTTAAACTAAATGGAGCAATAATAATTCAAATATATATAACGTAAAGGTTAGCCATGCGATTCCTTTTTCTAACACAAAATGAATTAAAGGTGTTCAAAAAAAATGGCCGCCAAAGGATTTTGTGTGAATCTTCATACTTTGTCCTCTGACTATGGATGATTGATTTGTGTAATGAGATTTTTGACACTGTCATAATAATACATTTAACATTAACTTACAATTATCAGTGGAAAATTTAAGAAATAAAATTATCAAAAAACATGCCACTGCCCCTTTAAGCTAGTTGAGCATTTAACTTCACAGACTCAAAATCTGTTTGAATGGATTTAAAAAGTATTCGTTCAGCATCAATACAGCTCTGATGGTAATTGTTACTTGATGTTTCTATTGACCATCATTGACCCTTGGAAATATTCGTTATGTCAGAGGTATACGGTATATCATATATATAGGCATATTAAATATAGTTTTCTTTGATACAAGCAAGCTATCCTTGACAGCTCTGTTATTCACACATTAACTCTTAACTTGCTGGGCCCATATTATTCTTGGATGCCAATAGATTTGAAAAAGATTCTTCTTGTTCCACCCAAGATTTTAACTCTTAACTCTTGGGATCGTTCAATATTATTTTGGTCTATTCCTTCAAGCCCAACAAAGACTTCTGTAACCATGACTTCAATTCAGTTCAAAGCTTGTTATTATTTTTTGCACCTTAATACAACGCTTTTTTTAAAGTGGTCTAAATATGCATCTAACATTGTATGAATACAATATATTGTTTCACCTATAACATGATGAAAAACACTCATACAAACTCCTCGCAACTATTTAATTGTATTTTTGTTTTGACATGTCTGATAATCAAAAGATTTTTCCATGACATTGAAAAGGATCATCTCTGATTTTCAGCTGTTTAGAAGCCATGTGTGATGATACATCTTAAAAGTTGGTGCTTACATTGCATTCGGGAAACTATGTGGAATTATTGCTTTACAGTGCATTTTGTTTATAATTTGATTTTTCCTTCAACTTGGAAATATCATCATCCATAAATAGTCCATTGTTTTAGGTTGAATTATTGTCTCAAATTTCATACACTGCACACTGTTAGTCACTATATTTTCATGGTTGTGACCTCGTAAGGTCTGACTACAGATTTAGTTCATTTATCTTCCAAAAAACTCACAAATACCAAAAATACTAGAAATTGTATTCTTCAATTAAACCATTATAATACACAAAAGACACTTTAGGGGATGCTGTTTTTTCAAGCTTTTTTCATACACTGTTATCTTATCGGTATATCCTGTAATCATTAACTGAACTAAGGCTTTGTCGGAAATTGTCTGTAATCAGCCAATTTCTGATTCTAATGAGGTATTGATTCTGAGCTCAGTTGAAGAGGAGAGATAAGGCAAAGTAGCCTAGGAAGAAAAGAACTAAGAAAATGACTTCAACCTCTATCTCTGTTGCGAGGTTGGATGTCATTGTGATGCCGATCCATGGCGAATTTGTTTTAGTATTTTGGTAGTCATCTGCATTGAACGGATAGACTTACAGAACTATCTCTATTGTGGAAATATATTGTGAGAACTATTCTTTTTTTAACCAGAACACTTTCACATTACATTTGTAATTTATTTGTATTTTAGCAATCAAACATTGATCTCAGTTATAACAACTTTGAATGAAAATCTGCTCACATCTAGGGCTACCACGGGTACTTGAGTACTTGAGCCCGAGTCGGGTCCAGCTGGACTCGAGTCTGTTTTCTTGGACTCGAGGACTCGAAAAGTTGATATGATTATCACTGTTAATTGTTGTTTAAATTATTTCAGTCTATCTGTCTGTAATGTGGGAAGACAGGTGATTAACATTACCATTTGAAGACCGGAATGCAAACATTATGTTAAATACGACCAATTAAAAGTCGAAATATATGTCATAATATCTAGGCCATATATCATTTCAAAGTTTTTTAGGTTAAGACAAAAACTTTGAGCTATATAGATATGCAAATCCTTGGGTGAGGATAAAATATTGGGTACTTGGGTACTTGGGTCCAAGTCGATTTTTACCCCTCGAGAAGCCCTACTCACATCTACTCTTGTCTTTTATTTGATGAAACCATTAACTCACATTTTATGATTAGTTGGGATTGAATGATGTGCGTGCTTCATAATGCCATACAGGAAATGACCATTCCCTGTGTTGCACAAGATCAGTTTTTCTTCTGATTGCAAAAGTTAATATCCTCTGGACTCTGTGCTTGCATTTATTTGTGCAGACAGTGGCGTGGTGGCTATTCTAGATTATGACGGCATGGGTATAGTTCTTTAGCATTATATTTGTTTAGAAATGTTGCTAAAATTAAATTTATATTGAAATATTGCATACTTTCTCTTACAGAAGCACAATAAATATTCAGAAATGTTCAAAAATATTAACTTGAGGAATTACTGAAGAATTCATTAATTCTTTATGTTAATCTCAACCCATTGAATTGTATAATTTCAAATAAGAAACCAAGCCCATTTTGAATTTGAACAAAGTTTGATAAGGAATTTTTTTCAAGCCATACCATTTATAAATGAAATGGTATGTTTTTGATTTACATTATCCTAAACATTTAATGATAATAGTTGATTCCTCAACTTAAAGGGAGGCTGTTCTCTTCTATGGAAAATCATAATATTGAGTAAATGCCAGGACGAGCTTTTTGGTTTTGTTATTGTTTTGCAGTTGCATGCTGGGAAAATTTTCGACTGGTTATACGACTACAATGCGCTGGAATTAAACGCTCTTCCGCTCAACGAATCATGGAATACTATAGGGAATTAACGAATATTTACCACTGTGGGTTCGAAATCAGCGTTAATAAATACCTTTTTCAAAAAAGAAGCTTTATAAATTCACAGTGTAACAAATGATCTCGGTCAGACGAAATATTATGGGATAATTTTATAACTCATTTTCATAAAGATAAGATAAATTTATAAACGAAAAGTTTTCGAGGTAGTATTTATTACTCAAAGACAGAGACAATAGCAAAATTTGGAAGAAAGAGTTAAAATGCTTTCAATGAAACAATGGTAAAATAAGCATAGTACCAGGTTAATTTACATCGGTACCTGGTACAATATAAAACATGTTCAATGAAAGAAAACAACGAACCTGCTTAGTTTGAGAGTTAGCGAGCGCCTCCAGCAGGGCTAATAACGAACCTGCTCAGATGATCCATGTATATGATCTATGTTCATAATGTATAATCTTACAGTTTGGGAGTGGTTCCGGAGGAAAAACTTTCATTCATTTAAAAATTTTCATTGGTCATATTTAATGTTCTACAACTTCATTGGTTCATTAAACTAGACATTGTGCCGGGGAAAGAAATAAAATTTTCATTGGTCAGATTTAATGTTCTACAAGTTCATTGGGTCATTAAACTAGACATTGTGCCCGAGAAAAAAATAACATTTTATTACACAATAATTAGCGGTGATTGTGTGTGTATTTCTTGTCCACTAAGCCAGACACGACGGCGCCATCAAGCAATGGCCCGACAGTTATATGACCTGTTACGACACATGACTAGACTCATTGGACGTCAATAAACTGACACCTCACACCTGTCATCTGTAGCATCCGGCTTTTGATACACAACTTCAAATGGCAGATTCCTCGTCATCTTCGAGGCAATTTTTAACGTGTATTAGATGTAACTGCAGACTGTTAAATTTATAACTTATTTGAGAGCCATTTTAGAAATTGGAATGACAAAGACGTTGTCATCCATATATTCCTCTGCATTATTGTTAAATTTATTATACAAATTTAAAACAATGTTATTTAACAACGAAAAATGATAGATGAAAATTATTAAATGAGAAAATTGCTTTTTTTGTAAACCCCATTACCTATCACTCAGTTACATGATTTCACTGAATAATGAGACAAACATATGTTTATCTACATTGCATATTTAGGCAATAAGCAAACATTAATATCATATTTCACTCTTTGATTGCATCCTTTATCTTCTTAAACTGTGAGAAATATTATGTTCTTTTAAGAAGATTAAGTGGGATCAATAGTCATTTGATTTTATCATATTTTATTCGTGAAAAAATACGCTAATGAATGGATTGATCAAAAGTTCACAAATTATTTCAAAATCGTTCCAGTAAATAAGTATGATTATTTTTGTAAAAGATAGGATGATGAGGGCTTATTTTTGTTCATATTTTGTTATATGATTGTTAAATCACTAACTTATATATACTTAGAACGAAGTTATCATATTTATAGAATGAAGATTAATACCGCATCTAAATATCTGATTATCCTGCCTCAACGGTAATCGGGAAAAAGTCACAGTCCTTCATTAACCTCAACTACCTAAAACAAATGACTTAAAGCTCTGTCATGAAAGCATTCTTGTGTTTCTATATAGCTTCCTTTTCTTTTGAGATCACCATCCATCAACTGTGACATAACTGTTGTATCCCGGAGCGTTATCAACATTTAAACCACTAAAAGCTCAAAGAAAATTCATCCTTTCGGACAATGAAATGAAGAAAGGGAACAAATGCTTGGTAGTAATGGCGCAACAAAAGTATGGAATTTATTAAATCCTGATGTCCAAAATAAAGATATACATAACACGGTATCAAAAATACAAATTACGGACAACTGTGATATTCAATATTTATTATATTATGAAATGATAAATATTGTTAACTAAGCGGTCACGGATTTCAAAACGATGTACACTATTTTCAACAAAATCATACAAGATAGAAATCATTCTCCTATTTGAAAGGGTTTATTAAAAGCACTGTACTTAGAACGGGGATAAAACGTTGTTCTCATATCATTAAGGCTTAAATTGGCACTGTATGAAAAGAATATATTTCGAAAAAAAAGTTTGACAAAATGATAAAAAGTTTAGCCACGCATTCATGCATTAGCGAAGTAAACCTACTAACGTTACAAAGAAAATACTATTTCAAAACAAAGACGTTGTATTTATCATATATGGAGAAAAGTAGTACATAGACGGAACGTAAATGCAATAACATAAAAAGTTTCATTCTCTACGTTTATCCTCTTTGTAAAAAATCATTTTATTAAAATGTAGCCAAACTGGCCATTGAGAATAAAGCTTAGTGTGTTACAACGGATCTTTGACTATGCTAAAGGCTTTATTAAATAATAGTACTTTCGTTAGAATTCTTTATGATATTTGGGTAAAAATCTTATTTTTTATTGGTGCGATCACACTTAGGTTACGAAACCTGAGGTTACGAAATCATCTACAGCTGCCGGGCGGTGCCCAGTTCGTGTCACGTGACCGCGTTACGCAACTAAAAAAAGTTCCTCGAACTCTCATTACCTTTGGTGATTAGTGTTGTCTCACCTGCGACTAGTGTCCCTTTAAGTCACGATCATCACCAGGAATGATTCTTCTCCAAACCGAAATTTCTTAGAAGTTTAAATCTTATGATATTTGCCCTCTAGATAATGATTACAGAGTCACCTTTAATGTTTAATGATTCTTCCCTATTCTTTTTAATTTCACTAATATTTGATTTTCTTTTTCAGTGGATGTACATTGTCCCCTTCGTCATCCTTGTCATGGTAGCATCGTCCTCTGATCCCAGCCAGGGAGGTGCAAGATAAGGGAGATAACCCACATAAGGGGAGACAACTCTAACAAAGGGAGACAAGTCATGGATTAATTAACACACCTATTTATTGAGGCAACCTTTGAAAGAGAAGACATTTAACTGCTAAATTTTAGGTAGCAACCCAAAACGATTTAATCCCAATTTTGTTATAATTACCAGAGGAGTGTTTAAATTGTTCAGTGTGAAGAAAAGAATTTAGACATGTGCAATTTTTGATTAAGTCTTAAGGCACAAAGAACAGAGTGATAATAAATTGATATAGAGTTTGTGATGTCTGTTAAAATTATTGTTTGTAACTTAAAATGTATTGATTTTATTCACATTGACAATGTTTTTTCATAGCTCACTATAGAAAGTAACTAGAAAAAATTTTTTATTTGCTCAAAACTTACATAGAAACCAATTTATGATATCATTTTGAAAAAAGATGAGATGAATTAAGGAACATCATATGATATGATAATCTCTTCAATGCTTAGCTTCTCTACAGTTACAACTTCATAGTGTACTTTGTATAGTATTGACATTGCTCTTGATTGTTGGAACTGCCAATATTGTATCACACAAGATTTTGTACTTTGATAACTTTCTTTGGTTCAATGAACTTACTTGTCTGATGTCAGTGACCTTATGATGGATTCATTTGAACATTAGCCATCAATCCTTCTAACCTTTGATTTGAACAATCATTTATATCTTTCGCTCTTCTCCATCACCAATTGACCTTCTTGTATAATGCAATAAAATCAAGTTGTTAGATTAGCTTGTTCTAAAATGGTTTGACTAAATGTTCAATTACTGTGATTGTCAATTTGCGTGACATGTAGTAGTTTCAGTGCTAATGTTTTGTAGAAGTCTTGTTGTTTTCACATTTGGGATTCTTTCTAATTATCTTAATTTTCATGATTATATTGCTGTTCCATGTTTGTTTGATGTTTGTGATATATGTCATATTTCTTGATATATACCTGTGAAGATTCTCTTTCACCTCATCTTAATTGTCCCCTTTATGCAACCTTATTCTTTTAAATTGATGTACATGTTTGATTGATTTAGAAAGATAAGGATTGTGTAACAGATGAATTAGACATTTTGACAAATTTGTTTAAACTATGAAATATGGCCTAATTGCAAATGAAAGTATTGAATGGTATGCTTATCAAAAGCTTTGTTGAAGATAATTTTGGTGCACAAATAGCTGTTTTTATACATCATAGGCGGTGGTTGAAAAATGTTTTAGTCTTTGCAAGGAAGCAGGGTTTGTGTTTCAAAAAATCAACCAGCCCTCTTTTACATTTAAAAGCCCTGCAATATGAAGATTGTTATAACCCGAAAATCACACAATCCAACCGGGCTTGCTGTCTTCTCCAACAAGTCAAAACTGAAAGTAAAAAGCAATTGGCAGGCAGGCAGGCAGGCACTATTTCGAACACTGATCACAGACAATTTATCATCTTTTGTTATTTTTCAACAGAACTACATGTATGTTTATGATGTTCATGTATCTTATACATGTACGAGATGTGTATGCACGGATGTGAATAAGGAAAACATTTATGAATATAGAGACTGAATGTTGTTTAAACTTTTTATCCATTTACTCAGTAATATATATTAAAAACTTATTTCATTGTCAGCTTATGTTGTGTAAATGGATTCATTGTAATAAAAGATATTGATCTTTATTTTTGCTTCATTTGTTCTTTTCCATCAATATGGTGCTCATAAATTTTATTCAGCTTTCTCTTTGTAAATTTGATTGATACTTTATCAAAGTTTGAGTTGCAGGCTATTCAATATTTATGCTTATTTCATTATCTGTTTGTTCCTTAAAGGGAAATATCTACCGAAAAATTTAGTGTGGAAGCCAAATTAAAGTGTATTTATATAATGGTAGAAGTACATTATTATAATACAACCAAGATAAAACATGTTACTGCAGTATTATTCTTGTTGATTTCTATCTGACAAGTTTATAAAGAAAAGCACACCAGTAAATTTCGTCCTGATAGGACTGTCCCTTAAATGGACCAGAGACTTTTAGGTGATCCTTACAATCCTGCAATACTACTCAAAAGATGAAGAACCCTTGCGTGGCTATAGATAGTTCCACAGAGACTTTGTTGCAGCCAAGATTTGACAAACTTCTCTGTTTAACCACTCTATAGGCACACTTCCTCTCTCAAGATCGTTTTGCTTATGTCTGACCATGACTAGTTTGAATTGAGAGCAGCATCATCTTTATATTGATTGTTGTGTTCATTTGTTTAAAGAAAATACATATGACATGTTTAAAGACAGAAACAACTGATAAAGGTCAGACCACATTGCCTTTAGGCAATCCAAACAGTTATATTGACCCTTGCTTTGGGCATGAACTGGTGATTATTCAAGATGCTCTCGTAGGTGTATGGTCTTTGGACATGGATTATGCTTTGTACACAGTTATTCTTGTAAGGATATAATTAAAACTAATTTTAAAAAAAAACATATGCTTAGAAACCCTAAATTAACACTCACATTATTGCTCTCTTCTTTTGAAACCTATTTTACAAACTACCAATATATCTTTTAAGTATTTTATACTCATACATGCCAGTAGTCATTTGAAACCTATTGTAAATCATTCTCTCCCCACAGAGTCAACTCAGTCATACCTGAATAAGCCTCTGTTCTATTACGCCTAGATCCTGGGGTTCCGGCAGATTGCAAAAAGTTGTAACTTACAATATCTCCTTTATTTGCAGCCAATGAAAACACCTTTTGGATATCCATGACTCGGGGAGTTCTTAACGGTCGTATAATGACCAAAAAATTATTATGTCTTTATGTTTATTTTTCATTAACAGTGTGAGAGGGAAACTATTTGAAAATCCGATATGCATAGGGTTTTGCATTAGATAGACACTGTTTTATAATTGTGTAAATTATTATTTGTTTTATGATAGATTTTATTGTACTAATAAACCAAACATAAACTTATTAGAAGGCAAAAAGCGATGGTTTGTAAGAGGAAGAATTACCTCCCCTGGGTGTATAATTTCAACGAACCACACGGAGATGGACAAGGTTTTCCGAATGACCACTTTTGAAACGGCGTCGCTGATTGCACAACTAACTTCGATTGCCTCCAATCAGATTTCTACCTTTCTGTCCCATGTATTAGCCGTAATAGAACAGAGGCTAATTCAAGTATGACTGAGTTGCCTCTGTGGGGAGAGAATGACTGTAAATATAAGATAAACGAAATCTCTGAAATGGCCGAAATTACCAATTCTTCTAACATGGCGATCTTTTCAAGCCAAGCATCCATCTCAGAATCTCAACTGCTCTCTTTGTTTCTAGCACAGTAGAGCAGTAAGTCAAATTAACTAATCGAGAAGAGCATTATTTTCTTCTTCAAATTACCTCAAACAGGCGCTTATTTCTTGGAGTTAATTCTCTGAAAATAGAGTGACAGTTTTAGAAGCCTTCTACGAGTTTGACCTTATGGACAAATTAACTCATTTCCAAACAAGGATTTCCTTTCTTGTTTTGTGTTATCCGGCTTATGTTCTTTTGTTAACAGGAATTGCATGTTCTCTTTTAAATGTTCTTCTAAAGCTGAGGTAATTAACAGCTATTTGGTCAAAGGCTTGTTTATCAAAACCCTTCTTAAGATACTGGGTCTTTCATAATTATTATAAATGAATATATATATAGCGCTACTCCTCAAAGAATTAACTTCAAATTTAGTGTTATGACATGTTGATGCATTTACTTAAACTAACATTGTCCAATGTCAATGGCAAATGATTTATTGAACAGGTCAGCACAGTAGAAATCGTGCAATATCTGATAACTCCATCTCAAATCATACATAGCATAAAGAGCTATAGATGTAGATAAAATACATCCTCCCCATATACAATAGGCTATGACGATCTTTCCCTAAACGATGAGAAGGATATGGTCTAGTCCTTCTCTGTATATATATGTATAAGTATATATAAGTAATCTCTAACACCAGACACATTAGTTACACTTTTCATATTATTCAACAATACTATATGTTTGAACAATGTTACAAAATGATTATGGCCTGACCAGAGAACCAAAGGATGTGTTTTCCTCTGATAAGCTTTTAGGAACCAATATGGCAAGGAAGACAAAGGAAATCTATGGGAAAATAACTTCTTTATTGTCACAAAAGCAACACTATGTTTTCTTTTACCCTTTTCATGAATGTTTGGAAATTTTCGTGGGGCATTTGGAGTGCAGCAGTTTATACATATACCACTCCGCAAATGTTTGGACTAAACGCTGGTTTTATCGACCTTTTTTCTGGAATAAATTACGAACTATATTCGTTCGTTTTAGTTCAATACTTAAAGGCCACAGGCCTAAAGTACAAAAATATACGATGAAGCGCGCATCTATACATTTCACAGGGATCGCACATCATGATAATTATCATTCAAACACATCATACCTAATGAAATAACAGTATATACTGTTACTGTGTGGTATCATGCCTCTGGTACAATTGGACCCTTGCATGCATCCTTTTTTCTCTCTCTATCATCATGTTGGCAATGACTGCCCACTCATTGTTTTTGTTTTCTAGCAGCTCTTCTAGCGTTTTGGCAGTGTCCAAGTCTCTGAAAACCTTGAGTTCTGAGCACTCATATATGGTGTGTTTGATGGTCTCCTCCTCGAGTTCACATAGTTGGCACAGGGGACTGTCATTAAGTTTGAATCTGTGCAGGTAACTTTGGCACGGAAAGTGGTTCAGCTTGATTCTGGTCAGCATGACTTGGTCTTGTCGCCTAATATTGGCATATCTCATGGTGTTTGGTCTTTTCTGAAGATCAAAATAGGACCGACCAGTTTTTCCTGACTTCCATCTGTCAGCCCAGATGTTTTTTGTTGTGCTTGCTACTACGCAATTAAGTGAAGACTGATTTTCAAACTGATCATTGACTGGTCCACTTACTGAAGCTGATTTGGCCAAATGGTCTGCCTTTTCATTCCCAAGGATCCCGACATGACTTGGAATCCATTGTAGCATTATCTGTGATGGTATTTCAGATAGTAAGTCTGTGATAGTTTTGCAGTGCTGGTAGTACTCTGTGGGTTTGTATGACTTGAGAGATTGAAGTGAAGATTTTGAGTCAGTGAGTATAACATATCCACTCTCCGAAGGTCGTTCTTGAGATTTTATCTCTTCCAGGGCTCTTTCCAGTGCAATTAATTCAGCTTTTAGAATGGAGCATGGAGGTAGTGGTATGAGTATGTTCTGTTCAGTTTCCTGGAAGTAGACACCGGCACCTGCTAGTCCATTAGATGCATCAAGAGAGCCATCAGTGTAGATCTTGCTGCACTCTTTGTATTTCTCATGGATTAGTTCCAGTGAAAGCTGTTGTAGTTTAGCAGGGAGCTCTGATTTAGTAGCATTTCCAGGCAAGGAGTCTCTGATGAATGGAGTTGCCCAGAGCCATGGTGCTGTGCTGCTTATGATGGATGTACTGGAGAACCTACCATCTGATCTATCTGGTAGGGTGATGTTCCTTTTGCTCAAGATGTCGCTTGATCTTTGATAGATACTGGCCGGGGCACTTGAGTTCTTGAGGTAGCCCGGTGTGTCAAAGAGCATAAAGTGCTGTTTGATCCTTTTCTTCATGATGATAGATTCTGTGAAAAGATCAAGAGGAGGGATGACGCATTCTTTTTCTAGAGCAGCTATGGGAGATGTTCTTAAGGCTCCTGTCATAAGTCAAAGTGCTATGTTCTGTATTTTGCACAGTCTTGTTAGTTGGGTCTTACTACAAGATGACCAAATCTCCATGGCATAACTGATCTTACTTCTGATGAATGCCAGGTAGAAGGATCTCAGTGATGTTAGATCTGCTCCCCAGTGATTTGATGCTATTGTTTTCATCAAGTTGATTCTGCTTGTACAGGCTATCACCAGATTGTCTATGTGGTTCTTCCAGGAAAGTACAGGATCCAGAGTCAGTCCTAGGATTTTTGGATTCTTGTTGTATCTGATACTTTCACCTTCTAGGGAAAGGCCAATATCTTCGATGGGCAGTTCGTGAGTCCTCCTGCGTGTGATGACTGTGTATTCTGTTTTCTCTTTGGAGATTTTTAGCTTCCATTTTCCTGCCCATTTGTTTATTTCTTGAAGGCAGCGGTTAAGTGTACTCTTGATGTACGACAGGTTGTTGTGTGTGATCATCAAGGTTCCATCATCAGCATATGTAACTTGCTCACATGGTTTCTTCACTGCTAGAGGTAGGTCATATATCATGATATTAAAAATGGTGGGACTTAATACAGCTCCTTGTGGCGTTCCTGCACTAATTTGGAAGTTTTGTGATGTTTCGGTTCCAACTTGAACTTTGATATTTCTTTCACTGAGGAAACTTTTCAATGCTTTTAGCATTTGCCCAGATATTCCAATTTGGGCTGCTTTGATAAGGAGACCTTCCCACCAGACCTTATCAAAGGCTCCCTCAAGATCCAGAAACACAATAACAGTGTACTTCCTTTCATGCATTCCCTGCTGACATTGTTCTGTTATTTTCATCAGGGCATCTAGTGTTCCTGCTTTTGGTCTGAATCCACATTGAGTGGAATGAAAGATGTTATCCTTTTCAATCCTCCAGGAAAAACGTCTGTTGATTATTCTTTCTAGTAGGCAAGGCATGAAGTTAGTGCGACCGGCCGGTAGGATTTGATCTTTTGTTTGTCCTTGTTAGGTTTAAGAAGGGGTATGATCTGACTGACTTTCCACGAATTAGGATATTGGCCACTCTCCCATATTTCGTTGAATACTTCGAGAAGCATTCTTTTCCCATTTTCCGGAAGGTCTTTCAGCATCTGGTTATGAACAAGATCTTCTCCTGTAGCAGAAGTTTTCAGTTCCTCCAAAGCCATGAGGTCACCATCAGCAAGAACTTCCATCTTGTGGTTACATCCTTATATGCAAGAGATGGTTCCAAAAATATAACCCCTACCCTTGACAAGACCCCAGAAAAAAAGACACTCGTTCATTGCTGGAGATTTCAATGCTAAACATGCTTTATGGGGTAATACAAAAAGCAACCCATCAGGTAATGCTCTCTCAGACTGGATTAATGATCGAGATCTGATTATCCTAAACAGCAAGGACCACACATACCAGAGCCACTCCAGTGGCTAAACTGACTCCATGGACATCTCAATTTCAAGTCCTGACATCGCCCACAGAGTTGTGGCTTGGAAAGTGCTTGATGACTCCTTAGGAAGTGATCACTTCCCAATCATCACCACCTTAGAAACACCTGGCTCCAAACAACCATCATCCAATGCTCCAAAGTGGAACATCAAGAAAGCAGACAGGGCCTTGTTCAAATCACTTGTCAATACCTCTGCCAACAACGTCATTTCAGAGGTATAAAACCCAGACAAAAGCATCGAGGAAAAGGTTGATGCCATCACATCGTGCATCATAAAGGCAGCAGAAGAGTCATACCCCACCACAAAAACTCCCAAGAGACTTCCAGCACCATGGTGGAACAATGATATTAAACAAGCTCGCAAAGTCAAGAGAAAAGCCCGCTGAAAATGGAAACAGAGTCGTTCAATGAAAGACATGGTTGTTTATAAGAGAAATCAAGCATCAGTCAAAAAACTGATCAAAGAAGCCCAACGTAGTTCATGGAGGCAATTTGTCAGCTCCATCAACAGAACAACTCCATCAAACATCATCTGGAAAAAGATAAAAGCAATCAATGGTGTCAGCAGAACAAGCCAAACAGCAATAGAACATGATGGCCAACTAGTCACTGACCTGGAGGAACAGGCAAATCTCTTTGGAGTGCATTACGCTGAAAAGTGCAGTCTTAACAATCCTGATTATGTTCCTAAAGTCTATACGTCGCTGGAAAACAATATTCAAAAATCGATTGACACCCTATGTGAGATGGAGGATGTATGTGACATTCCCTTCACTATAAATGAGCTAATAACAGTATATAACATGGAACATTTCTCAAGATATCATAAATACCAGAAAAGCTAAAAATCAAACAATAGAAAATGGACCAAATACATTTCAGAATAATACGAAATATCATATGTAAATATATAAAATGTATATCATAGTGGGAACAATAATAAGTTGATAATAATGAAATCAAAGGAAGAAATTACAAAGACGCGCATAATAAGAGATACATCTTGTACTACTACAAAATTCTTGAACGACACTCAAACAGTTAATCAACTAGTTATAGTTGCTATTTCTTGCAAATTTAGGTTACCTTAGAACACATTCAGGACAATGCCATCAGCTGATGAACCTGGTTTCTGATGTTAAATCCAAGCCTGTGAATACATGCATGGTAATAAATATAACCTTTAACTAGGGCTTGCTTAGAGGAATATCCAGGATAAAAGCAACATGTTAACAGTATTTTGATGTGATGTTGTTTATGAGTCTTATCCTCCTTACTAGTGACCTTTAGGAGACCTTTATATCATTTTGCTTTATATTTTATTCCCAAGAATATTGATATACATTCTATGTTATCTAAAATATCGACGAAATGCTTATTTATTCTCAATGTTCAATGCTTGCAGGTCGTATATTCATATCAAATATTCCAAACTATTTCAAATAACAATAAGTTGTGGATAGAATTAACCTTGGAAAATCGTCTTGACATTTAAGTGTAATTTTCAGCCGACAAATTACAAGTTCGAGCGCCGTGACAAACCATATACAAGTGGATACCTCATAACACTACAAAGCTTTATGTCCCAACTGTTTTATGCTTTTTTTAACACCTTCATTTGCTGTTACTCGATTTACCGTATTTATATCCTTATCATATTGTCGTTGGTCAACTTTGGTAGCTTTGGCAACCCATATTTCCCCTCTTGTATCCGGAACAAAAAGGTATTAAGTTATAGCACGTTAACAATAACACTTATTATATGATCAAAGATTTGTATCTATTTTGATTGGTCCAAAGACGGTCACATGACTGTCAATAGAAAGCGATATTGACTTGAGAACAATTGCAAAAGTCAATCAACTTTATTATTGACCCATTGTCGACGTAATGTCTATGTGACGTTACTCAACACTTGCTTACCAACGTTACGCCACCTTTGATTGATGTAGGCGCCTCTTACCGTGAAAATGAATCGCTTTGCCGACGTTAATGTTGAAGAACAATGACAATATTGATGACACGAAAGAGACACAACGAGAAAGAAAGAAAACACGGAGAGAACTGTTCATCTTTAATTTCTCACTTTCTGGTTATTGTTTTATCCAAACATCCGGCTTCTTATTCCATCAGGCAATCGAGGTATTTGTGATTTGACATAAGACAGTGTATTATTTGATACATCGTTCCCTTCTGTTTACGATTGCCTTGAAAACATATAAAAAACAATTATAGACTTCTGTAGAGGTCAATATCGTTTTTCATTGACCTAAGAGAAACAATATAGATCTCGCAAGCTCGGTCAATATTGTTTTATTCAGGTAAAATAAACCGATATTGACCTCTACAGAAGTCTATAATTGTGCAATATTTGCAGTAGTTTGAATAAATGATTGGGGTCTGGTGAATAATTTGTTAAAATATTTTTGTTTAATGTAGAATGGGGTAAGAAATATAATTTACAATTATATAATTACCCCTTATCTGTTTAAAGTGTTATAAATAAGTGGAAAATAGGTACATTCATTGTTTTTTTACATAGAACATATCTTCCTTGTTGATAAACATTTGTGTTCTATAAAAATTAATTTTGGAACATTTATCAACATGAAATCTAATTTTTTTTAAAAGACAGATACAAACACTTAAAGCTACTCTTTGAACTATGATTTAACTCTTCTTATCAGTTTGAGAATACGACGTCAAAACGCGTAAAATTTGTAATTAAAAATCTTACATCTGATAAATTCAACTGAAGTGTACACCTTTTTTGCCTGCCAGTTTAGTAAAAAAAAAATCAGACACTGACTTCAATTGTTCCGTTTGGTTAAATATGTATAAAAATTTAAGAATTTTTACTTGGCATATGAAAATCATAAACCGGGTCCTTTAGAAAATCATTTTAAAAAATAGGCAATTAAGACTCCTTCTACTGTGCTACAAAAATTGAAATTTGACCCATCAACCTACTTTTTCATAAGGACCTTTACTCAAATAATTGTTACAGATTATGGTGTGAGTGATACCTCACAAGTCATACTACACTGAACGACGTTAGTTAACGGAAGAGACTTTCTCAAGGGTGGTATTTGTGTTAAAAAAGACTTAATTTCATCACACCCCGAGGCAAAATGTCACTTCAAAGGGACTCAGTGTTCCAGCTATTGTCCGCAGTTCAACAATTTTCTGTTCAGAAATCCACGTGTGAGATCAATATAAACACCTGCAGTCGGAAACTACAGTGAGTATGCATTTGTTTCATAACATTTAATTCCAATACTAATCTTAACATTTTAAAGGGGCAGTAGCACGTTTTTAGGGGGAATATATAAGGTGATGTCAGGAAAATGAAAACTAATGGTTCCAATTGAAAGACAATTTCTATTATTTAAACTAAATAGAGCAGTAATAATTCAAATATATAATGTAAAGTTTAGCCATGCGATTCCTTTTTTTTACACAAAATGAATTAAAAGTGTTCACATAAAATGGCCGCCAATGGATTTGATGAGAATCTTCATACTTTGTCCTCTAACTATGGATGATTGGCTTGTGTAATAAGATTTTTGACAGTGAAAATTTTAAAATATAAAATTATCAAAAAACGTGCTACTGCCCCTTCACAACTATAAATAGGGTCATAACTATAATTATATTCTGCCTGACATGTTTCTATGCATATTTATATATCATATACATTATCTAACCAGAAATCCTGTTAAAAATGGTCCAGATGCCAAACTGTGTAGGCTACATAAGATATTTAAACATAAAGGAGCAACCTAATTAAGCTAAAAACAAGGGTCTACGAAATTGCACAGGCGTAGATATATCTTTAAAAACACACAGGTTTGATGACCTTCGCATTGCTGTCAAAGAAACGGAAGAAAATTCTTTCATTATGATGCATCGGAGAACTGCTTTGAATCAAATAACCTTTTTTTCTAAACCGACAAACAAAGGGGGAACACGTCACAGTTTCTTTAAATCTGCTTAATTTCTAAAAGAGAAGTCATGTATGAAATTATGGCACGTTTATAATAACACATATTTGCAGTAGTTTGAATAAAATAATTGGTGTCTGGTTAATGTTTCCTTAAAATATATTTGTTAAATGTAGACAGGGGTAAAACAAAGAATTTACACTTCATAATCCATATTTAAACCTAAATTAATCGTCAATAGTCGTATGTTCGGCTCTAAATACTCGTCAACATCCAAGGGAAAATCGTCAATATCTAAAATAAAACGTCAATATTTGGTTGTTACTCGTCAATAGTCAATAACCTAGCAGCCATCAGAACCACGGGCACCTTGAGTTGCACGTGCAAATTATACCTCAACCGAAATACGTGCTGCACGCGCCACGGGTTACCTGTAGTTGAATGGGTACACCTTTGGAGAGAACTTGCTTTCAGAGGAAATAAAATGAAGATTTCTGTTTAAATCTCATGTTTTTTCCAAAAACAGATTTCCTTTAAATTTCACCTAAAAGCATTTTTTTCTGTTTAAACATTCAGAATTGAAACATAGTCATCGTTGTATTCTCAGACTAGTGACACGGGTATAAATGAAGCAATGGTGGACAGAAAACTTGGGAGATAGTGCACGTAAAATTATTAATGGCAACCTCAAATAAAATGATAAAAGCGTTTTGATACAGACAAATAGTTTAGTATACAGATTGTCTTACATCGGCTATAATTTTGAATTTAACTCACGGAAATAGAAATGAAATGATATTTGGCGTTTATTCATTACTGGATTGATAATGTAGTTCTTACTTATGTTTTCTCAACTAGGCCTTATGATTGCATTGCAAAAATATAGTTTATATATCTTTCTTAATTGCTTTTGAAAAAAACGTATTAGCTTATTACGTCACTATCAGCAATGAGTTGTTGAATAGTAGTTTACAACATGCTGTAAACATAAGTAAATCATATACTTCTTTCAGTTATTATTTGAATTCAATATCATATAAAGTATGCATAATAGGGGACATAAGATAGATGTATAGATTATTTTAATTAAACAACTCCTTTTACCGGATCGTACTGAGATTACAGATCATAACTTGCATCAGAGACATGCATACATTTCGACTTCGAAATAAGTGCGAGGCGTAAAACGGCACGTTTTTCTTTCCTGTAAACTCATATATTTGAGGGAATTTTACAAAAACTGACGGTAACAAAATTTGGGAAATGTTATTGTGAGTGAGAATTTAGAATTCAAATTTCAACTTTGTTGAAAAAAAAGAAGCAATCGCAAAAGCACTTTTTTCTATTTCCGTTAATACTATAGTTCTGTATTTCTGTATTTACACAACATGCTTTTGTATCAAGTGTATTAATCTTTAAAATACACTAGAACTTAAAATCTAATGTTTAAGATGATTGATGTTTATTTTTTTAACATATGGCATGCAAGTTGCTGTGGTTTCTCTCTGAGCTTTTCAGCTCTCTTCTCTTACTTCAGTAGGGTTGTTTTAAATCTGTGTTTCATAAATAGTTTAATGGCTTTCAAAATGAAACCTGTTAAGTATTAAGCATGCATGAGAGCAACAAAATCATAAAAGTCTTCAAAAGGATAACACCTCAGAAACTTCAATAATTCACATCAAATATATTATATTGAGTATTTTAATCGCTCAGAACTGCCTCTCAAATCTTTCTTCGGGTCCATTACCCCCATAACCATCCGGATTACGGAATGAATAGCAAATTGAAATAAAAAATGGAATTAACTCTTAAATACAAGTTGAAATACATTGACATACATATTCTTAATATGGTACAAAGTTGAAAATTTAATGCTTAATTGTCATTTTGTTCAGTAAGGTGTTTTTGAAAGATTAATAGGAGAGTTAATCGCGTTTTCTGATAGCTTGTTATAAATTTAAATATAACGTTAATTAGCTGTTAATGTCAATAATGGCACTGAAACTGTACACTAATTATTTATTATCTATTCCCTAATAGTTATACATCTAGTGACATTAAAACAGACAATGATTTTCAAAAATCACGTTTGTTATTCAGTCCTAAAATTTAGCGCCTGTTACAAATGCTGTTTCTGACGAGTTCGTTTGTTGAATTTGATGTCAGTTTCACAGTTGCTGTGACAACGCACGTGCATCCCGTGCAAATTGCTCTAAAGGTTTGTTTAATTTTGCATTGATATGGGCTATATAATGTCTCTAAATGTGTCGCAAATATGATAATTTGTGGAGAATTATTATATATTTTATGCATCACCAGGTCTTCTTGTGAACACATTTTTTTATTTCAACACATGTAGCCGTTCAACTTATTCGTTGAGTAACATAAAAATGCACGCCAAAAACCATGTTTTTCTATATCCATGATTACCTTTCGTAACGATTTAATGTATGACTTACAATTCCTATTAGTAAAAGACATATGTGTTCTTCTAAAATAAGAGAATTGTGAATTGCACATCTACTTTATAGACTTTCGTATAGAGTCCTCTATTTCATAGATTCTGTTAGTAGTGAATAGCAGTGAAATAACGAAACTACATTAGTAAAATGAAACAAACATCAACTTACATATGTTACATTTATGGCATAACATGATTTTTTCTTGGGGGCATTTTCAGTACCGGTGTTGATCCTTGAGCGTAGCTGTTGAAAATGACATTGAGCTCACGTGATTTCCTTTTATAAGTCGTCATTAGGTAAAAACTCGTCAAGTAAACAGGGACGTGTGTGGCGAGGTTCACGTGCAAGTTGTGCTTTAACTCAAACCGGTTTCGAATATAGGTTTAAGTAGAATAGACTCCTCAAACTCGTCATTAGTTGTGCACGAGGTTTAGTCTTCGGGCTAACGCCCTCAGACTAAACCTCGTGCACAACTAATGACGAGTTTGAGGAGTCTATTCTTTACATATATCATTTTCAAATGTTGTCAATATCTTAAAAAATAGGCTCGTTTAATGATTTTCACATACAACATGTCTTCTTTGTTGATGAACATTTGTGTTATATCAAATATTGCAATAATTGATAAAAGGTAAATACTTTTAAGAAATAAATTTTGTTGGGGGGTCTTTTTGAACCCAGTGCTTGCCAAAGATTCCCCAAAATGCCAACAGTGTCGATCAAAATTTGATAGGAAATTGTAAATTGATCTTAGTTATGTCTTTAGAACTTTCAAAAGTTAGGCTACATTGTATCTAACATGACCGATGCGTTAACATAACAGAAGCGACAGAAGGAGTGCAGATAACTTCCAATTTTTAACGAGATTTCAAAAAATGTGGTTAATCTGGTTAAATGTCCTCGACGGAACTAATAAGGCCTTTTGCAAAACAAATAACCATCTATGTTTACAAAATTAGTGAGGATCATGAATATATATGAAAAACATTCCTGAGTACATGTATACGTATACGTATGTAGTACATACTGACCCGGTCCCAAGTGGTTTTTGCACATAAACACGCGAGGGCATGCCCGAGCAGAGTTTATTATAACAACACGAATGATCAGGTCATGTTCGGCTAACACTCCCTAAGAGCATTCTTTCAAAGCTTTTGATTGGTTTTGTTCTATTTAAATGTGTTTTGATATATATCTTTTAGAAGTAAACATGTCGGGTTTAGTGCAACGATCAAACGAGACGTATGGAAAATAACTATACACTCAGATTTTAGACTAAATACCGAATACCTGACACAGAAATATAGATATTCAATCCCGATATAGTAAGAGAATGTGTACACACTGGCATTGACAGCAATGCAGGCACTTTAAACAGCTAAGAAATTCTGAATTTTGAAAATTTAATTTCAGCTTTCGACTCCTTCGAAAAAATAATCAAATTTCCGAATTGAACAATTTTATTTCACTGTTGGTGTAAAACCACAAAATTGTGGCAACAATTATGACGTATAACCTTATACTTAAGATTACCATACAGCTCAAGGTTTTTATGGTAATAAAATTCCACCAAACTATATTTACACTGAATTCATATAGCTATGAATTAATATGACCGTATCTAGCTTTAGTCCTCATGTGGTAAGAGATATGTATGCAAGACACCCCTACGTCATCTTCCTACGCAAAGCTTGAAACGCCAGTTTCCGAACAGTCAGCTTTATGCCTTGCTGCCGACCCCTGAATTTTCTGTGTTTGCTCTCTAGCTTACTATGATAGAAATAGTCCAATTAGAAACTAACTGGAGGTTGCTAACAATCGCCTGTAGGGGCGCTGATATCAGCACAGAGAAGTCAAGGGTCAGCAGCAAGGCATAAAACTCACAGTTTGTAAACTGGCGTTTAAGCTCTGAGTAGGAAGATGACCCTACATAAGCACATCATTTAATAAAGACTCAAGGTGTGAAAAATAGATGTCGTATACGTAACGAATGATTGATACTAAGAAGATATTTTGGCATCATCGTTGTTTTGTTGATTAAGCTTCTACAGTCAGAAAACAATAATATACCATGCACAGGCGAAAGTTGCGAATAAAATATTTCTGATGATTGCAAAAGACAACGACACATATCACTAACACAACAGTAATACGAAAGTGGTTTAATACCAGTCTGATTAAAATCGACTGTGATTTGAGGAAAAAGTGTAAAGAATATTACCTCTAGCGGGGTTCGAACCTCACCCAGCCCGGCTTTCGAGACGGAGAGGATATCCTGAATGGTTCGAGCCCCGATAGAGTCAATATTTTTGATATTTTATTCCTCGGAGTACGGTCGATTTTAATCAGACTGGGTTTAATACATAACTATGTTATGTTTCAATAGAGAAAAACTCATCACTCATCAATGATCGCCGATTTTGGGCAGACCTGCTGACACTTCTGACACACACCGAAACATCCTGATAGTCTCATACATACAGTGAATCTGACACACATAAATCTATGTATAAATCAGCACATACATACATATACACATATGTTCAAACTTTGACCATATTCATAACAGCCTAATCGTTTCTACATACCAAAGATCGAAAACGTTATTGACAGCCTTTTAAATGCCGGATTTATACGTTCTGATAATTTAACAGACATAATTATCATCTTTCTTCGCTATTTCAAAACATATAATCCCAGTGCCAATGTCATATCGTTTTTTTACGATAACACTTCACAATTCTTATCACACCCATGCAGAGATATTAAATCAAATCTACGTAAACCTATGGAACATATCTATCCTCTGTATCCTTTGTGGTTTCCTTGTAACTCATTAATTTCTACATCTCTTAAAGGGGCAGTGGCACGTTTTTAGGGGGAATATAAGGTGATGTCATGAAAATGAAAATTAATGGTTCCAAATGAAAGACAATGTATTTAAACTAAATGGAGCAGTAATAATTCAAATATAAAATGTAAAGTTTAGCCATGCGATTCCTTTTCCTTACACAAAATGAATTAAAGGTGTTCAAAAAAAATTGGCCGCCAATGGATTTTGTGTAAATCTTCATACTTTGTCCTCTGACTATGGGTGACTGACTTGTGTGATGAGATTTTTTACACAGTCAAAATAATACATTTAACATTAACTTACAATTATCAGTGAAAATTTTAAAATATAAAATTATCAAAAAAACGTGCTACTGCCCCTTTAAATCACTGTTGTCGTTGAAACTTCCTCACCCATTATTCAGGTGCTTGGTACTTGATCCTGGGTATTCTCGGCGGACATCAACATTCCAATGTTAGCGTCTGGCTGACAAACTACAGTTGAAGATACATTTCAACACACACAATCTCTTCTTTAAGTTCATCCATCTTCCATATCTGTTAACTAAAACAATTGATAGAAATTATGTATTACTTTATCGTTACCTTTGTGTTTTTGTTATTCTAAAGTTTCGAACGTAATTTTGCAGTAAAGCATCTGTTGAAATATGAATATTTTCTAGATGAGTTTCAAAGTGTAAGATCTTGTTCTCTATTAGATCTGTATTATTACCTGGTATGTAAGTCATTTCAAGCTATTAGTAATACAAACATGCACGTATGGTAGATGGAATCGTCAATATGGTTCAAATGGTCATGTTTGATTTATCCGTACATTACGATAAACACAATCAATTTGTCTAACCTTACTGCAAGAGTGTGTTTCGATGTTTACAACGATGTTCAGAAGCTAAACTGATAATACTTAAACATATCGCGTTAATAAAGTCGACGGGATGTTTACACGGTCTTGACTCACTCAATACATACATTATAACACCAATCATAAAAGTTCGTTTGTCCGTTAAAATATTGGACATAATGAGTGAATTACAGACAACAATAAAACAATACAATAAAGAGTTTTTTAGTATATTTTATTATAATTGATAATCAACTGGACATTTGTATAGCGCTCTGTTCACAGTCAGTGGTCAAAAGCGTTTAGGTGGTGAGCTTCGTCAAATATATGTGTCTTTAAACTCCCTCTGAAGCAGGATAGACTGTCAGACTGCTTGATACTGTCTGGGAGAGTTCCACAGCATTTTTCATAATGTATCATTGGATAATATGATTTCAAATTTATTAGATAATGTTTATATATTGTTCATTAATCTAGGCTACATATTTCATATTATACATATTATATTATAAATATTATATTATCATGTTTATTATTCATGTTGCATGTTCATTTCATGACATGAAAAGCCGATGGCTTGCGTGTTATTGACATATTTTAGAAGTTCTTTTGTCATTGACAATGAAATCGAATCATAAGGTTTTCACTCCATGTCTGAAGTGGTTCCATGTTGTCGGTAGTTGATTTCAGATGAAGCGAGATGACGTACATGTAAATTCCAATGGGATATGCTGATCGTGCCAGATACTATTGTAGCCGTGTTATGTTCAGTAATATATCTGGATAGAGAAAAACCAAATATCAAAGCAGAAAATAATAACTTAGCAATACATAGTTTTAGCATTGCAATTTTCTTACCCTAACATATCAATACCAAAATGATTATATACTGTGTAAATGGGAAATTATCTTTAACACTAGATTAGCGTTTGCGGGATACCGCAAAAGCAGAGCAGCCCCGGAACTTTGGGTTTCGCCTTACCCTGTTCCGCCTTTTACAGGCCTCACCAAATTGGGAATTTTCTCGTGACCTTGACCTTTGACACTCAAGGTCACACAATCAATGAACACATTTAATTGAGTATAACATTATTGTAATGAAATAAAGTGTTAAAAATTAAATTAATCCATTTTCTCCATATATGTTGACCTTGCTGTGACCTTGAACTTCGACAATTAGTACCCAAAACTTTTTGAAACTGTTGTACTTCTCAAGAGATAATATATACAAAATCTAAACTTCATAGCACAAAAACTTTTCAAGTTATTGTGTTAACAAGGAATTGCAATAACTCATATCTCATGACCTTGACCTTTGACCTTCAAGGTCACACAATAATTGAACACTTTTTATTGAGTATAACAATCATGTATTGATTAAAAGTGATCATAGTTAAAATTAAGCATTTTCGCTAAACCATGATTAAGTCATGACCTTGCTGTGACCTTGACCTTTGACAGATTGTAGCCGAAACCTTTTCATTTTTTTTTACTTTTCCAAGGATGATATATACGAAGTAAGAGCTTCATAGCACAAAAACTTTTCAAGTTACCGTGTTTATAAAGAATTTTGTGGTGATTTTATAACTCGTGACCTTGACATTTGAACTTGAAAGTGAACATGTCATAATGATTCCCTGGAAGTATTAACATTTAGACATGTTCATGAGTTCTGAAAAGCTAAATGGGATAAAGTTATACCCCAATTTAGTGCATTTTGTAATAACTCATATCTCATGACCTTGACCTTTGACCTTCAAGGTCACACAATCATTGAACACTTTTTATTGAGTATAACAATCATGTATTGATTAAAAGTGTTCATAGTTAAAATAAAGCATTTTCGCTAAAACATGCTTACGTCATGACCTTGCTGTGACCTTGACCTTTGACGGATTGTAGCCAAAACCTTTTCAAATTTTTTTACTTTTCCAAGGATGATATATACCAAGTTAGAGCTTCATAGCACAAAAACTTTTCAAGTTATAGCCTTTACAAGGAATTCTTAGAGTGAATACATAGCTCGTGACCTTGACCTTTGACCTTGAAAGTGAACGTGTCAAAATCGTTCCCCCGAGGTATGAGTAGTAAGGTATGAATAAAGAGTTCTGAAAAGCTTAGTGGAAAAAAGTTATAGCTAGTAGTACGAGTGCGGCGGCGGCGGCGGCGGCGGCGATGGAAACTTCACAAAAACTGATAGCAGCCCCGTCCTTAGACGGGGCTGCTAATCAAACAATCATATACAAATACCATAGAAATTCTAAGCAATTGTGATGCTTTCAAATATACTTTGATTTTGTGTTGATTGAAATTATAATTAATGAATATTTCTCAAATATTTGTAAGTAAATAGTACCATCAAATCGCCAATTCACCTATATACAGCAACGTTGCATACAGTCAACCAACTTTAACGCTCAATCTGAAAATCAAAAGCAAAGACAAAAAATATTGCCTTCCGATCAAATACAACAAAGAGATATCATTTTACCATTTTTATCTCACAAAACGAAGCTAACGTGCAGAATGACACGCGAGGCCTTTACTTTTAGAATTGCTGTTGTTTTTAACCCCATCACGGAGCGGTCTCTGTGTTTACCATGACAGGCTGTCAATGAAGCTTTTAATTTTTGTTACAAATGACTCATTTAAATGTAGCATATGCATAAAAGGTAATTTATAAAATACGTCTGATTGTTATTGCAGATTGATATGCCATGCAATGTAAGAAGGGTGAACTTTAAACCGTTCTTTGATGTAAACGATTTATTGATTACAGTTTTAAGTTTCCATAAGAGAATGTTAAGTCATTAATGAATACCATTGCCATGAATTATTAGCAACCCTTCGCTGGATATAGACATGATATGACATAAACATAGGTTCGAATTGAAACATAGATTCATTAAGTGTTTACATTACAATGGAATGCGATGATGTTTTAATTCGGATCTATAGGTATAACCACAATCATTTGTCTTTACAATCTTATGATTTATCATTTATATATGTTATGTCAAGGAATCAACAAATTTTGGTTCAAACTCGAAAGCAAATAGCCAGAATTCGATCAGCAACCTCATCATTATTTCCAATTTCAATATTAAAGAGACACTCCGCGAGTTAACAATCAGTTATAAATATTACCCAAAACTCAACAAACGTATGAAAAGCATATACAATTTTTTTGAAAATTTTCCGATCATGATTTTTGATGATACATGGCCAAAATCTGGAAACGAATTGACATGTCTAAAAATAGATCGGCTCGAGAGGATACTAGGGCAATGCATTATGGGATCGTGGTGTGTTTATACAAAGGCTCTAATGCCACTAACAGTCAAGCGGACTCTCTATTGTCACAAGATGCCGGAACAGAGAAAATTGAACTACACAAACAGATTATTCATTTGATATAAAATCCAAGTTGTCATATCATCGTAGCAAAACCATTCAAGTTTTATTGCATAAGTTATATTGTAATGACTAACAAAGGAATATGTAGGTCTAAGTTTTAAAACCCGAAACATAAACACTATTTTGTTCATCCGATATTTGCTAAATGAATCTATTCCAAAACATCAGAACTTTAAACAACGAAAGGAAACCTTGTCCTCTGATATACTAAATATTCTACGCGATGGAAGGATAAATGTATGTCTGTGTTATAGTTTAATGTTCATAAACTGGAACACTGGTGTGTAGTGAGATAAAAATGATTCATGTTATTCAAATTCGGAGTTTGCAAGTTTTTTTCTAAAACAACCCCAAATTTTAATGTGCTTTCTCTTGTCGTTAATCCTTTTGCCTACACATCAAAGGTTTGAATAGCGAAAAGGTTTAGAAAACTAAACTAAAAAACAGTAAATTGTCTAGATAGTGGTTTAGTATAACAAGTTCATTATCATTGTAGATAGTCATTATATCATTGTTAAACAATAACAAGAAGCATCATCTGAATTAATGTTCTGAATTTATCAAGTGGCTGATTATGTTTCTTTTCCTAGGGAATATTCTTTGTTTATGAAGCTAAAAGTTTCTGCTGTTTATCGATCAATTATAAACGTTTGCTTTCTCGAGGGTTGTTATTCGTAAATTATCCATGTGCAGATCATAAGGCAGTCATGATTTGTTAACGATGTGTGTGTGATCTTTTTTAATTTGAAAAACATAATTTACGATATAAAAGTATGTATCATACCAAATATGTCAACTTGAATTTAATAACTAGATTTTTAAATGTAGTGACTGTCAAGATTGATTGTTATATGAAATTCCCCAATTTGTTTTTGAATTATTAGGATCATACCCGCTAGGGCAAAAGCTTATATATACGAGGCCCTAAGATTGTTTCAATAAATAGTCCGTTTGGTTTTTACTTTAATTTGTGATAATTTGTAACTGAAAAAAAGTGTAAGATCTAATGTTTTTATATTTATTTCCTGTTGTACGATTCGTGATCCGAAAAAAAAAACATTTCCAGCTTTTTATGTATCTGTCACATATATTAGTTTTGCAAATATCATATTCAATATGAATAAAAATTATTCAAATACTAAGTTATGTGGTTTGCGGTGATTATTCTTTAATGAGAGGCTTCTACTATAAAAGCTTCCCATAGACAAGAAAATTTCCTGCCCAGTCTAAAGATGTAAGCAGATAAAAGTTCCGTGTTAAGATTCTTAGGAATACAATTCTAATGAATTAAACCATTGATATTATGTCAGTATATGCGTTTAAATCGGTGTCATTTTATGATATTTCATCGGAAAATGAAAGTTCGTGTTTTTAATGTTAATGAAAAATTTGATGGCGGCAATGCAGTGTATTATGTGTCAACCCGACTCGTGTGTTGTTCACGCAAACGCAACTTTTGGAAAACCCAGCTGCTAAATATAGGATTTTGCGTAGCGCGCGCTCCTGGACAATAACATTGCTTTTTTGCACTAAATAGAGATACTTCCCATGTTCCAAAAACAGTTTTGATAGTATCAGCGTATAGAGGAAAGATTTTTCTCTATACTGATGGTAATTTTAGATGTTCGAAGGAAAATTTCTCACATACGAACACTAACTCGCGGAGTGTCACTTTAACCCTTTCTCCCGTTTCAACTGTTACCTTTGCATCAATAAAAATTTAAGTCATTACATTTATCATTTTCAAAAAAGTTTCCTTATGCTTTAAGTACAAATTGATCTGTATCTAAACGAGGGTTCGTCCCTTTCCGAGGTACCAACAAGCGAGGTACCAACATAACCGCATATCATATTTAAGATGCAAACATCAGCTCAAGTGACAAATTGTTTCCTTGTTTACCTAAAACAAGTGCTCAGTACGGTGGCCCATAGGGGACATACATCTTTAACGACAGTTTCTTGATTTTTTACGATAGTTTCTTGATTTGATAACATGAATAAAAACAAATACGTTGACTTTATATAAGACATTACTTTACTTTACTCCAACAGACAATAAATAGCTAATGTATGGACTATCTATATATTACACTCAATATTCATGATATTGTGTAGGTGGCTATCCTGTTTATTGGAAATTCTGCCTTTGCATTTGCTTTGAATAAAATAATGACTAGTAATTGTTGACCGAATGTTTCGTGAGATAAGATAGGTTTATCAAATCATAGGCGTAGGGACAACTTTGGGTTGTGTGGCAAATATTGTTTTCGATGAGTGGGAGTGAGAGGGGGAAGGAGGGTTAGAGGGAGAGCACAGAGGTACACTTCTACAATACAATAATTTGGAGGGGATTTTACACGTATGTTTTGGGGGAGGTGTGGGATGTGCACCTGGATTTAGTTTTATAGCAAAGCCTACATGTATAAGCTAAGCTGATGGGTATATAAACAAATCCCGTTAACAAAGTTTGCTGTCTTTGCTTTACATAAAAGGACCAGAAATTGCTGATCGAGCCAAACGTTTCGTGACGTAAGATGAGTTAGTGAGTTAGGTGGGACAGAGGCACACTTCTACACTACAATAATATGGAGAGGGCGTACATGTGTTTGTAGGGGGTAGTGGTGTGCCCCTTGGTTTTGTTAATATAGTCCAGAAGGTGTTCACCTTCATGGTAAAATCCATACTATATAACAAAAATAATCAATAGTTTAGGAGTGCCCATTAGCATACAGGACATATGAGTGAATAGCAGCGAACAACAATGATGCACATTTCCACATTAAAAGTTATTAGAAAATATTTTTTTTTCATAAAGAATGTTTGACATATGTTTTCTTATTTAATTAGATTAGGTTTAGATATTCTTCATTTTTGTTACTGTAGACTACCTTTTACATAATCTGACATTTGATTGTCAATATCTTCTTTGAAGTCCCTCTGCTATATATCATTCATTTACAGATTTTGCAAGTTTAGTTCATAATGACATACAATAGGCTTACTGTATTCGATTAATAATTGTTGTTTTTGAGTATCTTCATTTTTTTTATGTTTCGTTATCGTTAAAATTTATATAAGATTTTCTCAACAAATAGGTGTGACCTTCAATCTGACATTTTGCTTTGCAGGCAGCAAACATTTGTTTGCTTTGTAATGCTTGTTCTGCAAACACAGCATTTTATCATCAGTCCATTATTACGAAACAAACTAAAATTGCATGTGAAGATAACAGGATTTTTTATATTCAACATAAAATCGTGAACAATCTGAGTATTAGGTTTTCACTTAACCTTGATGTCTGAAGAGGTTCCATAGTGTTTGATTACATATGATGGGCGATGACGTATGCTAAAATTCCGGTGGGATATGCTGATCATCACAGATCATGTGATGATTGTGCTTTTCTTAATCATAGTTCAAAACATATGGAATGAACTTGAAGCGACCTAAACATGCAGATAGCAATATAATATTACCAATTACCAATGCGATTTTTATATTACCATTATCTTCAACACTTATTAAATGATTAAATGTTATGTATAAATTTGAAATTGTAATTAACTTTAAAACTTCCTTAAAGTATAAGCATAAATCCTTCCATTCGGGATTTTTCAAATATACTTGACATTGTATTTTTGTGTTGATGGTGTGTTGATTCGTAATTCTTCCTACGTTTGTAACTGATGTATTTCATCAAATTGCTAATTAACCTATGATTCAATATACATGTAGTTGCATACAAACCACCAACTTAAACGCAGAGTCAGAAAAATCAAACTCAAAGACAAACACATTTGCCTTCCAAAGAAATATAAAAAAGTAATATCAGTTTACCATTTTCATCTCAAAAGATTGCACAGAAGAAAGCTAACGTGCGGAAGAACATGAGTAGGATAAAACCTTTTAGAATTGCTGTTGTTTTGAACTCCACCAGCAAAGAGGTTTCTGTTGTTTTGAACTCCACCAGCAAAGAGGTTTCTGTTGTTTTGAACTCCACCATCAAAGAGGTTTCTGTTGTTTTGAACTCCACCAGCAAAGAGGTTTCTGTTGTTTTGAACTCCACCAGCAAAGAGGTTTCTGTTGTTTTGAACTCCACCAGCAAAGAGGTTTCTGTTGTTTTGAACTCCACCATCAAAGAGGTTTCTGTTGTTTTGAACTCCATCAGCAAAGAGGTTTCTGTTGTTTTGAACTCCACCATCAAAGAGGTTTCTGTTGTTTTGAACTCCACCAGCAAAGAGGTTTCTGTTGTTTTGAACTCCACCAGCAAAGAGGTTTCTGTTGTTTTGAACTCCACCATCAAAGAGGTTTCTGTTGTTCTCATGCCAGGCTGTCAAGGAAGCGTATTATTTTTGTTTACATAACTCATTTAAATGTAAAATATTCATTAAAAGTTATTCATAAAACGTTTCTGATTGTTATTGCAACACGATATCTTTTGCATTGTAAGAAGGGACCAACTTATAAAAAGATTTTATTTGAAGTGTATTATACATACAAGTTTCCATCAGAGAATTTTATGTCATTAATAATTACTATTGTCATGACTCATTAGCAGCCCTAAACATTTGGTCGAATTGTAACTTTTAAGAGGGTTTATGAAGTTGGTTCCCAGTTTCAATTAGATTACATATGTCTTTAGATATTTTAAGAATTGACAAAACAATGGAATGAGATGATGTGTGGTAAAATGACAATTTCGGATCTATAAACATAACCACAATGATATGTTCTTTACAACGAAATGATTTATTTGAAATGATGTCAAGGGATCAACCAATTTCAGTGCAAACTGTCAGTCTAATGGCAAGAATTCGATCAGCCAGCCTTATCATTATTTCTAATTTCTCCAGTTTCAATTGTTACTTTTAATCCATTCAAATATAATAAATATACGTCATTACATTTGATCGTTTTCAAACATTTTCCATCGTGCTAAGCATTGTTAAATCTGTATCTGAACGAGTGTTCTTGACGGTGCCGAGTCCTACAAGCGAGGCACAAACACAGATACACATACATAAAGTTGTCTGCTTAGAGATGTCAATAATGCCTGGAATTAAGTCAAGCTTGACGTCATTCATCCTTCAACAGATAATAATTAGCTATTAGTATGGAATATCAAACTATATTACACTCCATATTCATGATTTTGTGTAGGTGGCTCTCATGTTTATTTGAAATCCATAGAAATAGAATAAACAAGATTCTTTTTATCTCATGACATGTTTGTTTACAACAGATGCTGGAAGCAGTCGTGGTGGTGACCTCCAAAGTATAAATCATTGCCATTTTATTCTCCATTTTATGTATTATGATATTATATGATAATCTGCACATTTTAGTTTGGTGGCCCCACATTTTATTACATTTTTGAATAAAAGATAGTAGAAATTTGATATCTTTAAGTTTAGACAAATTCATAAAATATTGTATTTGTTTTCCCGTCTCTCCGTAATATGCGGTTATCTGCACATTGTGGTCAAGCTTATTCTATTCATCAAATGTCTGCATTATCTTATCACTAGCTAAAACAGTCAAACGTAAACAATGTCACAAAGAGACTGTCATTTGACTACATGAATACAATACAATACAATACAATATCGTTACTATTGAATATATTGTTTGTGCGTTGCATGTTAGATGAATGCCAAACATGAAAACAGTTTAATTTTGTTATTTAGTCGTTTATCAATCTAACATGAAAAAAGCAAAATAAAACAGTTGAAGACAAAAATATGTGTCATCACAATTTAATTGAAAAACAATTCTTGAGAAATGTTTACTTGAAAGTCGTTTGTCTTTGGTTTGTCACTAATTGCAGACATGAGAGATTTATTTGCTAAAGCTATCGCGGTTAAATGCTTAGTTTGAAATATGAGACAATAGTACTTGTAAAAAAGCTATTGATTTGTTTTGTCTTATGACAACGATTTCAAAAATGTTACTTGATGTTATTGTTTTGATTTCCAGATCTTTCTCAAATACATTGATAATGTTTAAGATACTTTTTTGAATAATCTATTTGAAGGGCATGCTGATAATAACTTGCGAATTGATGTCACTGTCTTAATGTGATTTAAAATTCCAAAAACATAATACGTTTATAACAAATACAATTGACTAACAAACAGAATAAACAGCCTGTATAAATTCTTTCCTTACACACAAATAAAACATCAAGTTTATAGAGACATAGATATTTTAAGATTAACCTACAGTACATGCATGAGTTATAACCATTTGCATTTGGTTTCAAACTGGAAACGGAAAACTAATGTGTTGTCGGCAATGGATCTTACAATGGATTCGTTTTCAATTTGTGACATAATTCATCTAAATGTGGAATTGTGACAATGACATAACGACATAAACAAAATACGGTATTAACTGTACAATGTAAGTCTACATAAAGTTCAAAGAGTCATTGAAAGTTTAATGAAAAAAAGACAATGAAGTATAATGTTTATGGTTTCCAAATTCATAGATCACAATTAATTTGCTAACCTCCCTACAAATCATCTTTAGATTTAATGTAAAGATTTAGTTAAAAATGTAGATATTCTTAGAAAGTAATGTATGATAAAACCTTGTACAATATCAGAAAAGGCGTCACTTTCACCCGAGAAAGTATGTGATACAATACAAATTACAACCTGTGACATTTGTTTATATACATTATTTAACATGTTCATTGAATTTTAAAACTGATGGGAAATAAAAACATAAATATAAAACAATTATTCACAGTATCTGAATGCAAATCGAAAATGATATTTATGTCTACTGCAGATCCATATTGACGGTGGTTAATGGCGGTGACGCATGTTGTCAGTGAAACTCATAAATCAAAGCTATTTCTACTACTCTTTGCAAATAATGGTTATCCGTTGCGTGAGCAGTCTTGTTAGGTTAACCATTCACCAATCCATGGAACTGAGTTGTAATGATAAACCTCCGTCAAACTAACCCCATGCTGTGTCTTGTATATTTCTATTTTACCGCTAGCTTTAAGGAGACTAGCCATAAACAGGACATGCTACAGATTGAAGTTTTATAAATGAAAATATTTTAATTATTGCTGATTTGGAGTATAGCCTTACTGACAGTGACACAAAATATTGTGTTTTAAAAAAATAACGACACGGTGGTTTCACGAATGACATTTTACAGTTGATATAGTGAAGAAATCTTCAACATTACAACTGACACCGTTGCTTCATCGTCGTATGTATTAGTTTAATGATATCTTACATTTGTATCAGCCTCTGACCTTTTTCTACAGGTAAAGGAACTCAAAATTGATAAACGAGTAGACAAATAAAAAGAATCTTCAGTGTTTAACAATGTCGATGATTGGAGAATTTATCCTATTGCAGCTAAAGAGTATTCTGTATTCCTAGCTCAAAGGCCATCCATGTTTGCAGGCAAGATAATGATCTGAGCAATCTTTCTTACAACAATTATGAGTAATAGGATTCTATACAGCAAGAACTGTCAACATCACTAAAAATATATGATAACGAAATTATCATTCATTTCCATTTTCTCATTTGTATTCGAAATGATCTATTCCCGACTCAGATCTAAAATTATGTGCAAAAGACTTTATTTGATGTTGGAACGAAACTTCAAAGAACAAGCATGTAAAGAAACTTCATAACTGTGCGGAATTGGTTTCCCAAATCATTTTATATATGATTACAAGTGCGGATGACCAAGTTTACATTACAAGAAATTTTCCTGACCAATTTCACCAAGTTGCATGAAAAATACATTTATAAAATTTTGTTTCTTTGCTTAAAATAAAATAATGACTAGTAATTGTTGATCCAGCCAAACATTTCGTGACATAAGATAGGTTTATCGAATCATAGGCGTGGGAATCTTGGTTTGAAAGGGAAATATTTTTTTTCAGTGAGTTGGGATGAGAGGCGGAAGGGGGGTTGGAGGGAGGGCACAGAGACACATTTGGAGGGGGGGGGGGGGGGATTTACACGTTTTGTGGTGGTTGGGATGTGAACCGTGGTTTCGTTTTATAACAATACCTAAAAACTAGGCTTATTGGTATGTAAATAATTCCCATTAATAAAGTCGAGAAAATGTTCACACTATCATGATTAAATCCATACATTAAAACCACACTAATTAAAATTCATGAGTGTCCGTTATAATACTGGACATGTGAGAGATATTTTTCAGATTTTGCAAGGTTAGTTCATAATGACATAAAATAGGTTTATTGTATTCGATTAATTATGGTTGTTTTTTAGTATCTTTCGTTTTCGTTATACAACTTTGAAATATGTTTGACATAAGATATTCTCAACAACTAGGTCTTACCTTCAATTCTGATATTTTGCTTTGCAGGCAGCAAGCCCTCTTATGTTTAGTAATGCTTGTCCTGTTAACACAGCATTTTATCATCAGTCCATTATTACGAAACAAACTAATATTGCATTTTGAAGATAACAGTATTGTTTTACATTCAATGTAAGATCGTGAACAAACAATTTTTTCACTCTTTGTTGGTGTCTGAAGTGATTACATACTAGCGATGTTTGATTACAGATGATGGGAGATGACCTACGCTGAAATTCTATTGGGATATGCTGACCATGACAGATCATGTGATGACTGTGTCTTTCTTAATCATAGTTCCAAACATATGGAATAACCTTGAAGCAACCTTAACATGTGGATAACAATACGATATTACCAATACGGGATTTAATATTTCTATTATCTTCAACACTTACAAAATGATTAAATGTAATGTATAAATGTGAAATTGTTATTAATATTAAAACATCCTTAAAGTAATACCAAAACTCGAACCATTCGGGATGATTTTAAATTAACTTGACGTTTTATTTTGTGTTGATTGGCGTTACAATTACAAAAGTGTTGATTTATGGTTTATTGAGATGATAATCTATAAATGTTTCCTACACTTGTAACTGATATTCTTCATCAAATTGCATTATTATCTACGATTCAATATAGTTGAGCACAATCAACCAACTCAAATGCAGAGTCAGATAATCAAAAGCAAAGACAAACACATATATACCTTCCAAAGAAATATAAAAAAGTTATATCAATTTTTATCTCAAACTATTGCACAGAAGAAAGCTAACAGGTTTCTGTTGTTACAGGCCAAGCTGTCGATGAAGCGTTTAATTTTTTTTTAATGAAAATAACTCATTATTGATACAATTCTTCTGATTATTACTACAACAAGATATCTTATGCAATGTATATGCAAAGGGACCAATTTATAAAAAAAGATGTTATTTGTCACATGATCCTTGTGTTGTAAGCATTTTTAATCTGTATACTAGAGTTCTTCATTGTGCATCTCCTACAATCGAGGAACAAACTCCCACAGATACATAAGATGCACAAAACAATTGCTCATTGATTACATGAGTAGAAACTGCTATGTTGACTTTATGAAAGACATCACCTTACTTTAACTGCATGTCAGATACACGCACATAAAGTTGTCTGCTTTGAGATGTGAACAATGCCTGGAAATAAGTCAAGCATGACGACAGTCATCCTCAAACAGACAATAACTTGCTGTAAGTATGGAAGATCAGACTATATTACACTCCGTATTCATGATATTGTGTGGGTGGCTCTCATTTTTATTGATAATAGTATGACGTTACTGGTGGTTACTGGAAACGAACACTACCTTCAAACAGACGGTTCAAAGAAATACAGGTTGGTGTCATGTAAACAAAACAAATCAAAAAAAGCAAGATAACCACCATTAAAAGAAAATCATATATATAATTTTCGGAGGCAGTATCACAATCAGGGTGATGAGTTGTCAGAACGTTTCAGAATTACACCCCGAAAACAATCGGAGTATCGTGAATGCCATAGAAAATTCACCCCTTCGGCGGAGACATAAAAAGCTGTACGAAATTTGCGAAATTATGAATTAACATATATGTATGAGAGTTATTATGTAAAACTAATTTTAATTTATTTTAACTGATTCGCTCCCATGGTGGTCAAATGGAATTTAAGAAGTGAAATTGCGGTTAATCCTAGGGAAATAGCATCTGGTTATCTTTATCTTTTTGTAACAGATAAAAACTGTTTACGAACAAGTGAACTAAGACTTTAATGAAGGTTATACAATGGTTTAATGTCATCCTAAAAAAATGCCTAATTGTATTTACTTACACAGATTACCTCAAAACACTTCCAACGACCTTACTTAGTATTATGTGAATGAACGTTTTGGATTAAAGAAAAATATCTTCATTGCTAAACCTATATTCTTTACTTAAACAAGATCGTGTGAGCAAGGTCACAGGTGTAATCTTAAAGATAGCTAAAAATATAAGGTTTGTCAAACAGCCGAAGTTTACAGGACAGCAATGTACTTTGCTGTACTTCTCTTACTTGTGCAGGCCGTGGAAGGCTTTAAATTGTTAAAGAACCCTGGCTTTGAGAATGCTGACCTCTCTGGGAACTGGTTGAACTTGGGTATCAAACTGGAGACTACCACTCAGGATGTTCACGGAGGAAGCCGTGCTCTAGTTATTTCAGGGAGGTAAGAGATTCACAAACAAGATGAATCAAAGGTAGAGTAGCTTTTTATATAGCATATCATTTTGTTTGGTCATTTTGCTGCAATACGATATGTCAGGGGTTGATAATGAGGCCGTTACCAGGGGATGTTAGCATCTGAAATAAAATTTCATTAAGTTTGCTAATTTTCAAGCACTCCGATTGGTAAAGAGTCTGTCATTCGTCATAAAATAAAAAGTGATATTTACTCATTTTCTAGCTAATCGTCTTTTTTTGTTCACTTTCCATCTTTTAGCCTCAGACGATTATTGACTCATGAATTTGTTAACTTGCTTGTAAACTTGTTCAGGTCACAGGAATTTAATTTAAGAAATGCAATTATCATATAAAAGTGAGTGATACTTATTCAATTGGGCTTCCCACGGCACAATGAAAACCTATCGACCCACATTCTCCATTTTCTACCTTGCCAAGGAAACAAAGCAGCTACCCCTATCGTAATCAGGAGTTGTGACCCTTAACAGCTCCAGCTCCAGAGTTACGTCCCCTTTTCTGAGCGGTCCACAGGCAACCGAAATTATTGTTATTACAGACAACCAAAGGCAACCTATAACATCTGGTGTGTACATATTGTTGTTTTTTTCGACGCTGTGACTCATTTAATTTGATATGGGCATTAGCATAGATATCTGGAGGGCTAGGATACCCCATGGACGACCTACACCCCATGGACGACCTGGTCACCCAGTAATATGCTCGGCTATCAGCTCCTTGCGACATTTCTGGTCCTACACACAGTGGTTACACTCTGCACAGTGCTTTTCAACACTAGGAACCTATTGCTGCTGTCTGGAGACATAGAATCCAACCCAGGCCCACCTAAACAAGCTGTGAGTAGTGATAGTAGTTTAACGTTAAAGTCTGACATTTTACAGGAGCTTCGCTCTGTGTGTGTGAAAAATGAACTATCAAGGGAAATCCGTGAGGTGAGAGCTGACACGAGGAAATTGAATATAAGCATAGGCGAAATACAGGCGAATTTGGAAGATCTTTAAAACAATTTAAATGGGACAAATCTAGATATTGTGGCTATCACCGAACGTTTTGCGGATCTCGAATCGACAATATCATCATCCAAAAAGATCAATATGGACAGTAGATTTAATCATTTGGAGGAATCAGTTGATCGCCTGGAACAACACAACTGAAAACTAAACGTAGTTTTATTTGGACTATCAGATAAGGGTGAACGTGATAAAGAAGAATTGAGAGAACAGGTCTGTGTAACTCTCAATGTGAACAGTAACCCCTGTGATAAAACTACCTTCACGCCCACTGATATTGTTAATGTAAATCATTTGAGAAGCAAGAAACCCCAGCAAGCAGGTCCTACAATCATAAGCTTTTCTAATATTGACTGTAAAATCCGTACTCTAGCCTGTCGGAACAGTCTACGAGAGGCATACATGGGCATTTCAAATGACCTTTCTATGTCACAGAGACAGTTACTGCATGACCTTAGGAAAGACAACAAACGAGGTTACTTCAAAAACGGTCGGCTGATCGTTGAAAACGAACCACTGTCATCGTCGAGGAGATCAACCCTGGTGCTGAAACCTCACAGCTCGGGTTAGACCAGTCTGTAGACCACCACACAGATTCCCGGGACCCATCGGACTCAGGTGCACGTGTATAGGGTGTGGCAAAGGCCCACAATCTTCAAGCACTGTATATCATTAAGTGTCTTTTCTATTTTTGAACATAGCTGGATTGAAATGTCTAGTGACGTTACGTCGGTGGATAACAAGCTATTTTGAATAATGTTGCAGTGCCATCTCTTTGTCCAAAAATGAAAAAGAAATTAGAAAACCATTATATCTTAGAGAAATAGCCTCTGCAGTTAATCAATAAAAAACAACAAGTCACCGGATTTGGATGGATTTCCAATTTACTTTTTCCTTTTTTTGGGAAAGAACTTAAGATTTGGATTTTCAGGTATATCCATTGTAACTTCAGTATTTGAAAAATGTATGTTGCCTATAATGAAAACGAATGTACAGAGGTGTAATTACTTGTATTCCCAAATCCAATAAGAATAGAAAACCTTTTAAAAACTAGAGGCTTATTTCACTCATGAATTCACTTTATACAATTATTAGCACATGCCTTACTATAAGGATTAAAAAAACCTTATCATCTCTTATTGATTAAAAAATAAAACTGGCCTTATACAAGTAGATGCATCAGTTCTAATAATAAATTACTGTATAATGTTTGAAATGAAGGAACAAAAAGACTTTGAAAAGGCCTTTGACACTGTTTCTAATAATTTCATCATGATAGTACTTAAACAATTTGTTTTAGGAAATAATTTCCGAAAATGGATATCAATTTTGTCTAATAATGCTACCTCATATGTCATTCATAATGGCCATCTGTCTTCTTCTTTAATGAAGAAACGAGGTTGTCGTCAAGGAGATCCTATATCCCCCTGCCTTTTCTTATTTGTAGCTGAACTTATTGGTAGTATGATCAGACAAAAAGGATATTACCTTAAATGGACAGGTACATAACCTAGGTCAGTATGCTAATGATACTCAACTTTTTTTGATGGGTCTGAATCAAGTCTAAAAGCGGCTATTGACACCTTAAATACCTTTTATGAAGTGTCAGGCCTCAAAATGAATATTGAAAAAAATTAATTGCTGGTAAAAAGATTAAACCTTGTGAAGATCTATACCTTAACTGGCACTCCGTTAATTTTGAAATTATTGGAATTACCCTCAATGCAGAACTTCAAGACCTATGGGTAATCAATACAAGAAAAAGAATTGAAAATGTAAAGAGAATTCATGCTTCTTGAAAGCACAGACCACTAACACTGATAGGTAAAATAACTGTCATGAAAACCCTATGTCTACCAACTCTGGTACATACATTTTATGCCCTACCTACCCCACCTAAAGATTTTGTTAAGGACCTGAATAAGATATTTTATAACTTCTCATGGAATGACAAAAGTGATAAGATTAAATCAATATGGTTAGGAATATGAGGAAGGGATCTTAGAATGACAGATTTGACTCCTTTATTCAGGCTTGAAACTATCTCACTTAAAAAAATGTGCACAAAACCTCAACTTTGAGAATCCAAGCCACTTCCTCTTAGATAATTCTTTTTACATTTGGGGCTAACATTGATTTATTAACAGTATGCACGAATCCGTATTGGGGAAGCTTTTTGAACACATGGTCTAAATATCTTAGATCCCAACCTTTATGGTTTAACCAAGACAAACCATTTTTCATCGAACATTGGTATGATAGAGGATTGAATTATATCAAGGATATCTGTATTTCTACTGGGATTTTGGCTTTTGAAGAAGTAAAAAAGGTATATGATATTCGAGGAACTTTTCTTTAGTATAACAAGTTGCTTTGTTCTATTCCAGCTTTATGGAAGAAATGTATTAATCAGCAAACTTATATTATTAAATCAAATTTGATTATCAATAAAATTGTCTTAGACTTGCTTATGTCATAAAAAGGGATCAAGATACTTTTATGACCGCTTGATAACTTATTATTCTGGAAAGCGATTTTCGACCAGTACAGAGGCTCAACAAGGGACGTCAAATTGTTAGATTTCCAATTTAAATTTCTGCTTTGTAATATTTACATCATGAACAAATTGAAAGTCATGAAACTTAGTAATGATGATATTTGGTCCTTTTGCAATACTGAGAAAGAAAACCTGTTTCAAGTTTTTATAGTCTGCGCTTTTGTAAAAAAACTTCTGGTTGGAAGTGGAACATTTCATTAATGCCAATAAAAAGGGGTATTTCTCTGGATACAAATACTCCTCTCTATGGCTTCAATGTGCAATATAAGTTGCTCAATCACCTACTTTTATTGAGCAAAAGGTTTATATTCTTAAGTACCCTCAAAGGTAAATCCTTATCATTCAATAAAGCTATCAAAAACTACAAAAAAGTCTATGCCATTGAAAATATTATTGCATGTAAAAACCAACGTTTTAATGCCTTGAAAATAAATGGTCTCCACTTTAAAACACCTTTAAATGCAATTTGGTATTTACTGTGCCATTTTAACAATTGAACTTTATTTAACCTGAATGTCGTGGCAATAATCATGTCATGCTCATGTAACCGTATTACACAAAACAAAAGTTATAAAATGGTCAATTCTAGAAATAACATAAGTTTATTGCCCATGATAAACTCTTATCATTGGCAAGTTTACTCGGTCTTATACTGATAAACGGTAAATTCTTCTTCCCCTGTACAGTGAGTGTACATGATAAGTAAAATACCTGATAGTTAAAATATTTTCAAGAGTCCCTACAGATGTTACTTATCAGGTTTCCAGTGTATATCAATTTGTAAAACGAGTTGTACTTTTTAAAAGACAAATACGTGTGTACAATCAAATCTCATTAAAAGGATATCATAATGTTCTTCACTCCGTTACGGAGAGTAAAGATATATATGGTTATTTTAGTGTAGCAAATAAATAATATTTTAATAAGATATACAATAAGATATACAATCTTACTGCAATCCATTGACCAATTAGCATTTCTCTGTTCCAAGAACCCACGATTACCAAGGGATGAGCCAGTATGTCAGTTTGGTTCCTGGTGGTCGCTATATCTTCACCTCATATGTGAAACAACTCAACGATTTACCTGGGAAACCATTTCAGAGGATGAAAATTGACATGATTTACACCTGGGCAGACACAGGTTTGTACAGTCAAAATAAGTTTGTTGACATTTAAAATTACAAAATTATGTACTAGTGAACTAGTATAGTTTTTCTTGACGTAGTTCGATTTAAAAAAAATTGTACTTTTATTTAATAGTGAACTAGTATATACTTTTTCTTGATATACTTAGGAATTTTACTAAAAACTAGCAATTTTTTATAAAAGACATTTGAGATTTGTAAAAAGGATAATATTAACAAGGACTATATTTTATGAAATCAGCTTTGTTTCCAGATGTTTCAGACATGTCATCCATAAAATATTGCCCTTTTTCAATTTCAACTTCTAAAATGCTGCTTGAAGAAGCCTAATAATAGTTATGTTTTAGAACATCATTTCCGAGACTGTCATCTTAAAACCAATTATTTGTTACATGAATTGAATTATTTACAATAGTGAGGAAAGTGTTTTAATGCTGATGGGCAACTTTTTTAGTTCAGCATTGTGAGATGACAATGCCAAACGTTGTTCTATGTTTGGTGCCCTGCAAACCTTTGATCATTGTCTAGGTTATTTCAAAATCGATGTTGTTTTTTGTCAAACTCCTTTCACAACAGATACTAACCGGGCTATTAAGATACCATTTGTGATGGCATGTAGTCCTGTGCGATGCGTAGTTGACTGCTATCAGAATAGTTCGGCAACATCAGGCGCACCTCGCTGGATGGATGGGTAACCCATTGCTGGTAATCTGAGAGTTTGAAGGGTTGATTCCCTGTCCCACACTGAGACATGAGTTGAGAAACTTGTGGTGTCACTCTGGGTAAGTGACTTTGTTCGAAGCGTACCTCTGTCCACCCAGCAGTAGTTAGGTACCTGGTTTGATACGATGGTAGTCTGAATTTGAACCTCGAGCGTCTGACAGGCGACCGGTTGTATTCTCCTTAGGGAGTGTTCTGTACTCGTTGACCAGGGGTAATATGTCACTAAGCGCTTTGAGCATGCAATTTGCATGGATACATGGATAACTATTATTATTATAATACCATTTCATAGAGATATTACTGCCAAAATAATCTGTAAATATTCTAAAATGTGTTTCAGGTACAAAAAAGCCCTATATAATAGCTGATCACCCGTTCGTCAATTCGTCTTTAGGCTGGATCTCTCTGAATGGTGATTTCAATGCTCCAGTGAGAAGTATGAAACTGATTCATTTTTATTTGACAAATCCGATATTGTTTTTCAGAAAATGAAGTTTATTATCATTATTTGATTTTTACTTGTTTATTTTATTTTTTACAGTTTATGTTATTGCAGTTTGTCTGTGTGCCAAGCCGTTGTATTGAATCTTCTTTTAAGCTGTAGAATACTTGCAACATTTTAAAAGTATTTTAATTTATTCGTTGTATTTTAAGAAAAATTTAGCGACCAACCTTGAGAAAATCGGACCAAAATTCATTAAATAGCCGATAATTTACCAAAAATATCGAAACGATCGTCGACATAAGGGCGAATCGAATGTGACCATTTCACATTTAAATGAAGGCTTGAAAACTGTCTTTGTCGGGCTCAACTAGATTTTATTTTATTTTTTCTCCGAATTAGGTATTCGTTGCTGTCAAAGTTGATACCCATCGAACCCAATTTACCCAATTTACGGTAGTTGAGACACGGTGTAAATCCTACATGCATAATGATTACGTCGCCGAAAGCGGGTTCATTAAATGCTATGCCTTTTCTACAAGGGGTACTGTGCTTTGAGTGTCAAAATAATAAATTTCATCCTGAACCGCTTGCAAGTATGAAACAGTATCTTTAAGTCATTTATGTTCAACTGAGCAAATTTGTTTCTCTCTCGGAGCAATGTCTACAGATCATAGTCCTTTGTTGCGCACACAAATATGTAACACAGGATATTGACTAAGCAGTTCCATCAATTTTATTGCGCATTACTCCAAATATGCAACCTTGAAGGGCTTGAAAGCAATCTGAATAATGTTTTTACAAATAGATCAACAGGATTTATATATGGTCATACTGGCTTAAAAGATCAGATTCAAAACTGAAGGAAATCATTTTGAAGTGGTTGGGTAAGATCTAAATGTTTACTAGTACCAAATGCTGCGCTCAAATCTAACAGAACAAGGAGACCGACATTACCACTATTGATGCCACATCGAATGTCATCGATAAGCTCTTAAATTGTATATGTGATATGTACTTAGTTTAGACATTTGATAGGAATTAGAAAGGTATACCCAAGCAATTCATATGAGCATAACTAACGTATATACGGAAGGACAGTTTAAGAAACTGTGTCTATTTAGTGAACAGAATCGTCCCTAAACAAACTGATATGCTGATGGCAGCATTATTTTAATGGTTTGCCTTAGAGTCCATTCTTGCCAGGAAAAGAGAAAGTTTCAATTCAAATGCAATATATACCCTGAAAAATATTATCGTATATATCTTTATGGTAACAAAACTATCAGGCTTCTAAACTGTGCGTTTCAAATACATTTTTCTATACATTTTCTCTCTGTCTACCCTTAAGGTTATGATGTATTTGACATCTCTCTAATATATAACATTTCCAGATTTCAGCAGCGCAAGACTTTTCTTCCAAGGACCGGACCCTGGTATCAACTTTATAGCTGACGACGCGTCCTTGCAAACAGTTGCAGAAGATAAAACTTGGAAAACTGAGGCAGATGAACGTATTCAACGTATCAGAAAAAACAACATCTTTGTTCAGTAAGTGGAATTTGTTCCTGCTCGAGCTTGAATATATTTGATATAGTCATGGTGTAGCGTGAGGTTTGAATTTCAAATTTACTCGCTAGCAATCCAGTATTAAATGTCTCACACATATATTTATTCCAATCTACCAACTCGCTACCAATCCAGTTTTCTCAAATTTTCATACCCACAATATTTATATTCAATCAACCAATGCAATTTTCATAATGAACTCTTTGTCCTTATGAATTGCACTTCATAAAGGACCTCACTTCCGGCAACAAAGATAAATTTGTCTGTGTCAGGGGTTTGACTCCTAGGTAATCAGAATAAAGCGGTAAGAAATTAACTTTATCAATGCGTGTCAATTTAACTGTCTCTTAGATATCAAGTGAATTTAACTGTGCACATAATGTGTACTCTCTTTTGCCTAGCAAATTATTTGCTTGTCTATTGCCAACCACTTAGATTTCAATTTTTAATTCACTGATAATGTGCTCTATAATGCTCAATTACCTTAACTTCTAAGATCAAACACTCTCAACTTCGTTCTGCCCTTTGATTGCTAAGCTATGCTTCATAAATTGCTTTTGACTTGTTGATACGCAGTATCATTTTGTACTGTACATCTTAATCGTAACTTAATACGTTAATAATTCCTGGAAACGAAGTCAAGTAGCTTGAAAATAATACTTTAAAGGAACGTTCCATCCAAAGCCCCATCTACTAAACTTACAGGTTACATCAATGTTAACAACTCATGGATCACAGAGTGTCTCTTTGATGTCGCGAATATAAAAGTTTATAAATATGTTTATCTTATGTTTATTCATGATCTCATGATTCATGATCTCATATGTTCTCCTAGAGTCACGAAGGATGCCACCATACAAGACGACGATATTGAGATAAAAGTGAGTTGTTAATAATCTAATTTACACAATTTAACACGTAATTCATTATTCCCAAAACACATGCTACAATAATGATGAAATAGAATATTTACGGTTAAAGGATATAAGTAATTTAACTACCTGAAAGGTCATGTTATTCCTTTTCGAGGAAAGTAAATGTGAAGTCTTTATTCCTTAATCTAAAAATATTTCCGGGCGCACTAAACAAAGGTTTTTTTTGCATTAGTTATATGGGTCAAATGGCCCCAAATGCAAATTAACTTGTCATTTGTTACTTCTTACTATAAACTATTGTGTCATCTTTTGATGTCCTTCCAATAAGATGGCATCGAAAGACTGGGATTCAACTCCGTATCAGGGCTTTCCTCTCCACAACGGCCTGAAAGCACCCAAGCTAGGCTCTTGTTCAACACCAGTTCAGTGCAAACAAATCCTATTCACAAGCGGACCAATCACATCATCCCTTTCAAAAATCAACATGACTGCGTTCATGTAGAAAATCGAATGCACATGAGTAATTTGCCGCCCTCCTTGTGAGTGGCTAGATGAGCTTACGTCAGAACATGCGGGTAATGGGGATGCCTTCAAAGTGTGAAGAAGAGGAAGCCGGGCTGGGTGTGGTTCGAACCCCAATAGAGAAAATATTTAAACACACTTTTTTTCAATATAATTTACGTCAGGACCTCACGTCACAACACACTTTTTTTCAGATTGATCACAAGCGTCATCAGTTTGGTTTTGGTACCTTTATCAACAGTAACTGGATAACGAATGATTCTTATAAAGAGTACCAGAATCTTGTTTACGGGATGTTCAACTGGGCAACTGTAAATTTTGTCCCGTGGACAAAGGTGAAAACAAGAAATAAAGTGTAAAATATGAACTAATATTTGATATTCTCGTTAAATTAATTTAAGAATATCAAAAATTTTTAAAAAGTTAAAAAGATATACTAATAATATCAATAAGTGGATTGATACAATTCCGATTTAAGATGATCGTTAACATCTTGCTAGTAATGAAAGCCTACAACCCATAAGAACACAAAATCTTAACAGACTTTTGACAACATCAACTGTCATAGAATGTGATGCATTTCGCTCTTTTCCACGACTTAAGAGAAATATTGCTTACGGGTGACTTCTTATATTATGATACTGCAAGTCTAAATCTGAATCTAAATCTGAACGCCTCCCTTCAAATTGGAGTTGATGTGAATGGTTCACAAATGAGATCGTAAATCTTTTCGTCAACTAATATGTGATAATTTTGATATGTTGTATTGTAGAACCATCAAGACAACAAGCTCACCACTGCTGCTCTGAAGGTTCTCAAAGAAAATGGGTGGCATATTTTGCACTTTTAATTTTGAAATGAATACCTGTATAGCTGTTAAAAGAGAGACAAATTCATACTAGTTGTGAAAATTGCCCTCTACTTCTATATTTATTAACAATATACATTAACAATATACAATCTTATATATATTTGGTTCATTCATTCATCAAAATGAGTTGACTGAAATATTCAGTTGATTGGAGACTTGATGTACACTATGTTTCTTTCATTGTCTTAAGATATAGATAAGGTTTATAATGTTGTATATTTCAACTTTATTATATCATTTTACTCTGATACACTGTATCGAAAGTTAAATACAATGTATACAATTTGACATACGTTAAAGATAAAAGATGTTGAACTGACTTTGATAAGGAAAAATAACAATTTTACATAAATGACATGATTGGGGATTAATATACAAATGTATCGAATAATGCAGTATGAACGTGAAAGGCTACAACTTGCTCAGGCCAGGTGAAGCCCCAGCGTGGGTGAAGGCCCTAGACGGTGAGGCTCTCAAGACCGCCATATTGGACAGAGTGAAATACATCACCAATATAACGAATGGAACGTAAGCAAAAAACATACTGATTATAAGAAGCGCAAAAGGGACATGCACTTGATATACAGAAACTGTGTAATTTGTGAAATATTGGAATTATTACCCTTTAGATAGTTTTCTAGAATTCTGATTGGTCAATAGCAAATGCATACGAAGTCGTGTAGTTGGATTTGACAGGGTGAACCAGCCCTCTGACCCGTGAGGTCACGTGACAAACCAAACGGGCAAACAGATGCCCTTGACTCTACTCGAGTGTTTACAAACTCTGTCAACCCACCATGTAGCTAATAATAACCTAGATGTTAAAGATATGTCAACTAAGAAAAGATATGTCATTGAAATTTTATCATGCTTTAAGCTCGCTTTTCCTTGACGAATATCAGCGCAAATATTTTCAGAAATGATTAGACTTTTATGTATGTAAATTAATGTTATAATGGCCAGTGATGTTGTTATGTCTCATAATCATTACGTATCTTACATGTTTCTGTAGTCCTCATCAATGTTACTTCAGCCAATGTTACTGTAGAAATGGACCCTAGTTACTATACCCTGTCTTCATCTTGCTCAACCCACAAATACATAAGATCAGTAAGTAAATGGAATTCTTAAAGGGATTCAGAAGTTGGTGTGCTAAATGCTATGCAAAATGCTATGGATAACAACTTTTTTTTTGATTTCTCACGACGTTTGTGGGCCAAGTCCTGCCCCTTATCTAGGTGACTTCAAGGGGCAAGCATTGGCACAGAAACGTCGTGAGAAATCAATACAGAAGTTGTTATCCATAGCATTTGTCTTGTGTAAAATGGAATTCGTTCTTTAGTTTGGACCACTTGGTGGTTACCAACACTCTATTGCACGGGCAGCTCTTCGAGGAGAAGACATCAGACCCGCACTTCTCAGAGAAGATCTTTGATATGGTGAAGAAAGCTGATCCCGTCCCCAAACTCTTCCTCAACGACTACAACGTGTTGGTGGGCGGAGCTATCACAGATGTACGTTAAATGTTCTCATTTTGTTTCAAACACACATTTCCCTTCGAATCCTGAGGCTTCTTATATACCGACGTCTTGGAGGAGGCATACATAGCCACACAGAAATGAACTTCAAACTGACGCATCAAAAACAATTTCACAAGAACAGAAACAGATGCTACATGGTACTAGTATAGGGTAACGGTTTTCGGGAGAAATGACCAGTCCGCGCGTCTGTCTGTCTGTCCGTTCGTTCGTAATTGCGTAGAGGTCTGGTTCAGAACTTAAAGAATTGAAAAAAAATTATAAAAATTAAAATTCTAAAAATGTTAGGGTTATATTGAATCATCATCCGAATTTACAATTGGCAGTTTCCATGCATCACAATGACAAATAAATTTTTTGTTTCAGGATGACAACTAGCAATGCTTAACAAAAGATATATATGTGCATATAAACTGGACGGCAAAAGAAAGTATAGGTTCATTAAACAAATTTTGTTTTAAACTTTCATAAAGATTGAACAAAATTTGTTTACAAAGTCATTGTCTGAGTAGTATAGGGGGTAATCACATCGATGGAACGGATCGTTGTATTAATTATGCCATGACCATCAAGATGGTAAAACACTTGGTTCTTAACGCACATAGTGGAGTACAGAAACGTAGCTGAGGAAAGCACAAAAAAACCCCAAGAAGAACAGGAGGGGAGCTAGAGTGGGCCATAAGTAAACGAGAAATGGGGCAACACAGGTCAAGTTTGTAAAAAGGCATGGTTTTAACGGTGACTAAACTCCTCCAAAGACAAAAGCCAACAGGCAGGACCCTGGACAAGCCCAAAACCGGAAGACCACCTGTCACAACACCACAGGAAGACCTACACATACAACGCATTCACTTAATTTCTTAACTGCGGCGTTAACGGCAGCAATCAACTAAGTACAAAAGAGACCTTGTTCTTTAGGTATTAGACCTTGATCGCCTAACATCGACGTGAGAGACTAAGATGGGCGTCACAAAGTTCACTCTCTGCCATGACCTGCCTGTTCCCTGACATGCACCCAATAGAGCAACTATGGGACCATCTTGACAGACCAAAAAAAACCCCGTCAGCGGCCGTCTGTGACGATAAATGATTTTGACATGTCATGATATGTCCTCTTTCTTGATCCCACCACTGTTCAATGAGCGCCCACATATGTGTAAGTTGTATGCTTCTCATAATGTGCCTCAATGATGACCTGAAACCATTATTTTGTAAAACCCAACTGTATACTGATATGATATGAAATGTTTTCTTTATCACTATTCAAACCCGACCTTCACTTTCTTTTGCTGTGTAGTTTATCTAATGTATCATGTCTTGACATGTCCCCATTTTGTTCCTGTCCTGTCCAGTAGATTTATTTACAGGCCTATGTTGACGAAGCTATCAGGTTCAAGAAAGCTAATGTTGGTCTGTACGGTCTCGGACTTGCGAGTCACTTCCTGGACTTCTTTCCCCCAGATCCTACTATGCTCATGGTGAGAGAATATTGTTAAATGCATTTTGTGCCGTTTCCATGTTTATATATCTTCGTAATGGTCAACCTTTTTTTTCTGGAATTTGTTTTTCCATGCGTTCGGCTGAGAAGTTCGAGTTGCTGATACGGTTGTAATAAAGTGAAAGAAGGATTTGGAATCGATGCTGACTAACATTTAGATATGCATACTAAGGAACAGTGCTGTATTTGGCCTGAAAAGTTCCAGCCTTTAATTTCCCATCACAAAAGTGCTCGTGTTAAAATTATCTCTTCTACCTTAAACATGTTCATAGTGATTGATATGTTCAATCGCTGTTTACTTCAATTACAGTTGCGACTTGATAAATTGGCTAAAGCTGGAGTCCCTCTGTGGATAACAGTGTTGAGTCTTGATATGCATGATGAGAACATCAGAGCGGACCAGTATGAGACCGCCTTAAGGACGTACTTCAGTCACCCGGCCGTGGAGGGGTTAACATTTAGGGGCTTCTGGGACCATGAGATGAAGAGCCCGGATGCTGCTCTTGTCAGTGGAGACAACTTTCATGTAAGTGTTTCAGTCGCATTGTGGGAGGTTATCGAAATTGTAGTATAATGTTAAATGAAAATTTCCTTGATTATCAAGGTTGATCTTTGTTGATATTAAGATGGGCAGCTCAATTACTATCAGATGAAGGCTTTGCTATGATGAATGCAAATTTCAACGTCCTTGTCAGAACTGAACTCAATATTTTCAATATCCGTATGATAGAAGTTTGATACTGAAAAACAAATACACCCATCTGGACCCAGGACTGGAAATATATTTGATTTACTTACAGACTAAAGTAGAACTGTCATTGGGCTAGAAATCAGTAACGTGATAACGTAGAGGCAGTCTGTCATCCATCTGTATTATGTATGAAATACATAATTATCAAATTATTATATTCATAAACATTAATCTCACAATGGCCGTTCTAGGTAAATGCAGCTGGAAGACGGTTCATTGATTTGGTGCAGAAGGAATGGTCAACTCACGAGATCCACAATCTCTCTGATGGGTCATCCTTTACAGTGAATGGTTTCCATGGAGACTATGACGTAGTGGTTTACAAGAATGGCGTACCAATTATGTATCAGGAGATTCAGCTTGAGAAAGCGGACATGGTTTGGGAACTTCACATCACTGACCGCCATGGTAGGTTTCAAGAGGATTGATAATCCACTATTCAGTGAACTAAACAGCCAACAACTGAGATTCACAAATCATTAATCCATCAAGATAGCTTTTGGAAACATTATGTAGAGCTAATAAAGAGTGTGATTGAAAGACATAGTGGTGAAATGAGTTGCTTCAAATATACACTTCTGTGTTCTAGAAACCGTCACTCTCCCAACAACAATCGACCCTTTTGTGCATATAACTCCACAATTAGACATCACTCACAAGGGCCAATATGTGACGGGCCACGCCAATTCTAATCATGGGACTGATCTCACCTGTGTTACCAGAGAGTCAGCACTGTCAGCAGTTGGAGATGATAAACAAGTATTCGTATCCTGCCTTTATGATGAGGTCATCACTGGCTGTACCAGTGCTCACATGGTTAGTATGATATGTAGACATTGTTCAAACTTGCTGTGTCAATGAGTCTTATGTGCCATTTTGGTTAAGCATGGTTGTCTGCTTGTATTAACAATTTGTTTAAGAATGATATATTTTATTACTTTTATTACTGTTTTAAATTTCACAAAGTTAAACGCTGCTGAACAAGCATCTGTTCAGCGTTATATACTAATGTTCATTTTGTCTTACTTTCATGCCTATTCTTTACAGAATTACGAAATTCATCGTGATGGGGATGAAATCAAAAATACTAACGGAACACTCACCTGCTTATCACACAATGGATTTCGTTCAAATGAAGGTAGGCAAACACTACTATATAACACGTACAATTCACAAATGACAATTAGTGTACTAAATCATGTGAGAGTCAAACTATTTCTTGTTCCCATTACCTATTGGCCATGCAAAACATTTTAGTCATCCTGTCTCAGGGTACGAACGTTACGCTAACTCTCAAAAATGATTTGCTATATCTCAAGTCGGGCCGCACAAGCAAATCTAACTTCTGAGCCTAGGGTACAGATTAGTGGAGTTAGTCTAATGTTCGTAACCGGTGACAGGATGCATTTTACTATATTTGCTAAATATATGCTTCACACTATATATAAAGGCAACACTTTAATGATTTTAACTTCTCACACATTACACATATAGCAATACATTTCTGGTTGATTCGGAATGTATCTTCTTCGGAATTAATATGTTCTTATACACTGTGTGCATCCTCTACAGGAGTGAAGGCTATGGCCCGATGCTGTAAAGTCAAGGACATGCGATGCACGTACCGATCATCTGGTCCTGCAGATACAGTAGCTGGAGCTGAGGTGGAAACATTGTGTCTGGGTCAGGAGATAGCCACTGGTATGATAATGGATGTGCTATGACTTTATGTTGCCATGAATTAACAAATGGCAACAATGGAGAGTTCAATTAGAGATAAGTAAAGGGTGTGGGTTCGAATCCCGCCTTAGACTCGAACCTTAAACGTCCAAGACTCTGTACTCATGAAGATAGTGTATTCCCAAATATAACATTGTTAAATGTATTGAGAGTTAACATTTTAAAAACAATTCTATGAAAGATGTTGAAAGGAACTCAAGTCATTTGACTTCACATTGTCTTGCACAACAAATGACAGACATATACACTCTGGACAACAAAATATGAAACCCGACAGTCTGAGCTCTGAGTGTAGACCTATTTGGTGTGTATGGTTAGATGTTAAAGGGGTAGTAGCACGTTTTTAGAGGGAATATAAGGTGATGTCAGTGAAATGAAAATAAATAGTTCCAATTGAAAGACAATCTATTAAAACTAAATGAAGCAGTAATAAAATATCAAATATATCATGTAAAGTTCAGTCATGCGATTCAATTTTCTTACACAAAATGAATTAAAGGTGTTCACACAAAAATGGCAGCCAATGGACTTTATGTGCAACCTCATAATTTGCTCTCTAACTATGGATGCTTGGTTGGTGTAATATGATTTTTGACACTATAAAAGTAATACATTTACCATGAACATACAATTATCAGTGAAAAATTTAAAATATAATTTTTTCAAAAAACGTGCTTATGCGCCTTTAAAGTGTACCAGATATATATTGTAATAGGTTACAGTGTGACTGATTAGTATGATTAAATCTACTTCTTGGATTGTGCGGTGAGGGCATACACTGTGTCTTGTTGTGTATGGATAGAGGTAACATTTTGTCTGAGGTTCACGAATAGAGGTTAAAGTGGGTTCTTGTATGCATAGGAAAATATTTAAGTGTATCTAGATCGGTATTATTTGATATTAAAGTGTGTCCTATTGTTTATGAAATGCTAAACATCCAATCGCAGGATGCACAGAGTATAGCTTGGCCTCTTCGATGGAGGAGGCGTTTCCATCATCAAACCAGAATGGATGCATTGCTAAGAATGAAGTGAACGGTAAGTGGTGATTTATATATATATACATATATATATATGAAATAATAAACATCGGATGGTTCAGACTGAATCAATCTTCTTAAATACGATGAATTCAGTTCGACCATTATGTGGGTCTTGTCAAAGTCAAAGGATGTTTATTGTATGTGAGGCCTCAGGCCCATATACATTGGGTTACATGTTGTATAATTCCAACATTAAATTATAAAGTATTCAGGTTCATATTTGTTTTAACAGTTCATCTCTTAGAGACATGGCATAGGTTACATATTGTGAAAGCTTAAAAATTATTGAACAATCATCAGTTGACAACATTTTTCTAAACGCTACTATAGAAGTCGTAGAAAGATAACAAGCAGGGATATACTGTTTACGCAAATCTTCAAGTTGTTGGCAAACAAATAAAAAGTGTAATTCGTTTTCGATGCCATTTTTACATAATGGGCATATTCTATTGTTTCTATCAATCGACTTACGTCTACCTTCATTTATCAATAAGTTTGATAGTCCTAATCTAAATCGGATTAATGAACACCTCATCTTCTTAGAAGTTAAGTGCAGTAAATATTTTTCGGGTTGGAGAAGGGTTTTAAAAATCCGATATGAATCATATCGCGAGCTATTGTCTAATGTCGACTGCCAATCTTGGTTAAACATACCAATGATTGTCTCCTGAAAACGATAAAGGAAGAGGTCTACTTTCCCAACCGACTGGCTCAGCCACACAAAACCATAACCATGTGAACATAATAGGTTGCGTACGTTTGAAGCCCATGTTGTTTTACCTAAGTCGTCTAAATGTACAAGCATATTATAGGCTTTTTTAGGTAATCTATTTTCGTGCATACACGTCTTGTCAAGTATGATTACAAATGAAAGGTTACACATTTTTATACAGGAACAGAACAATAAATTCATATGATATTCACATTGTTGTGTGCTCAGATTGACAGTTAAGAAATTAGTCATGTGTTGTCAATCACGTAATGATTGCCCCAAGCACTAATTACAGGGTTTAGTTTTAACACAGTTTTATCAATCACATGATGGTCAGAGAGAACAAGCATTGACGAATTTGTGTCTTATTAATCACCTGATGGTCAGAGAGGTGTAATCAAACAAGCCTGCTAATACATCACAATGGTAATCACTTCCTTATATGAGCTAACTGTTAAGGTCCCCACTGTTAAGGGTTGTAGAATATTTTTTGAGAAAAATGTTTCTTTTGTTTAAAGATTCATAGTTTTATTTTCCTGTAGAAAGGGAAAGTATTAAAGTTACCATTGCTTCATTCTGCTTTGTGCTTGTTTATCTTGAGATGGCGGAGATTAGGGTCATTTATTTGTTGTCTGTTTACCCGTACTTGCGCTCGTAAATTACTTGTTTGTCCTATGTAGGTAAGATTTCATGAAGGGCAACGAATTGCATATATTACATCTCGAGATTTGCAATTCATTGTGTGTTTTTAACCCCCTTAGCGCCAGCCTGAACATAAATGTACATACACGAAACGCCATCCAGGTGCCGGGGTGTACATAAATGTACATTCCCTGACATTTCCAACTTAGAACTAAATATACATTTAATAAATTGATAATTACATATAAATAAATATCTTCTGACTTAAAAAATTAATTTTAATTAATTAATTTTGTACCAATATAACAGGTATTCATACATTTTTATTGGAGTTACAACTATTATTCCAAAATCAACTACAAAGCAATTTGAACTTGGCGCCATATTTGACTTTTTTTACGTCACAAAGTGTACATTGAAAAAAAAAAGACGATACGTTATTTTCGTTGCAGGTATTGAAATATAATTGACTGAACATTGTTCCTAGATATCTAAACTACATCTCCATAAGCTTTGATCATAGTTTTACTCATCGGATAGATCGCGACACTAAAAGTCATCATGTAAACAACTTTCATTTCTAATGAAAAATGACCGGGCACAGTTTTCGTGATACTATGTAAATATCGCGTTCAAAAGCTCTGATTGTCACAATGTCACGCGCAAATAATTGTAACACCAGTAAATAGTTACCTGTCCATTGTTATTTTTGGCAAAGTCGTACTTCTTCATGACGCCTTAGACTTGGGCCGTCCAAAAACAGTCGACATTGAATCGAGCATCTTTCTGTCGCATGTAAAAAATGGCGGATGCAGTGTCACTGACTTACTACGAGATTCACATTCCCTAAAGACTGTCAAAGAGTTCATGTTCGGTACCGAGCGTCTACTGGTCGACTTGACATAATCATTGTTAATTTTGAAAGCTTGCAATGTATAATTATTGTTTTTTTGTGTGGATAAAATACATTTATTAAACACATTTGGATTGGTATCTGTAATTCACATAATGGGGTTAGATTAATTTTACATGCACTTATATTCACTGTAGTACAATAGGTATAAGAGAAAAAAAACTGTCACTATCGGGGACATAGTCAAATTCATTCTTGTGCAATACTCTATAATTTCGGTTTAAAAAATTGTAGGATTGTCTCGCAGTTTGAGTAAGGAAAATATGTACATTCGCTGTCTAACTGTGGAATGTGATGAAATATAATGGAATTATTTACACATGTATCGAGTCAAATTTTGTCAATAATTCGGAATAATTAAACTTAAAAGAATCGTATTAATTTCAATATTTACAAATACTTTTATTTCGCATGGCAGGTGAAGGGAATATTTCATATAAAAACTGTGCATATGTGAATTGATCCGATAGACGGTTTCACTTGCGCCAATTTGTCATCTGGAAAGTAAGCTCGTGACAAAAAGAACTTCCAAACCAGTTCGTTCCGCCAAGATTGTGAATACATGAGTGAGTAAGTAGATGCTTTATAACGCTTTGGCAATATCCTAGCCGTTACCGACGAGTGAACACATGAACCTATACCTTATGAAAGATTAAACATTAAAACATCTTATCAAGACAATTATTTTTTCCTCATTTTTACCTTTTGGCATCAGTCCTATTTTCAAATTTGAATATAGGGGAAACCTGAAGGTACATTAATTTTTGTTCAGAGATGTACTCTTGTTTACATTCAAGTACGACAAGATATAGGAGTAAAATTCCACTCTGAAACCATTCGATCTTATCAATATATACATGTGCCATACTTTTCACCCCTTAATTTCAGGCACGTGGTCTTATGCTGCGTGTTGCGCTGCTCCTGGTCTTGTGTGTAAAACTAACCTTGCTAAACCTAGCGGGAAACTGGCGGGAGATAAATCCACAGCCACGTGCGAGTCTGGCTACGTCATGACGGGATGCAGCGTCCAGGCTGCTTATGGACATTCTGCAGGTGCTTACATTGAAGGTATGTACATCTAAATCATTTTAGGGTTAGCGTTATATTTCTTTCATTACAAAATATTTAGATATGAATACCCCATACTTGAAGCACCCTATTTGATACATTCTTTCCTAGGCTTGATTGTTATATATTTAGGAACATGTCTGTTGTATCAAGGCTGCAAATGATAACGTTAAATAAGGTGCACAATATTAGTTTTTTAAGAAGTATTACATTGATTCATGTTAAGTGTAAGATATTTAAATGGTATGTTTATGAAATTGATAACATTTTAAAGTTAAACTTCTGCTGAATTCATTTCTTTTTTCCCCTATATTTCATTTCGTCAGGTGACATGTGCATTGCCCTGAAAGGGCAAAACGTGGTGGACGGTGAGGAGGGAGTAGTAGCCGTGGCTGTTTGTTGTAAGATTGATCATAGTGCGGAACCTCTTGTTGGTTAATGTATTTCATTATTGATATCATTGATATATATGTGTGTCTATATTTTAACGCAATAAAATCAGATACCTTAAGTAAGATTGATACAGGGGTTGTGTCATGTTTACCAAGCAGGTACTGAGTTTTGAGTGTTTTTGGATTTATATGGAACTAAGAAACAATTTCATTTGTATCAAAATATGTAACCCCGTTCAAGTTTGTGATGGCATCATAGTGATTGAGTACAAACATATAGCCAACTCACAATACGAGTTTTGACGTTTTTTTATCCCAATACCGGTGAGATATAGCCATCGCCCTGTCCTTCCGTCCATCCGTCCGTCAGTCCGTCATCATTACTTAACTTAAAAACTGTTAGACCTACCACAATGAAACTGGGTATTTGGATTATTCATCATGTGGAGATTAGGTATTTACAACTTCTTCAGAATTCTGGCGGTTTCCATGGAAACGTAACTTAATCAAGACCGGTGGGATATGTCATCTTCTGATGTCAGACTCTTGTTGATAGAATGCTTTAGAAGTTCTAAATTCACACCACCCAAGATCGCATTTCTTTAAAAGTACTACTACATCCTCGTCCGTTCTAGATGTAAAGATGACCGAAAAAGATAGAACTCTACATAAATACCTATACTGCAAAGAAACAGAATTCACAAGTACCTACCTCCTTCTAGTTGTCAACCTAGACACGTATTCAAACCAATACCAGTTGTGCGATCCGGGTTCTTAATATATGTAGCAAATCCCAATGGGATAAGCACCATCTAACAAATTTAAAAAATTATCTTATTAATGGTGACTATAAGGAGAAACCAATTTTATAAATGTCAGAGAATGTTAATACAAACATTAAATAGACGATCTCCTAAAATACACAGATAAACCAGTTAACAACACAATCCCATTGGCGACAACCTAACCTTCGTAAAATGATCAGAGAAAGTGATTATATTTTAACTCGAATTGACAAGTTTTGACCAAGTCTAGAACCATCTTTCAACGCAAAGCCTAAAACGCCAGGTTACGAACTGTCAGTTTTATGCCTTGTTGCCGACCCTTGAGTTTTCTGTGCTGACATCAGCGCCCCTATAGACGATTGTTAGCAACCTCCAGTTACTTTCTGATTGGCCTATCTCTCTTTCGTTAATCCGGAAACATTGAAGAAGTGATATTTCGAACAAATTATATTTTATTTTACTCTACAGAAGAATGCTTTCTTTTTAAACAAGACAAATTTAATATCTCTCTTCTATTAAACCATAAACTATTTTTTTTCTTTTTGAAAGTGTCTAGCTATTTTTTCAAGATCTTATTTGTGCAATGTAAATTATTCCGATTTTGTTTCAAAAGAATTTGTGTGGTAACTATTTTTATATGACATACAATCTAACGTTAATTAAGGAACATTGGTTTTCAATTCCAAGTGGGCGGCCCAATTTTCTAATCTTCAAAAAGAGATCCTGTTATTGAATGATCTTGATTTTCTTTATAATCCTTCTAAGCAAACAGTAATTGTCAATATGTGAGGGTGTATATCTTTGGTATGATAAACATCTGAGATTTAAATATAATTCCATGTTCTCATTTTGCTTGTCAAAGGACAAAAAATATAATTTTATTATCGTTTTAAACATACATTTGTGAAATTGATTCATTCCGGCTATAGAGTACATGTATATAAATACACAATATAGTTATGATGAAAATATGTTGATGGAAAGAATGAACATTTCACACTTCAAAAGTATTATTTCATTTATAAATTTTAAATCCATTATTTTTTTAAACTAAAAAAAGTACGTTAAGTGCCATTTTTACCACCCATGACCATGGGCTAAGGTTACAACTATTTCAGCACAAACATGCTTCGTTTGGCAAAGGTTCTTCGACCTGTCTTGCAGTTTTACTGCAGTAGTGCTAAAAGGGAAACCAAGACTTGACAACGTTGGTGCATGATGAGCTTAAAACGCTGCTGGGGAGTGCCAGGAACTGTCAGCATGCTCCGTCAAGCGTATAAACATAGAGATGAAGCTAATGCATGCATGTTTCGCATCAACCAGATATATTCAGATTCGGCAAATACTATCAGTTGTAAAAAGTCTACCTCAAGAGATCAAATAAATCGAGGATGTTGTATTCCTTGTTGAATTATTTGTCATGAGATTTTGCCTTCATTTGTATTTAGAAAGTATTTGATATCCACTCAGGTCTATCGTCAATGAACATTTACTTCTTCTTATAACACTGTATCAACTATTCATTTCAAGATTCTAGCTTATATAATAGGGATAGCAAGCACAGCTTCCCCAAACCATAATTCACAATTTAAGAGTGCATGTCTGTAATGATGCGTATGCCTATAACAGTTTCATATCTAGACTGATGAATGGCAGTGACTTTCGTTGTCAGTTAAACTTGGTAAGTAAAGCTATTTATACGCCACTGACAACAATATGGATGACAACTATGTTATTCACTTTACCCTTCCAGAAGTAACTCAGATACGTCGTATCAAATAAATATATGAAGTTGTATTTATTAACATTGCCTTACCTCACCAACTTCAAAGTTTACTTGACAATTTGAAATAAGTCAACATTTCTGAATATACATGTTCCCCAACCATTTTCTTCAAGTCTCCGACAAAAACTGCAAAGGCGCCAAACCTTTTTAGGAATACAATAACTTCAATTATCACAACTTGCTAAGAGTGGTGTTAAGTTTTTGCACTTCCGCTGAGAAATTCCATGTGCCCATGTTCGTGAATTTAACAATTGCCAAATTAGTTTCATGGTAAAACCTTCATTGAACCTTGTCTCAATAAAAAATGGAGGGAGGGGAGGACAGTTTGAAGTGCTGCAATATAAAACCTTAAACTTTTTTTTTAAATATGGCAAACCTCCGAGTAAAGTTTCATGGAAAGTGATAAAAAATCCTGGTTGGATAAATATTTGCCTGCCAACATAAGCATTTACTATAGCATGAGAATTATTCTACGTATTGAGACAAAATCTAATTTAAAGAGGTTATGCAATGTATTTTTTCTAAGCATGAAAGATCAATATCCCCAGTACCATTATCTATGAGAATGCAATGAGCATATATTTGAGACAATACACACATAAACTAGACTTTAAACAAGCAGCTGACATGGTCGAGCTATATCCCCCGCAAATTGAACAACAGCTATAAGTTTTCCATATCATATTGCTGATTAAGTTTGTCGCACAAAATAACAAAAACATTCAAAGATATGAAGGAAACTGTTCTAATCAAAAAACTTAATAATACCAACTTTATGTTCACTGTTGGGCATAATTTGAGTAACATGACAAAATTAAAATCAAACAATTTTTTTTATGTATTTGGATCTCCAAGATCAATTCGATCATATGTAAACAAACATATTTTCAAAATTGTTCTTCGTGACACACCTTCAGATGAGTATGTATCTCCATATCAAATTTAATCAATATGTGATGATTTGTTTAGAAGTTGTGAGCCGGACAGGACTTGTAACAGTTTTCCATCAGAGTCCTCATTTTTGGCAAAAAAAGGCACAATTTTATTAACAATATTTTCATAATTGTTCTTCTTGACACACCTCCATATGAATATGTATCTTCACATTAAATTTGATCCAAATGTGATGATTAGTTTAGAAGTTGTGAGCCGGACAGGACTTGTAACAGTTTTCCAACAGTGTCCTCATTTTTTACCAAAAAGGCAAAATTTTATAGAAATATTATCAAAATTGTTCTTCATGAAACATCTTCCTATGATTATGTATATTCATATTAAATTTGATTAATATCTGATGATTAGTTTAGAAGTTGTGAGCCGGACAGGACTTGAAACAGTTTTCCAACAGAGTCCTAATTTTTTAGCAAAAAGAGGCAAAATTTTATATACAATTTTTCAAAATTGTTCTTCATGACACACCTTCATATGATTATGTATCTGCATATCAAATTTGATCAATATGTGATGATAAGTTTAGAAGTTGTGAGCCGGACAGGACTTGTAACAGATTTCTTACAAGTTTACCACTTTACCTCCAAAATCCTAATATTTTATGTAGATTTTCAGAAAATTTTTACTCATGACACATTATTACATGTTTCTTCATTTACACGACGAATTTGAATTGAAATGGTTGATTAGTTACAAAGTTATGAGCCGGACACAAGTGTAAGGGACGGATGGATGGACGGTACATTTTAATAATATAAGCATTTTATATCCGGTTTTTAAAATGCCGCCGAAATTAACGGGCGAACACTTTGAAAACTCATTAGAGCGTGAAGCTCCGCTTATGTGTTAAATTCTGATTTATTAAAAAGGCAAAAAGCAAGTACGATAATATCTAAGAAATACTCTGTACTACTTTTGTTGTTGGCATCGCTTTGATGGATGTGACTGTACCAATATGCGGAATGTTATATGTGGTGTTTTCACCACGAACAAACATAAAACACAACTTGAAGTTATGGTGGGCGGAAGTGAACAATTTAATTCCACGGGGTACAACTCGTTTATGCATAATAGTAAGATCGAGGGTAGTTGAACATTACGTCACGTGGTTGTCATGTGACTATACATATAATCTAAATATACCACAGTTCCTCCCTACTAAAATTAGAACTTCTCAAGGGAATAAAATCTGTTAAAACAAAGTCAAGGACTCCATCTGCTTGGTACTTGGGTCATCCAGTCAACTTAAATGTCAATGTTCTTCAACATTATATAAACACTTTAACAGTTCTTAAACAGTTCAATACAAATTAAAGTGTAACACTTCTTGAAACAAATAATGAACTACTGTGAGTGGTCACTCGAGTTGTAACCAAACACGTGGTGAATTGGGGATTATTGTGCCCCATGAACACTATCACCACTTTAACATTAAACTTTAAAATGTTAACTTGAACTTTAATGTTAATAGTTTCACAGGTCAAGTCTCTTAGGAGCTCGACAGATTCGACTGGAACGTCGAACCTCTGGTTGTGGTTGTGGAGGTAGCTTGACCTCCTCTGTGAATCGCTTAGCTGGAGTGTTCTCACTTGGGGTTGTCATGACAACTTCTGAGGTATTTTCATTAGATGGAACCTCCGACTTTTGTGACATGTTTGAATTCCTGAGTTGGTCAACATGTCTTCTCCAGTGCGTTGTAGGACCAACTTCAACTTCATACGACAGCGGACCTTTCCTGGCTATTACAACACCAGGTACCCACTTATGGTCGTTTCTATACTCCCTAGCTGCGACAGCTTGTCCAACCTCAAACTCTCGAAGTACTCCAGTCCCCGAGTCTTGTTTTGCTTGTCTGCTTTCAACAGTGCGTCTCACACTTGGCTTCACCAGGTCAAGACGCGTTCGCAAGTTCCTGTTCATCATCAGCATAGCTGGAGACTCATTTGTAGTGCAGTGGGGTGTATTCCTATATGTCAACAGGAATCTTGACAGTTTTGTCTGAACGTCCCCTTTCTCCTCCTTCATTGCACGAAGAGCTTGCTTGAATGTATGAACAAATCGTTCGGCCAGTCCATTTGTTGCTGGGTGGTACGGTGCACTTGTTGTGTGACGAATCCCGTTCACTTTCAGAAATTCTCTGAACTCAGCACTGACAAATTGTGGGCCATTGTCAGAGATTAGCTGTTCAGGTAGACCAGTCCTTGCAAATATTGTTCTCAACATGAGAATGGTTCTCTCGGAAGAGGTAGACTTTGTCATGATTACTTCGGGCCACTTGGAATGTGCATCTACCACTACGAGGAACATATGTCCGAAGAATGGACCTGCGTAGTCAACGTGTATACGTTGCCATGGTGTGGATGGCCACTCCCAGGGGTGAAGGGGTGCCTGCTTGGGCATATTCTTGCACATTTCACATCCATTACAGTGTTTGGCTAACTGTTCGATATCAGAGTCTATGCCTGGCCACCAAAAGTAACTTCGGCTCATAGCCTTCATTTTCACAACTCCCAGGTGCCCTGTGTGGGGTTCCTGTAACATCTGGTGCTGCAATTTCTGTGGAATCACAACCCTAACTCCCCACATAACACATCCTTGATGCAAAGAGAGTTCATGTCTTCTGTTGTGGAAAGCAGTCAATCCCTCTGGAGATTTGTCAGGCCAGCCTTGCATAGTAGTCTCATAAACCCGACTCAAAATAGGGTCTGTTCTTGTTGCAGTTTTCACCATCTCACTGGTCACTGGTAAGGGTTCAAATTGTTCCATATGGAATATCTCAACTGAATCCACAAGAGCTTCATTCCCTTGTTCCAGAGGAAGACGTGAGAGTCCATCTGCGTTACAGTGTTTCTTTGTGTTCTTGTACACAATTGTGTAGTCGTGAGCTGCCAAGTAAAGAGCGTAACGTTGCATTCTTGCTGCCGCCATTGCTGGAATACCCTTGTCTGGACTGAGAATTGACGTGAGAGGTTGATGATCCGTAAGGATCGTGAATTTCCGTCCATATACATATTGGTGAAACTTCTTCACACCCCACACAAGTCCAAAAGCTTCTTTATCAATTTGGGAGTAGTTTCTTTCAGCCTTCGTCAAGCTGCGGGAAGCAAATGCAATTGGTTTCTCCGATCCATCAGGCATGATGTGAGAAAGGACAGCTCCTAATCCATACGGCGATGCATCACAAGCTACTTTAAGCTCATTATTTGGGTCATAGTGCGTAAGCACAAGATCAGATGTGACAAGTTCTTTAGCTTTCTTGAAAGCATCTTCACAGGATTTTGACCATTTCCATTTCTTGTCTTTCTCAAGAAGTTCATTGAGTGGTCTCAGTACTGTAGCCAGGTCCGGTAGAAACCGATGGTAATAGTTGACAAGACCCAAGAATGCACGTAGTTCTGACACATTTTCAGGTGCTGGAGCATTAGCCATAGCTTTTGTCTTCTCTGGCATTTTGTGCAGTCCGTGTTTGTCAATCACATGGCCACAGTATTCTATCTTGTCTTGAAAGAAGGCACACTTTCCAACATTTACACGGAGATTCTTCTCCTGTAATCTTTTCAAGACCATCTCAAGATTGGACAGGTGATCATTCGCACTGTTTCCGGATATGATGATGTCATCAAGAATCACTTCAGTGCGTGGAATGCCTTGCAAAATCTGGTCAATAGTGCGCTGCCAAATGGAAGGTGCTGTTTTGATGCCGAAGGGTAGTCTGTTGTACTGATAAAGTCCTTTAGACATATTAACAGTCACATATTTCTTCGAGTCTTCCTCTACTTCCATCTGTAGGTATGCAGATGTTAAGTCAATCTTGGTGAATTGTTGACCACCAGCTAGCTTAGCAAAAATGTCCTCTATCCTGGGCAAGGGATATGTGACATCCTGAATCACTGGATTTACGGTTACTTTAAAGTCACCACAGATTCGCACTGAACCATTTCCCTTGAGTATCGGAACAATGGGTGCTGCCCATTCACTGTACTCAACCTTGGAAATTACACCAGTTTGTTCAAGTCTATCCAACTCTGCATCCACCTTTGATCCAAGAGCATAAGGTACATTCCTAGCCTTGAAGAACTTTGGTGCTGTATCTGCAGGAATCACCAACTTTGCCTTGATATCTTGAATCGTCCGGGGAATGTGGACCTTTCTCACACCTGTAGCAGTTACTTGTGTGACTTGCTGATGGTCGCTTGTGGAAATGTCTCTTTCCCTGAAGTCGGTTTACACTAGCTGCATGTGAATCTGTATTCTTGCCCTGTAATTCAGACATATCCCTAGATGCTGTTTCATCTAACTTTGCGGTCGTTACAGCTACTTCAAATGTCAACTTGCTATCTTTCAACATTCTCTGTTGTACTCTCTCATTCCTCAACCCAAATACAAATTGATCTCTCAGGGCAGTTGTCAAATTATTACCAAATCCACAATGTATTGACAATTTTCTCAGATGAGCAACATAATCAGCAATAGACTCGCCTTCATGTTGATGACGTTTAGAAAAACGAAAACGCTCTCCTATTTCTGTAGGTCTAGGGTCTAAATGTTCATTCAAAATTGCTACAATTCTGTCAAAACTGAGATCAGATGGCTTATCAGGTAAACACAAATTCTTCAATAATCCGTACGTTTCAATACCCATAGAACTGAGAAAAGACGGTACTTTGGTTTCTGTTGAAACATTATTTGCAATGAAAAACAGTTCAGCACGTTCAACATACGTTGACCACGGTTCCTTAGACGGGTCAAATACATCGAGTGAACCAATAAGACCTGCCATTGTCGAGTGAGAATCAGTCCTAAAGTCAGTAACAACACCGGGTGCCCAACACGCTGCAGTGGTCTGAATCCGGTCAGAATTCGCGAACATCGACTCGCAATCTCAAAAGTTCATAGGTACATATTTTCAAACATACCAGAACACTTTTTCCGTTTCCTTAGGCGAAGAATTCGCCATCCTCGTCGCCAATTGTGGTGTTTTCACCACGAACAAACATAAAACACAACTTGAAGTTATGGTGGGCGGAAGTGAACAATTTAATTCCACGGGGTACAACTCGTTTATGCATAATAGTAAGATCGAGGGTAGTTGAACATTACGTCACGTGGTTGTCATGTGACTATACATATAATCTAAATATACCACATTATATGCAAAACATTGTGATCCCAAATATAACATTGTTTCATTTTCAATACGAATCGAAACCTTATTTATCTTGAATAGATCAACCATTGGTAAATAATGTTTAATTATTTTATTCTTGATATGTGTTGTAAAAATACGGAGATTGACCATAACGTACTATAGATTATCCACTGTGGCGTCTATCTTTTCATAAGAGAAAAAATATCATAATAAACAACATAATTATAACCGTTCACACTTTTCTTTCCTTTCAAACCACCATGGTCAAAGTATTCACCGTCTCATGGCCTCTTTAATATATATCTTTATATAACAATAAACTCACATAAATTTAACGTTGTAGGTATTCGATTGTAGAAAATAGTCGGTGTGTTCACTGAAAATGTAAACGATTCGTTATTTGTCCCCGTTGGTGTTAATAGTCAGTGTATGTTATGTAAGATTCAGCATACAACAGACCATCAGATTATCAATTTAAATGGACATGTCTAGACAAAACAGCGCCAATTAAACAAGGCAGTCGCCTTTTTGCTCCATTTGATAGGGTTTGGAATATACGATACCACATGTTTATACAATAATAATTGGCTTAAATAAATCGTTATTGAGCCGTCGGATATCTAAGATATCGGAATATACACAAATTGAGTGTTTTTTTGTGAATATTTGTATGTTAAATGAAGGATTAAAAAGGTGTCATTTCCCATTGAAAAATGATCATTAGGTGAAACTGCTCCCCTACTGCTACGTCATAGTAGGTAGACACGCTCGGGACACGTTTCAGTGACCACAGATTCTGTTCGCCGGGGCTAATAAGACAGTGTATTTTAAAAGCCGTATTTATGCAGGTTTTCGCAAATTAAAAGTTGACTACAATTCAAATTGCAAGCCGCTTTTTATGAATCCCGAAAGTCGCCATAGACCATTTCAGTCCCATAAACGAAAACTCATTGGTTCAAAATGAATGGATATTAGAGTGAAAAGTTCGAACATGAAAATGGGCCACTGTTTTAAAACGACAATGAAGATTGAGTGTTAAAACTTAATGAAATAGTAAATGTAAATGAAAGAATCAAATTCAAAGCTAGTCCCTTTTTGAAATAAAAGATAGACGAAAAACAATTACTAAAAAATTCATTATCAAAATATATTCAAATCTTGGGAAAGGTAATGCTCTTGTTCATTATCAAAAATGTTTATGTCACTGTCTTGCAAATATCTTCGACAAACCTCCCCTTTTGCATACTATAAATAGCTGTGGCGATATATTCTAGACTACAATTGATATCGATTATAGTAATATAAGCACCAACGTAATTAAACACAGATCTCTTGGGATAACAAAAACTCTTTTAAACATAATCGAATAATTTGTTCAGAGTAATAAAAATTCACGAGAATGGAATAAAATGCTGTTAAAGGGGAAAGAGCCAATCATAAACGAAATTTAAGATTTAAGGTGTTTGATATTCTTATGAAGATTTAATTCATAGTTGATGAACATGAAAATGTGTTTTTCAACCAGTAGTATATGATAGTTCTATACTCTTAAGGTCGCTGTCACTGAAACCGTAACCAGAGGCCCATTTGCTGATTTGTGCATTAGTGCTGAATATGGCATCACAGTATTTGATTTCTTAAAGATCAACAATAACATAAAACTTTTAAGTTTGACATGTTAGTCTTCATCAGATTGATATCTACGTTGTCTCATTCGAATTAATTGTGTATATAATTTGTTGTTTGCAAACGAGATACATGTCACGAACACATCAACTATTGGATTATTGAAGCGTGAACTGGTTAGAAGCAATTCCAATATGGTGTCTATAACACTTAGCAGTTCTGTTCAGGAAATATATTTATCGGATATGACAATTTGTGCGTGATAAAAACTGTTCGAAATGTTATTTACTTCCTCTGATGTCATTGTTATCGATATGATGGAAGTAAGCCAAGTTCGGATTCCTAAAACGTGCATTGGTGCACATATCACTGCCTGTGCAATTTCGTCTTCTTCATTGTTCAGTCAAGTTTACATACACGATTGAAAATCTTAATTTTTAATGTTTGAATCATGATATGACTTGATGCAATAGATTCAATTGTTGACGTTTTTTAAAAATAAATTATCTGAATCTTTAAATTCACAAAACATTTTTTCCGGTAGTTGGATAGCGCAGTGGTTAGCGCAATTGGCTTCGTATCAAGATTTTGGAACATGATATGTTATGACTTGATGCGATAAATTCAATTGTCACCGTTTTTAAAAAAATGAATAATCTGAATCTTAAAATTTCCAATACATTTTTTTGGTGGTTGGATAGCGCAGTGGTTAGCGCAATTGGCTTCGTATCAAGATACCTAAATCAAAATAAAAAAGGGTTAAATGCTACATTGGATTTCCTATTACATGCATTCATTTTCATTTAAGTTTGTAAATTAATTTTCTATTTCCAGAGATGCATGTTATGCTCATAGTAACACGACCCCGATTGCTGTTACAAGTAATAGGATTCTAATCGTTTATTTTTTATAAACGGATAACGCATGGTTGGTCTTCTTTTTTATGTTCTCTGTAGTCAACACACACTACCGTTAAATAAATATTATTTCAATATTGTTGTGATATGTAATCTTTAACATTTTAACTCCAAAGCTGTGAAACAGACACGTACTTGAATCCTTTAAAGTAACCAACACACGCTATTCAACACAATAACAAGCCAATTCCTCATAATTATATAAGTCGAAAGAAGAAATGTACACTCACAGTGCGTGGTAAGTTAACGTAAACCTGTATAAGACTTATTTAAGGAAAGAGTTTGCTAAAATAAGTACTCAAGTCAGTCAACAAATACCAGAAACTAACCACATGCTTTTCTTCACACTTATCATCATATTCTTGAAATGTATTTGACAAGTCAAGAATATATATTGGAATAAAGTGCAGTCAGACGGTTCAAGTTCACTGTTGAAAATAAGATTTGAGAAATTGCTGTAGAACTGGAAAAAAAAACAGTCGTTAGAACAAGTTCTAAAGGGTATTTTCTGATAGTGAAATGTTGGGACATTCACCTTTTTTACACATTGACTGATACAGGTATTTCTTGACAACATAAACGTTTAGAGTATGCTTTCCACTTTTCTTAATCATGATAAATCAATATATTTAAAATTCATTGATTTCTTCAAAGTATTCATCAGTTGATTTTCTTTCATTTGTTTAACATCTCAAACGAAATATACACAACATACACACGTGTGTTCAGAGAAATGTGCTTTGTTGTGTTGAGTGTAACACTGCATTTGTTTGGTGCTTTGTCTTAAAATAGCAGACCTGTAACTTTAATGTTAAATATGTTATCGCCAGTTCTTCATGGGTGGGGTCAAAGAGGTGTAACATATATTTTGGCCTTCAGTTTATATTCGAATTCAACATGAAGTTAATTTTGTGCAGGACAATGATACTGTACCCGGATGTTGAAACAGAATGCAAATGTCCGTGACCCTCATAACATCCAATGAAACTAATGGTTAAAAATACGAATTTGATATGACATACAGTCCCCAAACATCCTTACCGACTTGGACTTTGTTCTTTCAAACTGCCCATGGAAACACCTACTCTGTGTTTGATTAGCTGACAGCATTACTGTTAACTTATCTTTTATCTACTTTTCTTTACTAACACTTTATTTACTTATGTTCAAAATGTTTTTACGAAAACCGCACTGGTTTCCAAATCATCTACAAATCCAGTTCAAAGTTCTGGTCTTAGTGTACAAGGCAGTTAACAAGGCAGCCCCTGAATACGTACAACCCATGCTGACATTAAGCAACCCATCTCGAACTCTCAGATCAGGTGCATGCACAAAAAGATAGCTTGAAGTTCCAGCGATTCAAAAGGAAACGTTTGCCAATCGCTCCTTCGCCTTAAAGACTGAACACCTTATACAACTGACACTAATTTGCTGAATCTGAAATATGTTTATGTAGAGATTATACAGTCAAACTTGAACTGAGAACTTCCTGACACGTAGAAGGCCTTTCCTAAGACATGAGAATACATGCGAGTTCATCACGACCAAATCTCTTCATTGTATAACCCCTTGAATTTTGTTTCCTTAAATCAATACCCCAATAGGACTGTCCCTTTAACAGATCCGGGTCAATGGTAATCCCAGCTATATATTTGCTGATATAGTCAGAAATAGTCTTATAAATATTATGTATCTATAACAATGTTGTCGATTTGGAAATCAGACAATAAAATGCCAGTTAGAAGAAAGAAAAAAAATCGAATTCAGTTTCAACATTTTACTATCAATTAAGGTATATGATATATACGACTTAATGATCTCAAGGTGCCAATGTTTAGTTTTTTAAATAGATTATGATAAAAGTGTAGAATCTTGGTTTACGTGTTTTATGCCCTTTATATGGCTTGAGGATTATATAAATCTAATTCTATTCCAAAAAGTAAAATCATACTCATGTTATCTTAAAAAATTATGTAGACGAGGCAAATATTTATGCACGCAAGGAAATTGTATCATTTACATCAACCTTCACTCCGAGGTTTGCAATATGTCTTTAAAAAAGTTTAAGGTACAATCTTGTCTTCAATGCTGAACTTCAAACTGTCCTCCCCTCTCTCCATTTTTTTGATTGAGACAAGGAATGGCGAACACCTTATATCACTAATAATATTTTGCTGAATCTGAACTAATTCGGTTAATGAGCTCGAGGTACCTTGAACTTATTGCCTCCATTCGGTGGTTTATGGAGAGATCCAGCTGTCATGCCTGTTTGAACTTCCTGACACGAAGAAGGTTCTTCCTGAAACATGAGCTTTCATGCGAGTTCATCACGATCAAACAGTTGCACGTTTCGTGATAATCTTTTATTTTTATTTGTTTCACTGATAATTGAAGGTGATGCTAAATGTATTATTTTGACAGTGTCAAAAATCCCATTACACAAAGCAATCATCCATAGTCAGAGGACAAAGTATGAAGATTCACATAAAATCCATTGGCGGCAACTTTGTGTGAACACCTTTAATTCATTTTGTTTAAGGAAAAGGGATCGCATGGCTAAACTTTACGTTATATATTTGAATTATTAATGCTCCATCTAGTTTAAATACATTGTCTGTCATTTGGAACCATTAATTTTCATTTTCCTGACATCACAATTTATTCCCCCTAAAAACGGGCTACTGCCCCTTTAAAGGAACAGTCCTTTTTTGTGGAAAAGAAATTAACTAATGCCCCCCTTTTTAAAAGTTGTCAAATATAAATCAACAAAACGTTTATCCCCAGTAACATGTTTCAACTTGGTGTTGTTATTATCATTAGTTATATAATTATTTGCATAAACTATGCCATATGTTTTCAAATATTAAATGGACTCATATTAGCTTTTATCATTGATGGAATGATCCGAATACATGTAATTCAAAAACAAAGAGGGAAATTTAAAAAAAGTAATCATACTTCGTGACAGTCACTACATTTAAAAATCTGGGTTTTACTTCCATTGACACATTTGATATGAAACATATTATTATATCTAAATAAACGTTTCGAAATAAACATAAAATGACACACATCGTTAACAAACCATGACTGCTATTTGATCTGCATAGATATAATTTACGAACAACAGACCTCGAGTAACCAACCTTTCTAAAGGATCGGTAAAAAGCAGAAACTATAAAGCTATGCAAACAAAGAACATCACCTAGGAAAAAAAAGATACGTAATCAGCCACTTGATAAATACATAATGTTAAATCAGATCAATGAAGCCTATTTTTATTGTTTATGCTCTTCAAATGTTTTTGTTGATTTTTGGTACTTTTTATAAAGATTTGTTAACTCACGGAGTGTCCCTTTAATGAAATTCAATTCTGTCCCAAAACGTAGAATCATTTTCATCATCGCTATCGTAAATACTTATGTTGGCAGGCACATATTTATCCAAACCAAGCTTTTTATCATTTACATCAACCTTATCTCTGAGGTTTGCAATATTTCTAGATGAATGTTTAAGGTTCAATCTTGCTGCCCTCCAATCTGTCCGTCCCCGCCCTCCAGTTTTTATTGAGACAAGGTTCAGTGAAGGTTTACGATGTACCTAATTTAGCAATTGTAAAGGTGATGAAAAGGGAGACGTGGACTTTCTCAGCGGAAATGCAACGAAATAACGTTTTCTAAACATTTCATTTAAAGAACGCATATAAAATGTGTGAGTCTAAGAAATATGCCATTCTAATAAGTATCAGCGTTGCAGTCTTCAAGTGATAATTATACCACTCTCACGATGAGACTGTAAAAGCCTGCACTTGATTTGGTCTAAAGCTGAGAACCAATTATCCAACGAGAAGCCGACATCACCTTAAATGTAAAACTACCCAAGTTTGAAATATTACAAACGTCATTGAGTGAGTGGTGTTTTTTTGCCAGGCGTGAATCTTTATTTCTCTAGCAAAACTGAGACTATTACTTGTGCGTCATGAAACAGCTCAAAAAAATTTCAACGAACTGTTGGTGATCAAAACCGTAACATATGCTATTCACTTATTAAAGCTGTGCATTCAGGTTTTTTAATTGATGATGACATCTTGTGCGTGCTAAAAACTTGATTAATGGTTAATCCATGAAATCCTTTTCCTTCAAGAAAAACAAGAGCCATATACGATTTTCATAATTTCCATAACTTTGAATTTAAAGTCACGTCCTCGTAAATTAATTGACTTATTTATATAGCTTGTGTAAAATTAAATAAACCAGAGACAAATCACCTATGTATTTAAACTGAAATGGATTTGAACATATTGGACTTGTTTAGAAAAAATGACTAGATTAATCTTTGTGTATGGATTTTATGAATGAGAGACGATACAGGTTTATGTTTGTCTCAAGCATGCTAAAACAACATGATAGAATTTTTATCTCACTGTCGACATGGATAGAAAATGACATTTTGCCCGTTTCCTCATTAAAAACATTCGTGTCTGTTCTTATTATCTCATCTTACATTGACTGTCCTAACATCTCATCTCACATTCTCATTATTCTCGAAATTAAGCAAAGATGAAACATGATATATCTTTGACTGTTTTTCTTCTGATCAAGAACAACCTACTTTTTTCTAGACCACCAAATGAATTCCTCAAATATAATTTTCAACCTGGTCGCACGTGGTCCTGTGAAAAGCTCAGATGACCAGTAACAGGGAAGTTCAGCAATATCTGGCTTGGCTCGCTAGATGGTCGGGTAGTCCGATTCATTTCTTTATAAACCGAAGAGCTGTAGGGTGATGCCCTGCCCCAAATTGAGACATGAGTTGGGAGACATGCTGGGTCCTTCAGGCAACATAACTTATTAGGGACGAATATTTTATGGATAACAACTTCTTTATTCTGAGTACACCACGTTTCGATACAGCTTCTTGTATCGTTTTCAAGCATCGAAACGTCGTGTACTCAGAATAAAGAAGTTGTTATCCATAAAATATTCGTCCTTATTTGATTTCCAACTTCTAAATGCCACTCAAAGAAGTGAACATAACTTATTAAAAATGTCTCTCTGTTCATCCAACAGTACTAATTGAGTACCAGGTTAGGCTTGTTGAATTGGCCTTAGAGCGCTGTTACTGGCTACTTTCGTTTACCAAGGTAACAATGAAGGTAGCGCCTTGAGAATCCAGTCGGTGTAAATACGTTTACTATATGAATACCCTTATTATTATTAATGAGTGTCTTAAGTAACCAACACTCATTAATACATGATATCAAACCAATTTATAATAATTTTATAAACAAACACAAATAGACTGTTTTAAGCATATATAAGTTGAAGTGCGTGTTTTGCTATAAAAAGTTAGTCTAAGGACACATTTGGATCTAAATTACCCTGCTTTTATTGCAAAATGCTGCATGAGATAGACTAATTCCTTCCAGATAAACACTGTGTTGATATGTCCTGAAGTCCAAACAAGTGGAACTTGTTGTTGAGGTGAATCATTCTGTTTACTTCAGACACCAAAAGACACCACAGCAAATTGTGATATTGAGGAAATTGGCACCTTTGCAGTTTTTGTCGGAAACTTGAAGAAAACTGTTGGGTTCTAAGAAAATATATATTTATAAATGTTGATTTATTTGAAATTTTTAATGGTATTATGAAGTTGGTGAAGTGATACAAGACAATGTTTTTTAATACAACTACTTATATTTCACACGTATCTGAGTTACTTCTTAAAGGGGTGAAGTGAATAATTTAGTTGCCATCAAAATCATTGTCCTGTAAAATAATTCATCCATTTATTGACGTTAAAACGATGACTTTCATAGATTGACGGTCATCAATCTGATTCGATATGGATATGTCATTGACATCAATATAATTATCAATTGGTTCTCATGAATGGATAACTTGTTGTATAAGATTCGTCACGCAATGGGTAAGCAGTGGCGTATAGATAGCTTTACTTACCAAGTTAAACTGACAACGAACGTCACTGCCATTTATCAGTCTGGATATGAAACTGTTATTTGCATCATTACAGACATGCACTCTTACATTGTGAATTATGGTTTGGGGAAGCCTAACGTGTTTCCCCTAACAAGCTAGAATCTTGAAATGTATATTAAATACAGTGTTATAAGCAATGTTACAGAAGGGAATGAGACGATGAAGACTGTTTATTCAGATGGTGTTCATTGACGATCGACCTGTGTGGATTTCAAATATTTTCTAAAACAGAATGAAGAATTTATCTCATTACAAATAATCAAACAAGAAATACAAATTCCTCGATGTTTATTATATTTTATCTCTTGCAGTAGACTTTGTACAACTGATCGTATTTGCTGAATCTGAATATATCTGGTTGATGCTAAACATGCATGCATTAGCTTCATCTCTATGTTTATTACACTCTCGTTGAAGATACTACAGTTGTGAAACAATGACATGTTATTCAACACTGTTGTGAAACATTGCACGTGACAGCGATCGCATCCGGAACTACATCCTGCCGTCGCATGACAAGTTTATCGGTTGATGATGTCAATCAAAATTGCGACTTAAGAATATTGTTCTCAGTCCAAACGAAAAATATGAGATAAAAGTAAAATTATTTAAAAAAAAGTGTTTATTTGATTATCATTATGATTAAACTGCCCGAGAAATAAAACAAAGAATCAAAAATACCTCCACAAAATTCATCTTCAAATGTAAACAGGACTTCGAAATCAGGGTCAAGTCGGCATTCGATAGTAGATCTGGCAAGATCATTCCTTCCGATTACGTTGGATTCTTGAAATGTCAGCGTCAGTACTTCAGAATTTCGATAAAGCAGCCCAATATTTGCTGATACCGCAAGCATTAGCAATGTTATCTTTATCGGCATCAAGTTCAAATTCGTCGAAACGCTTAAAAGTTATTAAGCTATAGTATTCTGCCGTATCGCTGACGGGTGGTTACTCAGCGCTATTTATAGCCTGTCTGTTTTCAGTCAAACTATTTCGAACTCCATACACTGTTGTCTAATGATGTCGCACGTGGAAATCTAAGAGAGTGAGATTGGGAGCTTAGCGGGAGCCTGCAATTTGGCTAATTTGAATCACGAGGTGAGCACGCGGAACGAAGCCAAGAAACCTGTTTGCCGCTATCGCTGAAAGGGCATCATTTGATTGGCTTGGATACGGCAGACTACTATAGGAGGATATCAGGGGATAGGTTGTAGCCTTACGCGGAGACATATACGCTGATGTAGCAGGATGACGTCCATCAAGCAAAATGAGAATATGGAATCAGTCTCAAATTTCAGATGTCCATCATCATAATAAAGGAAATCAAGATCATTCAATAGCACGTTTTTTCCCCTAAATTTGAAATTTGGGCCGCCCACTTGGAATTGAAAGCCCATGTTCCTTTTTTAACTACAGATTGCAAACTATGTCATATAAAGATAGTTATCACAAAAATTATTTTGAAACAAAATCGGAATTATTTCTATAGCACAAAAACATCTTTAAGAAATAGTTAGACACTTGAAACAATGAAAATAGTTTCGAAGAAAGATGTTTTGATTAAAATGAAAGAATTCTTCTGTACAGTAAAATAAAATGTAAATTGTTCCAATTATTACTCCTTCAATCTTTCCTGGATTATTGAAACTTATAAAAAATTCAATGGAGACGCTGTTACCAATTGGATCGTGTTGATAAATGGTTTATCCGTGTATTTTAGGAGATCATCTATAATATATGATGTTTGTATTATCTTTCTCAAATATTTATTAAATCGGTTTCTCTTTATAGCCATAATGACGAAGATATTAATGAACATTGGTTAGATGGTTTGTAGTCCATTCGGGTTTGCTGCAAATTCTAAGGATCCGTATTGCGCAATTGGTATTGGTTTGAGTACTTGTCTACTGTTTCCATGCAGTAGAGGTCTTTGTCTAGAGTTCTATTTTCCTCGGTGATCTTTACATCTAGAATGGACACTGATATAGTACAAACTTTTACAGAAAATTTGATCTTTGGGTGGTGTGAATTTAGAACTACTAAAACATTTTATAAGCATGAGTCCGACATCAGAAGATGACATATCCCGACGGTCCCCATTTAGTTACGTTTCCATGGAAACCGCCATAATTCTGAAGAAGTTGAAAATACCACACGATGACTTATCCAAAAACCAAGTTTCATTGTGCTAGTTCTAACAGTTTTTGAGATCTGGAATTGTCTTTTCGTTCCATATGAAACCAAACACACTCAAAACTCAGTACCTGCTTGGTAAAAATGACACAATCCCTGTATCAATCTGTTTAAAAACCCTTTATCTTTAGGTATATGATTTATTTCGTTAGAATAAAGACACACATATATCAATGATATCAATAATGAAATACATTAACCAACAAGAGGTCCTGCACTATGATCAATCTTACAACAAACAGCCACGGCTACTACTCCCTCCTCATCGTCCGCCACGTTTTGTCCTTTCAGGGCAATGCACTTCTCACCTGACGGAATGAAATGTATGTGAAAAAAAAGAAATTAATTCAGCAGAAGTTTAACTTTAAAATGTTATCAATTTCGTAAACATACCATTTAAATATCTTACACTTAATATGAATCAATGTAATACTTCTTAAAAAACTAATATTGTGCACATTATTTAACGTTATCATTTGCAACATTGATACCACAAACATGTTCCTAAACATATAACAATCAAGCCTATGAATTATCAAGAGCGTGCTTCAAATATTGGGTATTCATATCTAATTATTTTTTAATGAAAGAAATATAACGCCAACCCTAAATTAATTTAGATGTACATACCTTCAATGTAAGCCCCAGCAGAATGTCCATAAGCAGCCTTGACGCTGCATCCCGTCATGACGTAGCCAGATTCGCACGTGGCTGTGGATTTATCTCCCGCCAGTTTCCCGCTAGGTTTAGCAAGGTTAGTTTTACACACAAGACCAGGATAAGAGCAACATGCAGCATAAGACCACGTGCCTGAAATCAAGTGAGTTTATTGCAGTAAAGGGGCCACCGGCCCATTATACATGTACATGGGTTACAGAATAAATTGGCTGAAGCGCCATAAAACACATATAACACATCTTTTCGAACAAACTATGAAGCTTTACCTAATTGATATAAGATAAAGAAATTCCAAAAACCACATGAATAGCATATAAATAATAAACATATGGTGTTTAATGTCTAACAATGATGTATTAATTTGAAAGTTGACCAATACTTGCAATAGAATAGAAAAGATAGATATGAAGAAATAATTAAAAAATTCATTGTTAAAATATTTGGAATGAAAATATTTTCAATTTGATGCTCGTTTACTGTAATTGCCTCTATTTGTCTACAGAAGTATATATGCCTGCAATAAGCTCTCATGAAACAAAAGAATATCGTATGTATATATATATGTATATATATTAAAATGAAGCCAAACTTAGTTCAACTTTATCTTCCTCATTTTAATATGTACTGCCATAGAGTTTGAACATTCTTTGTGATATGTATATTAACCGAAGATTTCATTTTAAAATGGAAACGATACCTGGATTACTGTTTCCTATTATGGTTAAGATCTAAGGTAGGATATTTTAGATATTTTTAATCTATCGCAGATTATGCATCCGAATATCAAATTTACAATTGAAACCAATTATGGCGAATTCTCGGTTTTAGATATATTATTAAATAGAAGGGAAAAACTCTTGACTGACATTTATCATAAGCCAAAATACCTCGCCGCTAATGGCTGCAATATTGCCCAAGCGGAGCTAGACAATAACTCACTTACTCATAAACCTAAATACACACAACTTTATCTTCATTTCAAGAATGCTGACGAAAACCATGTGAAAACAAATCCCCGCTATTGATTAGGACGTCACATATGTACCATACTAAAGATTGGTAAGTTACGACAGAAAGGGTTAGAAGAATTTAAAGATTCTCTGTTAAAACAGGCTTTCCCTCCAACAAGGGTATTGAAAGCAATGCTTGAACCAACCCTTATCATTAAAAGCAAGCGGCAGCCAAATAACCTCAAAAAGGTATTAACTAAAGCAAAATTCAGCACCAACAACACTGAAGCTGAATAAACAAAATGCCATGATAAGAGGTGCGGCACTTGTCCTGTTATTATTGAAGGCCAAGTTTTTAAATTTGTAACTTGGAAATTAAACACAAAATGAATTGCAAACCTAGAGATGTAATATATGCAATTCGTTGCCCTACATGCAATCTTACCTACATAGGACAAACAAATAATTTACAAGCGCGAGTACGGGTACACAAACAACAAATAAATGACCCTAATCTCCGCCATCTCAAGATAAGCAAGCACATAGCAGAATGTAGCAATGGTAACTTTAATATTTTCCCTTTTTACAAGGTGTATGCAAAATCAGAAAAATAAAACTAAGAATCTTGAAACAAAAGAAACATTTTTTTATTCAAAAATATTCTCCAACACTTAACAGTTTGACCTAAACAGTTAGCTCATATAAGGAAGTGATTACCATATTGATGTATTAGCATGCTTGTTTGAGTACACCTCTCTGACCATCAAGTTATTGATAAGACAACACAAATTCGTCAATGCTGACCGACTCTATTGTCTTAAAACTGTACCCTGTAATAAGTGTTTGGGGCAATCATTACGTGATTGACAACACATGACTGATTTCTTAGCTGTCAATCTGAGCACACAACAATGTGTTGATTATATGAATTTATTGTTTTGTTCCTGTATAAATATGTGTAACCTTACATTTGTAATCATACTTGACAAGGCCCACATAATGGTCGAAATTAATTCATCGTATTAAAGAAGATTGATCCAGTCTGAAGCATCCGATGTTTATCATTTTATATATATATATATGTATATATAAATAAATCACCACTTACCGTTCACTTCATTCTTAGCAATGCATCCTTTCTGATTTGATGATGGAAACGCCCCCTCCATCAGGGAGAACAAGCTATACGCTGTGCATCCTGCAATTGGATGTTAAGCATTTCATAAACAATAGGACACACTTTAATATCAAATAATACCCATCCAGATACACTTAAACCCCTCACTGTGCATACAAGAACACACTTAAATCTCTATTCGTGAACCTCAGACAAAATTTAACCTCTATGCATACACAACAGACACAATGTATGCCCTCAGTGCACAATCAAAGAAGTACATTTAATCATACACATCAGTCACACTGTAACCTATTACAATATATATCTGGCACACTTTAAAGGGGCAGTAGCACGTTTCTTGAAAACTTTATATTTTAAATTGTTCACTGATAATTGTATGTTCATGGTAAATGTAAACCAATCATCCATAGCTAGAGAGCAAATTATGAGGTTGCACATAAAGTCAATTGGCTGCCATATTTGTGTGAACACCTTTAATTCATTTTGTGTAAGAAAATTGAATCACATGGCTGTACTTTACATGATATATTTGATTTATTACTGCTTCATTTAGTTTAATAGATTGTCTTTCAATTGGAACCATTTATTTTCATTTCACCGACATCCCCTTCTATTCCCTCTAAAAACGTGCTGCTACCCCTTTAACATCTAACCATACACACTAAATAGGTCTACACTCAGAGCTCAGACTGTCGGGTTTCATATGTTGTTGTCCAGAGTTTATATGTCTGTCATTTGTTGTTCAAGACAATGTGAAGTCAAATGACTTGAGTTCCTTTCAACATCTTTCATAGAAATGTTTTAAAAATGTTAACTCTCAATACATTTAACAATGTTATATTTGGGAATACACTATCTTCAACAGTACAGATTCTTGCACGTTTAAAGGGGCAGTAGCACGTTTTTTGATAATTTTAAATTTTAAATTTTTCTCTGATAATTGTAAGTTCATGTTAAATGTATTATATTGACAGTGTCCAAAATCTCATTACACAATTCAATCATCCATAGTCTGAAGACAAAGTATGAAGATTAACATAAAATCCATTGGCGGCCATTTTTTGTGAACACCTTTAATTCATTTTGTGTAAGAAAAAGGAATGGCATTGCTAAACAGAACATTACATATTTCAATTATTACTGCTCCATTTTGTTTAAATACATTGTCTTACAGTTGGAACCATTAATTTTTATTTTCCTGACATCACCTTATATTCCCCCTAAAAGCGTGCTACTGCCCCTTTAAGGTTCGAGTCTAATGCGGGATTCGAACCCACACCCTTTACTTATCTCTAATTGAACTCTCCATTGTTGCCATTTGTTAATGAATGGCAAGATAAAGTCATAGCACATCCATTATCATACCAGTGGCTATCTCCTGACCCAGACACAATGTTTCCACCTCAGCTCCAGCTACTGTATCTGCAGGACCAGATGATCGGTACGTGCATCGCATGTCCTTGACTTTACAGCATCGGGCCATAGCCTTCACTCCTGTAAAGGATGCACACAACATAAGCATTCCGAATCAACCAGAAATGTGTTGCTACATGTGTTATGTGTGAGTAGTTAAAATATTAAATTGCTGCCTTTATATATAGTCTGATATAGTGTATATTTTGCAAATACACTAAACAATTCTGCATGACAAATAGGTAATGGGAACGACTAAGAAATAGTAACATGATTTAGTACACCATTGTTATTTGTGAATTGGACATGTTATATAGTAATGTTTGCCTACCTTCAGTTGAACGAAATCCATTGTGTGATAAGCAGGCGAGTATTCCGTAAGTTTCCTTGATTTCATCCCCATTACGATGAATTTCGAAATTCTGTAAAGAATAGGTATGAAAGTAAGACAAAATGAACATTAGTACATTAGGGTGAACAGACGCTTGTTCAGCAACGTTTAACTTTGTGTACATTGTAAACAGGTCCCTTGGAAAGTAATGAAATATATCATTCTTAAACAAATTCTTAATACCAGCAGATAACCATGCTTAACCGAAACGGCACATAAGACTCATTGACACAGCAAGATTGAACAATGTCTACATATCATACTTACCATGTGAGCACTGGTACAGCCAGTGATGACCTCATCATAAAGGCAGGATACGTATACTCGTTTATCATCTCCAACTGCTGACAGTGATGACTCTCTTGTAACACAGGTGAGATCAGTCCCATGATTAGAGTTGGCGTGGCCCGTCACATGTTGGCCCTTGTGAGTGATGTCTAATTGTGGAGTTATATGCACAAAAGGGTGGATTGTTGTCGGGAGAGTGACCGTTTCTAGAACACAGAAGTGTATATTTGAAGCAACTCATTTCACCACTATGTCTTTCAACCACACTCTTTATTAGCTCTACATAATGTTTCCAAAAGCTATCTTGATGGATTAATGATTTATGAATCTCAGTTGTTAGCTGTTCACTGAATAGCAGATTACCAATCCTCTTGAAACCTACCATGGCGGTCAGTGATGTGAAGGTCCCAAACCATGTCTGCTCTCTCAAGCTGTATCTCCTGATACATAATTGGTACGCCATTCTTGTAAACCACTACGTCATAGTCTCCATGGAAACCATTCACTGTAAAGGATGACCCATCAGAGAGATTGTGGATCTCGTGAGTTGACCATTCCTTCTGCACAAGATCTATGAATCGTCTTCCAGCTGCATTCACCTATAACGGCCATTGTACGATGAATGTTTATGAATATCATAATTTGATAGTCATGTATTTCATACAAAATAAGTAAAAGGTAATAGCTCTTTTTCTAACAAGTACCAAGTCAGATGTAGCACGAAAATTCAATATTTCGTTTTTGTAAATTAGAAGCCTCTACTTCATACTAACATTTAGTCTCAGTAGTATTTTTTTCAATATTGACAATATGTTTAAACAAGTCATGTGGTATAACAAAATGGAGCCCAGAAGATGCATTGACCTAAAGCTGAGCGATCTAGACTTGCTATACTTTTCTACACTGGGTTGGTCATCAATGAAATATGTTTGCTTTAGGGTCTGGATGACAGACTACCTCTACGTTAGTATGGTTTCAAAGGAACTGATTTCTAACCAATGACAGTTCAGTGCTTCTACTTTATTATGTAAATAAAAACAATTTATATCCAGTCCTTGGTCCAGATTGGTATATTTGTTTGTCAGTTTTGAACTTCCATCATACGGATATTGAAAATATTGAGTTCAGTTTTGACAAGGACGTTGGAAGTTGCATTCATCATAGTAAATCCTTTATCTGATAGTTATTGAGCTGCCTATCTTAATATCGACAAAGATCAATCTTGATAATCAAGGAATTATTTCAGTTAACATTTTACTACAACTTCGAGAACCTCCCACAATGCAACTGAAACACTTACATGAAAGTTGTCTCCACTGACAAGAGCAGCATCCGGGCTCTTCATCTCATGGTCCCAGAAGTCCTTAAATGTTAACCCCTCCACGGCCGGGTGACTGAAGTACGTCCTTAAGGCGGTCTCATACTGGTCCGCTCTGATGTTCTCGTCTGGCATCTCAAGACTCAACCCTGTTATCCACAGAGGGACTCCAGCTTTGGCCAATTTATCAAGTCGCAACTGTAATTGAAGTAAACAGCGATTGAACATATCAATCACTATGAACATGTTTAAGGTAGAAGAGATAATTTCAAATGAGCACTTTTTTGATGGGAAATTAAAGGCTGGAACTTTCAGGACAAATGCAGCCTTGTTCGTTGATATGAATATCTAAATGCTAGTCAGCATCGAGTCCAAATCCTTCTTTCACTTTATCACAACCCTATCAGCTACTTGGATTTTATATATCTTTTAGTCTGTCACGAACGCATGGTATTTAAAAATAGTTCCAGCATAAAGATTGCTCATTACAATATATGAACATGGAAACGCCACAAAATGCATTGAACAATATCCTCTCACCATGAGCATAGTAGGATCTGGGGGAAGGAAGTCCAGGAAGTGACTCTCAAGTCCGAGACCATAGAGACCAACATTAGCTTTCTTGAAACGGATAGCTTCGTCAACATAGGCCTGTAAATAAATTTATGTGCAAAGAGGTTAGACAGAAACAAAAGGGGGACATGTCAAGACATGATACATTAGATAAACTACACAGCAAAAGAAAGTAAAGGTCGGGTTTGAAAAGTAATAAAGAAAACATATCATATCAGTTAAGAATTTGTTTTCGCAAGTGAATGCGTTGTATGTGTAGGTCTTCCTGTGGTGTTGTGACACGTTGTCTTCCGGTTTTGGGCTTGTCCAGGGTCGTGCCTGTTTGCTTGTGTTTTTGGAGGAGTTTGTTCACCGTTAAAGCCGTTCACAAGAGACATTTTACAAACTTGACCTGTGTTGCCCCATTTCTCGTTTACTAATGGCCCATTCTAGCTCCCCTCCTGTTGTTCTTGGACGTTCATTTTTTGTGCTTTCATCAGCTACGATTCCAACGTCATGTGGGAGCATATCTTTTCTGTACTCTACTATGTGCGTTAAGAACCAATGTCTTAAAATGTGTTTTACCCTTTTGACGTGTCATGGCATCATAACTAACGATCCGTTTCATTGATGTGATTACCCCTTATTTTACTCGGATAATGACTTTGTCAACAAATTTTGTTCATTCTTTATGAGCTAAGCTTTACAGTTTTTCAGTTCCTGACCGGAAACGAAATTCTAAAGCTCGTTTCAATGGAAATGGCTAAGATTATTGATGGGAAATATCGAAAAAAGGCATCACAATACATGCTGCTTGTTTCATATAAGAAATTTTGATAAACTCATTAAAAGTTCTGAACCAGACCTGTACGCAGTTAGAAGTTCATTTCTGTGTGGCAATGTACGCCTCCATCAAGACGTTAGTATATAAGAAGCTTCTGGATTCGAAAGGAAATGGGTGTTTGAAACAAAATGAGAACATTGAACGTACATCAGTGATAGCTCCGCCCACCAACACGTTGTAGTCGTTGAGGAAAAGTTTGGGGACGGGATCAGCTTTCTTCACCATATCAAAGATCTTCTCCGAGTAGTGTGGGTCTGATGTCTTCTCCTCGAAGAGCTTCCCGTGCAATAGCGTGTTGGTAACCACCAAATGGTCCAAACTAAAGAAAGAATTCCATTTAACACAAGACAAATGTTATGGATAACAACTTCTTTATTGATTTCTCTCGACGTTTCTGGGCCAATGCTTGCCCCTTCTTCAGGTGACTTCAGGGCGAATTCTTGCCCCTTCTTCAGGTGACTTGGTCCAGAAACGTCGTGAGAAATCAATAAAGAAGTTGTTATCCATAACATTTGTCTGGTGTTATCACACCAACTTCTAATTGCCTTTGAAAAATTCCATTTACTTGCTGATTTTTGTATGTGTGGTTAGAGCAAGTTGAAGACAGGGTAAAATAACCAGGGTCCATTTCTACAGTAACATTGGCTGGAGTAACATTGATGAAGACTACAGCAACATGTAAAATACGTAATGATTGTGAGTCATAACGACATCACTGAGCATTATAACGTTAATTAACAAATATAAAAGTAAAATCATTTCTGAAAATATCTGTGCTAATATTTGTCAAGGAAAAAGCGAGGTCAAAGCTTGATAAAATCTTTTCTTAGTTAACATATCTTTAATTAGTTAACCATATATTCCATCTAGGTTATTATTAGCTACAGGGTGGGTTGACAGAGTCTGTAAAACTCGATTAGAGTCAAGGTCATCCGTTTGCCCGTTTGGCTTGTCACGTGACCTCACGGTTCATAGGGCTGGTTCACCTTGCAAATCCTACTTCGTTTGCATTGGCTATTGACCAATCAGAATTTCTGAAAATTTCTTAAGGGTAATAATTCCAACATTTCAGAAATTACACAGTTTCTGTAAATCAAGTGCATGTCCCTATTGCACTTCTTATAATCAGTACGTTTTTTGCTTACGTTCCATTATTAGTTTTGTTGGTGATGGATTTCACTCTGTCTGAGATGGCGGTCTTGAGAGCATCACTGTCCAGGGCATTCACCACACCTCCCCAGAACAAGTTGAAGCCTCGCACCTTCATACTGTATTATTTGATACATTTGTATATTTATCCCAAATCATGTCATTTATGTAAAATTGTTGTTTTTTATTATCAGAAGTCAGTTCAACATCTTTTTTCTTTTACTTATGTATAATTGTATATATTGTATTTGACATACGAAACTAAGTATCTAAGTAAAATGATATAATAAAGTAGAAATAGACAACATTATAAACCATATCCATATCTTAAAACAATTAAAGAAACAGTGTAAAATCAATTCTCCGACCAACTGAATATTTCAGTCAAGTAATTTTGATGAATGAATGAACAAAATATATATTAGATTGTATATTATTAATGTATATTGTTAATAGATATAGAAGTACACGGCACTTTTCACAACTAGTCTGAATTTGTCTCTCTTATAACAATTATACAGGTATTCATTTCAAAATTCAAAAGGACAAAATATGCTACCCATTTTCTTTGAGAACCTTCAGAGCAGCATTGGTTGGATGGTTCTACAATACAACATATCAAAATTATCACGTATATGTTGACGAAAAGAATTATGATCTCATTTGTGAAACCATTCACATCAACTCCAATTTGAAGAGAGGCCTTCAGATTTAATTTAAAGCTTGCAGTATCAATATACTAGGAGTCACCCGTAAGCAATATTTATCTGAAGTTATAGAAAAGAGCGAAATGCTAATCTAAGACAGTTGATGTTGTCAAAAGTGTGGTAAGCTTTTCTGTTCTTATGGGTTGTAGGCTTTCATTACTAGCGAGATGTTAACGACCTTCTTACATCTGAATGGTATCAACCCAATATATAGAGGTTATCATGAGAGTGTGTTTTGGGATCGTTAATATCCTGCATTAGGAATTAACATTGTATTTTGCGAGCCTTGGCGAGCTAAATACATAGTGTTTATTCCTAATGCAGGATATTTACGATCCCAAAACACACGAGCATAATAACTTCTTTATCATACAATGTCATTTTAAATTTTATTCGACAAATATGCTGGATTAAACCATTTTGATAGTTGACATCGTTTTAAAAGATGCGCGCATTGATATATGCAAACGAACGGTGGAATGGCTGCGACAGTGAATTGACAAAATATATTTCCTCCTTATAAATGCCTATACATACCGTGCAAGTTATTAAGTCACAATTCCAACGTTTCAAAGTAATATAAAAACGATGATTTTCATATTAAAAACATTTAAACGTGTCTTTGACGGATTCGAACACACGTTCTATCACCTTCCAGTAACAAAGAGGGCGAGTCTATCTCACTTAGGGGCAAGAGTTGCTTCCCTTGGCTAAGTTGCAATGGCAGCTTGCGATACAACGCACATAAACGGAGATCTAAACTAGAAGATAGGCTGTGCAGTCTCTAATCCAAACTTAACAAGCCTGAAGTAAAGAACACTGAAGAACAGTAAATGAAGTGTTTACACATGAATCTTGAACTGCCTTTGCTACCTGTGAGTAAAATTGTTTGGTCAGTCCATTCAACTCACGATGGCAGTGTTTTTGCACTGCTAAGTCATACATATGGCTAAAGAACCATACAGTTTTGTTGATTTTTCTGAAATCAATCTCTATGCATTGTATAATTTAAATTTTCACGTCTCTCCCCATAACCATGGCGTTCAAAATATTAACGCTTGTGATGTCATCAGAATTTTCAAAAGAAGTTCCGACCTTGACCTTTGAAATTTGCATCTCTATCCGTATATGACCCCAAAGGATATCGAAAATATCCGTTGGCTTTATTATGCCGAGAACACTATCCATTGTATGATAAAAATATTTATTTATTGTGTAGGTCTTAATAAATAAATGATGCTGTGACTTCATTTTTTGTATTCCCAAATTACTTATTGAAGTTTTATAAATAACGAGAATATCAAATTTTAATATATCTTTTAACCTTTAATTTTGATATTTTTAAATTAATTTTTTTATGTTATATAAAAAAAGAGATTTTTAAATTTTGGTATATACATGTAGTTTACATTTTTTTCTTGTTTTCGCATAAAAAAACCCATCAGGTATCACCTTTGTCCACTGGACAAAATTTACAGTTGCCCAGTTGAACATCCCGTAAACAAGATTCTGGTACTCTTTATAAGAATCATCCGTTATCCAGTCACTGTTGATAAAGGTACCAAAGCCAAACTGATGACGCTTGTGGTCAATCTGAAAAAGTGTGCTGTCACGTGAGGTCCTGATGTAAATTAGATTGAAAAAAAAGAGTGTTGAAATATTATCACTATTGGGGTTCGAACAACACCCAACCCGGCTTTCCTCTACTTCACAGTCTGAAGGCACCCCCATTACACGCATGTTCTCACGTAAGCTCATTAAGCCAATCACAAGGATGGTGGCAAAAGCTTTCGTAATCAGAGGTCAGGGCATGTTACTCTTTTGCATTCTATTTTCCATGATCACAGCCATGTTGGTTTTTGAAAGGGACGCTGTGATTGGTTCGCTTGTGAAGAGGTTCTGTTTGCGCTAAACTGGTGTTGAACAAGAACCTAGCTTGGGTGTTTTCAGGCCGTTGTGGAGAGGAAAGCCCTGATACAGAGTTGAATCCCAGTCTTTCAATGCCATCTTTTTGGAACGACATCGATAGATGACACAATATTTTCAAGGATGGCAGCAAAAGCTTTCGTAATGAGAGGTAAGGGCACGTTACTCTTGTGCATTCCATTTTCTACATGAACGCAGCCATGTTGGGTTTTAAAGGGACGATGCGATATGTCCGCTTGTGACTAGGTTTTATCTACGCTAAACTGGAGTTGAACAAGCACTTTGCTTGGGTGCTTTCAGACCGTTGTTGCGAGGAAAACCCTGATATATAACTGAATCCCAGTCTTTCAATGACATCTAATTGGAACGACATCGAAAGATGACACAATATTTTCTAGTTACAAGTAACAAATGTTCATTTGCATATGGGGCCATGTGACCCATATTGCTAATACAAAAAAGACTGCATTTAGTGCACATATGAATATTTTTAACAGGAAATATTTTTAGATTAAGGAATAAAGACTTCATTATTTTACTCGAAGAGGAATTACATGACCATTCAGCTAGTTAAATTACTTATATCCTTTGATCGTAAATATTGTGTTTCACCATTATTGTAGAATGTGTTTTGTGAATAATGAATTACGTGTTAAGTTTTGTAAATTAGATTATTAATGTCTCACTTTTATCTCAATATTGTCGTCTTGTATGGTGGCATCCTTCGTGATTCTAGGAGAACATATATATCATGAACAAACATAAAATATACGTATATATAAAAGTTTATATTCGTGACATCAAAGAGACACTCAATGATGTGTTAACATTGATGTAACCTGTAAGTTTAGCAGATGGGGCTTTGGATGGAACGTTCCTTTAAAGTATTATTTTCAAGCTAATTGACCTTGCTTAAGATTAAGATGAACAATATGATACTGCGTATCAACAAGTCAAAAGCAATTTATGAATCATAGCTTAGCAATCAAAGGGCGGAACGAAGTTGAGAGTGTTTGATCTTAGAAGTGAAGGTAATTGAGCATTATAGAGCACATTATCAGTGAATTAAACATTGAAATCTAAGAGGTTGACAATAGACAATCAAATATACTGCTAGGCAAAAGAGAGTGCACACCATGTGTACAGTTCGTTTAAATTCACTTTATATCTAAGAGACAGTTAAATTGACACCGATTGATATAGTTAATTTCTTACCGCTTGTTAACTCTGAATACCTAGAAGTCAAACCCCTGACACAGACAATTTTATCTGTGTTGCCGGGTGTGAGGTCTTTTTACGAAGTGTAATTCATAACGACAAAGAGTTCATTATGAAAATCGCATTGGTAGATTGAATATAAACATTGTGGGTATGAAAATTAGAGAAAACTGGATTGGTAGCGAGTTGGTAGAATGGAATAAATATATGTGTGAGACATTAAATACTGGATTGCTAGCGAGTAAATTTGAAATTTAAACCTCAAGCTACGCCATGACTATCTCAAAGATATTCAAGCTCGAGCAGGAACAAATTCAACTTACTGAACAAAGATGTTGTTTTTTCTGATACGTTGAATACGTTCATCTGCCTCAGTTTTCCAAGTTGTATCTTCTGCAACTGTTTGCAAGGACGCGTCGTCAGCTATAAAGTTGATACCAGGGTCTGGTCCTTGGAAGAAAAGTCTTGCGTTGCTGAAATCTGGAAATATTTGACAACTATCAATTACATCATAACCTTAAGGGTTGACAGAGAGAAAATGAATAGAGTTTAAGAAATGAATGTCATAATATTTTTTTTTTGTAATTGAATTTTTATTACAGATATCCTGTTACAATAAAAGGGGACTCCTGCCCAGGAACGCAGAAGCCCCATTGAAATTAAAATGGTGAAACAGATTTCTGTTTTTTTTTTTCGACAAGGACAGAATAACAAACATTACATTCACTCACACATTCACCCCGTTAATATGTGAACATGAGATCATTTTTTGTATCTGTTTTGCAAGAAGAAATAATTCAGGTGGAAGGATTTGCAACATCATGGTATAACATCCATTTTGCATAGAACTTATCTTGTTTGCTTTTGCTATATGCTATACTTTTTTCAATAACATATCTGTTGTACATATAATGTCTAAAATGCTTAAAGTCTAGTTTAGATTTTAAAACCTTACACTTGTATATAAAAAACTTTGCTAACAATAATAGTAGATCAAAAACATCATCAGTGTATACATTTTTTCTCAACCCAAAAATAACAAGCTGCAAGTCAAAGTTAAAGTTGTAGATATGGGAACATTTTTCATTTAGCAATTTAAGAAAAGATTGCCAAAATGCCTGTACATGTCTACAATCCCAAAATAGGTGTGAAATGGTCTCAACTTTGTGCAAAGGTTGCTATCTGCTATTTTGATCTTAAATAGGAAAGAGTTAGTTGACAAAATGTCATGTATTATTCTAAACTGAAACCACCTCAATTTAGTATCTGTTGTAGTCCTTAAAGGTTTCACAAATATATACTATACAAAAAAAGAAACACATAGGTGAATGTTTTCCGGATAAATGAGTTTTCAAAACGAAATATGATCATAAAAATGTGAAACACATTTGGTTGTAGAAACATTTTGATTGTGACAATTTTGAATGTTCGAATCTGTCACTGATTTCAAAATTGTGAATTTGAACGCGTTTTTGACCAAAATGAAAAAAACATCGCAAATCGGAACCATAAGCACTTTGAAAGTTGAAACTATTGGAAACATGCGTGTATTCACATTCTCCACAAAAGGCTTTCACCGATCACGAATTGCAATAGAAGTTTTACCATATGAAGAGTAAATGCAAATTCCACGTTTTGGCACTGCAACTCGAATTACCGCCATTGGCAAAATTCAGACTGGAGAGTCGCAAACATTCCTTGCCAGGGGTCATAACGTCTAAAAGAGCACAAACACTTGTCTTTTAGAACGCTTCTAACAATTTGGTTCCACCAATGATTGTCCACGTTCTGGGACACCTTGGGTCATCACAGAGAGGGTCAAGATCGCTAAATTTGCTTCCTTCAGCCATGTTACTGCATTGTAAATGCTGTGTACACAGCTGACAGGGTGCCTAAAGTACACAGAATTTCGCCACAAACAATACGGAATCGTTTGCAACAGATCAGATTGAGAGTCAGGAGACGCTACTTTGGCAATATGTTATGACGTCATAATCGCTCGCAACGTGTTCTGTGCTGTAACAACGTTCAGGTCTGGAACCTAAGACATGGGAAATGTGTAAATCTTAGCGATGCATCAGGATTTCGTTTGCAAAGAGGAGATAAAAAGAATTGGGTATACAGACGTGTACAAATGAAAGATACGCTCCAAACTGCCAAAGTCAAGTCGTTAGATTTTGGAAAGGGTAACCTGATGATGTGGGCGGTCATATGCTACACATTTCTTTCTGGTTTCATTCATTTTCAAGGCAGTCTAATGGGCTTATGTTCATAACACACTACCATCAAACGACACGTGCTTCCGATAAATGACGTAGCGTCGTAACGTTGTCCACTACATCGAAAGAGCACATACTGTTGGTGTCACAAGATCATTTCTGACATGTTACAACATCAATGGGATCCCCTATCACTTACGTAATCAGGATCTGTACCTGATTGAACACTTTTGAGATGAACTGGATTGACCTCTCTGGCAGCGTTAACGTTTACGTCAAATGCTTCCAAACCTGGCTCAGTTTATGCAGGACAAGTTGGAGACCATAATCCAATCAGCAATGTAGCGACTTATACAGTCTATGCCAAGGCATTGTTAAATTGAAAATTGTTAAGCGTTCACGTGGTGGTAAAAACAGACAATGACATTCAAGTGACCTCTGATTAGCTAAAGGAAGTTAAAGTCATATGGCGTGTATGATATCATAAAGAGCAATGATCCTGTTATCTCAGTGAGAAATTTCAGTTTGTTATACGCATTTACTTAAAGACAGTGTCAATTCAAAATTGACTGTTACCACACCTTGAAATATCTAGCTATGCGTTTCTTTTTTTGTATAGTATAATTTCCCAATCTAATTCAGCTAGAATACACTCCTCCCATTTGTACTTGAATTTAAGGTTAACAACAGATTCACTTAGATATAATAATAACACTTGGCACCTTTTTTGACAGACAAAGTTTTCTGATAACATTATTATCATCTAACTGTTCAAAAGAAGTAGGCTTTGTAATGTTTAATTTATCCTGATAAATCTTGAAAACTTTAATAAGTCCATTGTAATGGAGAAAGTTAATGTCAAGTTCATAGGTATTTTGGAATTCTTCAAAAGTATAATAACCACCACTTGGATTGATTAAATCGCAAATTCGACTTACACCTCTATCAAACCATGACGAAGAAAAAATTACCTCATTACCAATTTGTATATGTTTGTTATAATAAATTGGCTCTGTTATGAATTAATCAAATGACTCTGGCTGAATCTTATGTGTAAACCAATCAAAAGCAACAATACAATCAGACCAAAATTCATTCTTAGTTTCCTTGGCAAGTTTACTTGGAAAAGAGTTACCAAATACAGCTAGATTTGGAAACTTTGGAGAGGAGGCATAACACAACTGTTTCCATTTTGACTCATATTTAACATCAAGTGACTTTCTCATCCAAGACAGCTTAAAAGAACTGACATAAGAAAAAGCTTCAATCATACAAAGCCCACCATCTTTCACAGACTTACAAGCAACAACTCTTTTGATCTTATCAGGTTTTCCACTCCAAAAAATTTAAAAAGCATCTTGTTCAATTCTTGAAGAAATGTACCTGGTGGATTTGGGAGAGTAAGAAAAAGGTAATTCAGTTTTGAAATAAGCAAAGATTTTATAATAGCAATTCTACCAAGAGGTGTAATTATTCTTTTCATCCATCGATTGATAATTACTTAAATCTCAAATAACTTGTTTCAAAATTCTTTTTGGTCATTACATCCAGATTTGTGGAAAAGACAACACCTCAAAGTTTAAAATATTCCGGATTCCATTGAAGACTTAAATAAGGCAAATATCTGACAGAACTATTCCTTCTTACACCTATCCAGACCATCTGAGACTTATCATAGTTAATTTTAAGACCTGATATGTCAGCAAAATAGTTCAAAGTGTCAACCGTAGCTTCAAAGGACTTCTTAGAACCATCAAGAATAAACTCTGTATCGTCTGCATACTGCGTCAACAAGTACTCCTCATCATCAACTGTAATTCCTTTGATATCAGGATTCTTTCTTACAAAACCTGCCAGGATTTCGACACAGAGGATGAAGATGTACGGCGAAAGAGGATCACCTTGTCTGCAGCCCCGTTCCACAGAAAACCACGGAGACAATGTGCCATTAATATTCAAACAAGATCTAGCATCATTATAAAGGATATTGAACCACTTAATAATGTCCTCTCCAAAACCAAAAAATGAAAGTGTCTTATTTATGAATGACCATGAGACAGAATCAAATGCTTTCTCAAAATCTATTAAAAACAACATTCCAGGAATATCATTGGATTCTGTGTAATTCATCAGATCATAAATCAGTCTAATGTTATCACCAATTTATCTGTTTGACATAAAACCAGTTTGATCAGTACTTATCAGTTTTGAAAGAACACGTTTAAACCTCTCAGCTATAACGGCTGAAAGAAGTTTATACGCAGTATTAAAAAGTGAGATAGGTCTCCAGTTCTTCAAAAAACGCTTAGGCTTATCTCCTTTTGGGATACAAGTAATAATACCTTGCCTCTGTGTCACTGACAAGCTACTGTTGGAAAAGCTGTAATTGAATGACCTCAACAAGAAAGGAGATAAATCTTTCCAGAAAAACTTATAGAACTCATAGGTAAACCCATCAGAACCTGGACTTTTATTATTTTTGGCCTTCTTCAAACATTTCAGGACTTCATCATGAGTTACTGGACCTTCTAATGAGTCAGACTCCTCCTTACTTAGCCTATACAAATCTTCCTCAGAGAATAGTTCATCAAGGTCACAATCTTTCAATACCTGCTCCCTTGAAGAATATAATCCTTCATAAAAAGACTTTGCTTCAAGAACAATATCCGCTGTCCTCTCTACAGTAGATCCATCTTCTAAAACTAACTGTGACATACCTTTGCTCACATAATTTCTCCCCTTCGTCTATCCATTTGGCCCTTGAGCGAATAATGATGCCCTCCATCTTAGCTTTACGGATCTCCTCCAATTCTTTTCTTTTTTCCTCCAATTTATTGATCTCAACAAAATCAGTTTCCAAAAGCTTAATATCCTCCAGTAATTCTTGTTCTTTTTTCAATTTAGATTTTTTCAAAAATGATGAATATGAGATAGTTTTTCCTCTTATTTTCATTAATAGAGTCTCCAAAAATAACTGATCGTTCACTTTAAATTCAATTTCTGATAAATTTTCTTCACAAATGTTTGTCTCATGTTTTAATGAGCGGGCATATTGCTTCACAACATTACTAATAGTTTCCTTGACAGATGAGACATATTTGGGATCTCTTAAAAGAGAGTTGTTGAATTTCCAATATGTAGTTTTGGGGCCATCTTTATCTCAAAACTTCATTTTTATGTCAATGAGAGAGTGATCTGATCTGTATGCAACATTTATAGAGGATTGACTAATAAATGAATATAAATTCTGGGAGATCAGGAAGAAAATTAGCCTTGCTTGTCTGACAGGATTAGGGCGTCTCCAAGTGTAACCAAGTACTTCAGGGTTATGGTCCCTCCTAACATCAACACGGTCAAGGTCCCCTATCATGTCAATAACCTGCTTTCTGGCATTAGGGTTATTTATATGCTTATAATTGAAAGTATCCAAAGATGGTTGCAGACAAAGGTTAAAGTCCTCAGCAAGAATATAGTGAGAATTTCCAAAGGCTTTGATTTTGTCCATGACCATAGCATAAAATTCAGGTTCATCAGAATTAGGGCCATATAGATTTACTAAAGTCATTTTTTTTTCACAAATAGTTACATTCAAAATCAGAAGGTTACCAGTGTCGTCCCTGAAAATGTCATGTATCTTATAATTCAACTTATTAGAGAACAATATGGCAACTCCTCTTGACTGTCCGGTATTACTATTTAATATAACATCAGAGCCCCATTCACTTCTAATAAATGGTTCTTTATCTTTCAGAAAATGTGTATCCTGCAAGAAGTAGATATCATATTTCTTAGCTCTCAAAAAATGGAAGACATCCTTTCTCTATGAATAATCATTTAGGCCCCTACAGTTGACTGAACTTACAGACAAACATAATTTATCCATTTAGATAGATATACAAAACACAAAGTTGGAAATATGGTGATGATAAATTCAAAAATAATGGTTCAGTCACTTCAGAGGTGGGGACATCAATAACTACATTTCACTCACATTCATTGTAAAATGGAAATGGTTTGTAACTCGGACACGCTCACATTCACACAAACACAATTGACAGCAAACGAAAACAATTGACATTTTATAAATCACTGTCATGAACAACCGCCATAGCAACTCCATCGTGATTTAAGGTGTGCTATATTCCAAAATGCCTTGGTTAAGTAATCTTCTCGCAAAGTGACGCAAACAGGAAGACCGCCATCTTGGAGATCACGTGACAAGTCACATGACGCCTATCGAAGGCTCTCGATATCAAGTGCACATGCGTAGACTAGAGCAAGTCTAGAAACAGTCATCGAGAATATAAATGGATAATATGGAAAAAAGTTGAACATAAATAAATCGGTAAACAATTATATCAGGCCTATCACTCCATACCTTAGAGTTCTTAAACACTACCCCAAGAAATTATAGTCCAGTAGAAAGTCAATATAAATCCAAGGCCTACAGTAGGCCTAATCCAGTACAGTACTGTAGTAGAGTTCCCAAAAGTGCAAAAGTTCCGATATGGAAGGAAATTCGTTTAAGTCACAACTAATGGAAAAACAAACTCATCTTGAGTAAACAGTAAATTAACACGGTTTTCAAACTGTAAGTAAACACGCTCTAGAATAAACACGATCTATAAATTCGCAGTCAGTCATTGTTTGGGAGGATCCTCTTCTAATTTCAGTTGTTTCCATGGCTCCTCACATCCAGGATTATCTGAATTCCCTTTTCTCTGATTCTAGTTTGATAGCCAGTCTTTCTAAGATGAAAAGCTTTAGTAGCCAGTTTTCCACGCAAAAGTTTCAATTGCACAGGTAAATCCGTACGAATACTGATGTTTTTGGCGACCAGTTTCTTCCCTGATTTTCTTGAGCACTCGAGAATAACATTTCTGTCAGAAAGTTTTTCAAACTTAGCGATAATGGCTGGTCGGCCATTGTTGCTACGGTGAAGCGGGTGGACCGTCGAGACAAGCATGTTGTCAACGTTTTCCATTTCCAGGTCAGTTATCAGCACAGATTTTATGCGTTGCTCGAGCTTTTCTGGTTCTTTTTCCTTACACACGATGCCATAAAAAAGTAGATTGGCTCGTCGTGAAATGACTTCATGGTTCATCATTTGATCGTCCATTTCTACGAAACGTGTTTGGAAGTTCGCCAAAGATTTCTTGACCTCTTGTGTCCTATGAGCTTGAAATTCTAGTGCTAGTTCGGCGTCGACTCTCCTGGCAAGACTCTTTATATCGCTTCTAATCAGGTTGACTTGCTCTTTAATGAAGTTTTTCAGGTCAAGGTCCACGTCAGTTTTCGCGGCCACGTTGGCGGCCATATTTTCTTCCGTTGATGAATCCGTTTGAGTTAGTGACGTTTCATTGGTAACTTTTGGGTTTTCAGCGACTTCTGCTTGTTTTTTTGTAGCCAGGGTACTTGCTTTCTTGTGTGCACCAAGTTTCAGTGTAGTTTGAGACATTTTGTAGGTGGATGGTAGTGGATTGCCGGGAGCGGGAACGACCGATGGGGGCGGCAGACATGAACAGAAGTGTTGAATGTCATAATATAGTTGTCCACACGGTTATAACCTGTTTGAAACTTGTAATATAAACTTGTATAACTGGTGCGTTTGCGAAGCCAGTTATGCTCAAGTTTATATTACATGTGACTAGACATTGCTCCAAAAGAAAAAATATGTGCTCAGTTGAACATAAATGACTTAAAGAAGATTCAATACAACGGGTTGACACAAAGACAAACTGTTTTTACATTAACTGTAAGAAATGAAATAAACGAGAAGAAAATCAATTAATGATAATAATCAACATTTTCTGAAAAACAATATCTGAATTATCAAATAAAAATGAATCGTGTTCATACTTCTCACTGGAGCATTGAAATCACCATTCAGAGAGATCCAGCCTAAAGACGAATTGACGAACGGGTGATCAGCTACTATATAGTGCTGATTTGTACCTGAAACACATTTTAGAATATTTACCGATTTGTTTTGCAGTAATATCTCTATGAAATGGTATAATAATAATAATAGTCCATTTATATAACGCATATATCCATGCACATTGCATCATGCTTAAAGCGCTGAGTGACATATTACCCCTGGTCAACGAGTACAGAACACTCCCTTAGGAGAATACAACTGGTAGCCTGTCAGGCGCTCGAGGTTCAAATTCAGACTACCATCGTATCATACCAGGTACCCAATTGGTAGACAGAGAAAGTGTGGGGCAGGGAATCAACCCTTCAAACTGTCAGATTATCCAGCAATGGGTTACCCAAACATCCAGCGAGCTACGCCCGATGTTGCTGAACTATTCTCATAGCGGTCAACTACGCATCGCACAGGACCACGAGCCACCACAAATGGTATCTTTAAAGCCCAGTTTAGTATCTGTTGTGAAAGGAGTTTGACAAAAAACAACATCTATTTTAACATTCCCTGGACAATAAGCAATGGTTTGCAAGGCACCAAACATATTACAACATTTGGCATTGTCATCTCATAATGCTGAACTGAATAGGTTGGTCATCAGCATTAAAACACTTTCCTCACTATTATAAATAATTCAAATCACTCATCAAATAATTGGATTTAAGATGACAGTCTCGGAAGTGATGTTCTAAAACATAACTATTATTAAGCTTCTTCGATCGGCATTTTAGAAGTTGAAAGTGAAAAAGGGCAATATTTTGTGGATGTCTGGAACGTTTGGACACGTAGCTGTTTTTCATGAAATATAGTCCAGGTTAATATAATCCTTTTTACGAATCTCAAATGTCTTTTATCAAAACTAGCTAGTTTATAGTAAAATTCCTAACTATATCAAGAAAAAGTATATACCAGTTCACTCGTTAATAAAATTACAATTTTTAAAAATCAACGAACTACATCAAGAAAAACTATACTAGTTCACTAGTACATAAATTTGTAATTTTCAATGTCAACGAACTTAATTTGACTGCACAAACCTGTGTCTGCCCAGGTGTAAACCATGCTAATTTTCATCCTCTGAAATGGTTTCCCTGGTAAATCGTTGAGTTGTTTCACATATGAGGTGAAGATATAGCGACCACCAGGAACCAAAGTTACATCTTGCCTCGGCCCTTGGTAATCATGGGTTCTTGGAACAGAGAAATGCTAATTGGTCGATGGAATACAGTAAGATTGTATATCAATCTTGTTAAATATTATCTATTTGCTACACTACGATATAGATTTTTACTCTCCGTAACGAAGCGAAGAACATTATGATATCATTTTAATGAGATTGTATTGTACACACGTATTTGTCTTTGAAAGAGTACAACTCGTTTTACAAATTGATATACACTGGTAACCTGAAAAGTAAAATGTGTAGGGATTCTTAAAAATATTTTACCTATCAGGTATTTTACTTATTATGTACACTCATCCATGACCTAATAATAGTGATTATTGCCACGACAGTCAGGTAAAAATAAGGTTCAATGGCTAAGAAGGCACAGTAAATACCTAATTGCATTTAAAGGTGTGTTAAAGTGGAGACCATTTATTTTCAAAGGCATTAATGCGTTGGTTTTTACATGCAATAATTGTTTCAATAGCATAGATTAGTTTGTAATTTTTGATAGCTTTATCAAATGATAAGGCTTCATCTTTGAGGCTACTTAAGAATGTAAACCTTTTGCTCAATAAAAGTGATTGAGTAACTTATATTGCACATTGAAGCCAAAGAGAATATAACTTGTTTCCAGAGAAATACCCCTTTTTGTATGGGCATTAATGAAATGTTCCACTTTCAACCAGAATTCTTTTTCAAAATCGCAGACTATAAAAACATGAAACAGTGTTTCTTTCTCAGAATTGCAAAGGAATAAATATCATCATTAATAAGTTTCATGACTTTCAATTCTTTCATGGTGTAAATGATACAATGCAGAAATTTAAATTTGGATTTCTAACAATTTGACCTCCCTTGTTGAGCCTCTGTACTGGACGGTAATCACTTTCCAGTTAATAAGAATAGCATGTAATCAAGCGGTCATAAAAGTATCTTGATCACTTTTCTGACATAAGCAAGTCTAAGACATTTTTATTGGTAATCAAATTTGATTTAATAATATTTTAGTTAAATCGTAAAGTTTGCTGAATAGTACATTTCTTCAATAAAGCTGGAAAAGAACAACTCAACTTGTTATACTAAAGAAAAGTTCCTCGAATATCATATACCTTTTTTACTTCTTCAAAAGCCATAATCCCGGTAGAATTACAGTTCTGCCTCGTTATATCGAGGTACTCGAGATCACGTGAGAAGTGCGAGTGACAACGAGGATCATTGAGTGGTTTGACTCGCACGAGGAAGGTAGCGTGCAATCACGCTCCGAATACGGCGACAATTCGCCGCTTTCTAAGAACTTATTTTAATTGATAATTCAATTTTATCAAGAAGATAACAAATAATCACAACTAGGTATAAATATACTCACACTAAATAAGTTTATTTTTGTGGTAAATGACATCTTTGTGTGTGTCATAAGCGACAGCCGAAGTATGGCGCAATATTAACTGTGCATGCCCAACTTCGGTCAGAACTTTCATTTGCACGGGTACTTCCATCTTCCCACGGCAAGGTGAAAACGCATCGAGCAGCTCTCCTCGCTTTAGACCTTGCCATCACGAGACATAAAACCGGTGATACGGAGCAGCAACACCTATCGTGATCATGAGTTACGCCCCTTACTAGCACTTTCAACAATAGCCAATGAAATCGCTGTTTACATTTGGAACATTTCAAATACTAACAGACGATCTTTTTGAAAACTATCCGAGTGAAATTTGATATCAAACTTTGGTCTGCATGGTTGTCTATATGTTTTTGATGAGCACCGAGAATGCAGAGAAAATAAACATAAATGTACCAATTGAATAAAGTGATCTCTCCCTTTTTCAAATCGGCTTGTTTTTAGAGTAGCTTATTTCTTCTCTACTTAATTGCTGCCATTTTTTCTAATTAATTCTAAAATTTGTCAAAATTTCTGTTATTCAACTTAATTAAATAGAAAACTTAATTGCCTTTTAATTGGATTATTTGACAAACAAACACGTCTAAAGCATATATTGTTCATATGATACTCAAAATTAACTTATGTACAAGAAAGAACATGTAAATTTGGTGTACGAATAAGATTTTTTTCAAACACGATATAAAACGTTTATTGAACGTATTCATTTGGAAAATAACTAAAAATGCTTTTTTAAAATAATAGCAATCAATGTTTTTACTGAATAAGCATTTTCTTCCTTGTTCATGATATTTTTAAAACATGTAACAATCCTTATCAAATAAACACTAACGTTTAAATACTTTCAATACAAGAAAATAGAAACCTAAGGTTGATGCATATACATGTATCTATGTCGAAAAATCAATTGCTCATGCACACACTTCATTATTGGCTGGATTTGAAATACGTTCCTGCATGGAATTTTAAGATAAAGATAGGCGGTAATTCTGATGTGTATTGTGATTTAAGACACTTTCCTAATACTTGAAATCATTTATTTTACAAAAACATGTCCTTGTTTAGTCAGTGGAAATTATCGCTGCACGATTACCCGACAGCCAAGTTCAATGAATAAGCTGTCTTCTGATTGGACTATGCTACTTCCGTGCAGTGGGTTGAAATGCTAGCACAGAAATTACGGCCAATGATGTCAAGGGAGGACTGGAAAAGTTAGGAAACTTTTTCGTTTCGCCCGTGACGTTGTGAAGATGGGGTACGTCGTGACTGAACTGTCAGAACAAGTGCTTTATAACTGGTTCATGGAACGGGGCTTTCACCTTGCTGAGAAAGTATTCCCTCCATTCACAATGGCTTCTAAAGGGAAGTGCACAAAGAAAAGTAACAATGAAAACGAAAACCGGACCAAAGCAACGGTTAACACAGAGAAATCTCCGACACGAGGTACAGTGCCTGTTGTTGCGGACAACGTTTATCAACCAGTCCCATCTACTTCTAGGGACAGTGATGTTTCACAGTCGAACTCAAACATGAACTTAATTCTTGAACAATTAGTCGCCATGAACCAGAACATGTCTCAGATGTTTGAATACAAAAGCGAAGACGAACGCATTGAATCAAGCCAACAGGTTCCTGACAAGTCGGATAACATTGCCGATGTGGAAGCCCAAACTCGACGCTTTGTTGGGTAATGACAACAACGAAGAACGACCTAATGTGGCTCCTTCTATGCTTGACTTCATTGAAGAAGATTTTCAGCTCGACGGGGATAAAGGCCCCAAGGTATTTAAGAAAATGGCCGAAATCATTAACAACATGACTGAGAAGAAAATGGCTGATGAAAAAATGAAAGCAATCTTGGAGAAATACAAGCAACCTGAAAACATGGAGTTCACAACACCAGCAGTTAACAAAGAAGTGTGGGACTTGATTGATTCAGAAACTAAGTTCAGAGACATTAAGATGCAAAAGATACAGACCAGACTTGTTAAGTCCCTCGTTCCAGCAGTAAACCTTGTTGAATTGTTCCTGAAATTACAGAAAAAAGAAATTGAGCTGACTGCTATGGATCCAGGTTCGCAGTTCAAAATGGTGTTTAATATGATTGCTCTGCTCATCTGTGCTAACAATGAACTGAGTCAAAGAAGACGCGATCTCATACGTCCAAATCTCACCAACAAGTACAAATCTCACCAACAAGTACCGTCAACTTTGTTCGAATACCAGAGTAACCAGTAAACTGTTCGGAGATCATCTCACCAAAAGTATCAAAGGGCATCAGTGAGTCCAACAGAATCGGGAACAGAGTGGGACAAGGCTACTCCAGTGGAGGCAACTTCAGAGGCAGAGGAAGAAGCTGATATGCACCATACCGCAGGCCTTTTTTAGGCCGAAGGGGGTCCGGCAGAGGTAAAGGTTGGAGACCCCAGACCAGACAGGAGAATGTAAAAGAGAAGATGTAAACTCTGAAAAGGTAAATACAAATATTGATTTTTCTGCTGGTAATTTGGCAAATCATGTTGATTTCTGGAAATCACTAACACCAGATGAATGGATTTTACAAACTATTCAAGGTTATCATATCGAATTAGATACAATGCCTGAACAAAAATTTTTTCCTAAACCAGTTCTTTTTAATGAAAACGAATCTAAAAGCATTAACATTCAAATAGAACAATTTCTTGAATGTGAAATAATTGAGGAATGTAAACATTCACCTGGAGAGTTCCTTTCTAATATTTTCATCAGACCCAAAAAAGATGGTAGTCACAGAGTGATTTTCAATTTAAAAGTTTTTAATCAACATGTTACCTATCAGCATTTCAAAATGGAGAATTTCGAAAATACGCTTTGTCTTATTAAACCAAATGCCTTCATGGCAGTCATGGATCTGAAAAATGCATATTATTCAGTACCAGTTCTGAAAGAACATAGGAAATATCTTAGAAATAAATTGTATCAATTTACATCATTGCCAATGGGACTTTCTACCAGTCCGAGAGTGTTTGTTAAAATTACCAAACCAATTTACTCTACATTAAGACAAGCTGGTCATATGATATCAGGTTATATGGACGATTCTTTTTTGTGTGGAGATTCTCTCTATTCTTGTGAGCAAAATGTCAATGATTCAGTGATCACGTTTGAACAAGCTGGGTTTACAATAAACAAAGAAAAATCCAATCTCAGCCCTAAACAGGAAGTGAGATATCTCGGCTTTGTCATAAATTCAGTTCAGATGAACGTCAGGCTAACTGATGAAAAAGCAAGGGAAATTAAACATCTAGCAAAATAAATTGTTGAAACTTTAAACCCAGTTATAAGAGACGTACCAAAATTGCTTGGGAAATTTGTTGCATCTTTTCCTGCGGTAACATATGCTCCTCTATTTTACAGAGTACTGCACAATGAGAAGTCTTATTGGTTATCTCTGAGGCGAGGAGATTTTGACAACACAATGGAGATTTCACAACAAGGTAAGCAAGACTTTGAATGGTGGATAAGTAATGTAGACAAACAGTGTAAGCCGATATTGAGGAAAAGTCCTGATATGGTACTGCAAACAGATGCATCTAAAAAAGGGTGGGGGGCGGTATGTGACCAAGAATCCTCAGGTGGTCAATGGTCAGTAGAAGAGGCAGAATTGCATATTAACCCAGTAGAACTTAAGGCAATAGAGTTTGGCTTAATCTCATTGTGTGTTATTATGAATGGAAAGCATATAAAAATTCAAACTGATAATTCAAATGCAGTAGCTTATATCAATCACATGGGAGGCAGGAAAAAACAATGCAACCAAATTGCTCATAGAATATGGTTTTGTTGTTCAGAAAAATCAATTTGGTTAACGGCAACACACATTCCAGGAAAACAAAACATTGAGGCAGATAGATTGTCTAGATTAAATGACAGTTGTTCTGAATGGAAACTCAATGCAAAATTGTTTAAACAAATAGTTTCAATCTTTGTGAAACCATCTATAGATTTATTTGCTTCAAAGAACAATTTTCAAGTAGAGAGATATGTTTCATGGAAAAAAGACCCTGGTGCGGTAGCAATTGATGCTCTAGCTTTATATTGGTGTGATATGTTTTTCTATGCATTCCCGCCATTTACTCTAATTTCAAGGTGTTTACAGAACATTATTGAAACAAATGCAGAAGGTATAATGATAGTGCCATACTGGCCAACTCAGACATGGTTCTCTAGACTAACGTCTTTGCTTACAAACTGCCCTTTTCTTTTCCCCATAGGGAAGGAGACTCTTGTCTGGACCGGAACGTCTCAGAAGAAGAACCACTCTCTGCCCAAGATGAGACTGATTGTCTGCCAGGTCTCGGGCAATATCTACAAAGCCAAGCAATTTCTGGGAAAGCTGTGGAAATCATCATGTCCTCATGGCGAGGATCGACAAAGAAACAGTACAGACCCTATCTCCGGAAATGGTTTGAGTTTTGTCGTGGAAAATGTCGAGATGCACTTTCACCGCCTGTGGGAATGGTGTTGAACTTTCTTACTGAATTATTTGAGCAGAATTTAGGTTATAGTACTATTAATACTGCAAGATGTGCTCTTTCCACGTGTGTGTTTATTAATGGACAAGTGTTGGTTCTCACCCCCTTGTTGTGAGATTTCTCAAAGGTGTATTTAATCGTAGACCATCATTTCCCAGGGGAGAAATGACATGGGACACAAATATCGTTTTGAATTATCTAAAGAAACTTTCTCCAGTGAAGAAATTGTCTTTGAAAATGTTAAGTTTTAAAGTAGTAACTTTGATTGCTTTATTATCAGGACAGAGAGTCCAGAGTTTACATTTACTAGACATAAGGAATATGAAAGAAACTGAAGGCAAATATGTATTCATCATCGGAAAATTTATTAAAACTTCAAGACCAGGTAAACATATGAAGGAAATAGTGCTTCCGGGTTACCCGCCAGATAGACGGTTATGTATTGTTACGACACTGCGGGAATATGTAGCACGTACTCAGTCGTTGAGACGGGACTGTACTCAATTACTCATTAGTTCGTTAAGCCTCACAAACAAGTGAGTAGAAGCATCATTGCTAGATGGATCAGAACTGGTTTAGTTTTTGCTGGAGTAGATATGTCAGTGTACACACCTCACTCAACAAGGTCAGCTTCAACTAGCGCTGCTCATGTGGCAGGCGTTCCTGTACATGTGATAATGATGACAGCTGGGTGGTCAAATGAATCTACATTTGCTCGGTTTTATAAGAAACCAATTTGCAACAAGGAAAAGTTTGCTCTTAGCATCCTTAATCAGCGATGTGTTGATATTATTGAATAAAACATTATGACAATCTGAACTGTTATTTCTTATTATAGTATAATGAGATTGGAAACTACTCTTGGATAGCATACAATTGTTCAATGCTTTGAAGTCTCACGTGATCTCGAGTACCTCGATATAACGAGGCAGAATTGAGAAATTAAACAAGCCTTACTTGTAAGGTGAAGTTTGATTGTAATTCTGTCGAGTTATAGAGAGAACGTAGGGATCACGTCCCACCCTATAAGTCTGGGAGCCTATCCCAAATCGTGATATTGAACAATTGTACTTTGAACTATGATCCTCGTTTTCACTCGCACTTCTCACGTGATCCCTACGTACTCTCTATAACTCGACAGTATTACAATCAAACTTCACCTTACAAGTAAGGCTTGTTTAATTTCTCAAATATCCTTGATACAATGCAACCCTCTATCATATCAATGTTTGATGAAAAATGTTTTGCCTTTTAAGTAATGGTTAAACCATAAAGTTTGGGATAAAATATGATCAATATCATCATGAGAATAGTAATCAGATCTTTGATATTTAGACCTTGCGTTCAAAACGCTTCTCAAATAGGGGTTCGTACATAATTTTAATAAATTAATGTTAGCCCCAAATATAAAAATCTAAGAGAAAGTGGCTTTGATTCTTAAAGTTGAGGTTTTGTGCACATTTTCTTTAGAGCCTGAATAAAGGAGTCAATATATATCATTCTAAGACTCCCTTCCTCATATTTCCTAACCATATTGATTCGTTTAATCTTATCCCTTTTGCTATTCCATAAGAAGTTATAAAATATCTTATTCAGGTCCTTCTTCAGATAGGGTAGGAAGGGCAGAAAATATATGTACCAGAGTAGATGGAGCTAGAAATTTTATGACAGTTATTTTACCTATCAGTGTTAGTGGTCTGTGCTTCCAAGAAACAAGAATGCTCTTTAGATTTTCAATTCTTTTTCTGGTATTGACACCCCATAGATCTTGAAGTTCTGCATTGAGGATATTTCCAAGAATTTCAAAAATACAAGAGTACCAGTCTAAGTATAGATCTTCACAAAGTTTAATCTTTTTACCAGCCATTGATTTTTTTCAATATTCATTTTGAGGCCAGACATTTTATAAACAATTATTTAAGGTTTCAATAGTCGTTTTTAGACTTGATCCAGACCCATCTAAAAGTTGAGTATCATCAGCATACTGACCTAGGTTATGTACCTGTCCATTTAAGGTAATATCCTTAATTTCCTTGTTTTGTCTGATCATACTTCCAAGAACTTCAGCTACAAATTAGAAAAGGTAGGGGGATATAGGATCTCCTTGTCGACAACTTCCTCGTTCATTCATGAAAGAAGAAGACAGATGGTCATTATTAATAACATATGAGGTAGCATTATTAGAAACAAACTGAGATTCATTTTCGGAAATTAGTTCCTAAACCAAATCTTTTAAGTACTATGATGATAAAAATTTTTTAGAGACAGTGTCAAAATCCTTTTCAAAGTCCATAAGCAGTAACATCTAAGGTCTTTCGGGTTCCTACAATTCAAACATTTTACAGTAATCTGGTATTAGAACTGATGCATCTACCTGGTATAAAGCCAGTTTAATTTTCATGAATAAGAGATAATAAGTTTTTTTTAATCCTTATAGTCCAAATAGGGCGCTATATAAATATGGCATATCATATCATATCATAATAATTATATAAACTGTATTCAAGAGTGAAATAAGCCTTTAGTTTTTAAAACGTTTTCTATTCTTTTGGATTTGGGAATACAAGTAATTACACCTCTGTTCATGGTTATAGGCAACATACATTTTTCAAATACTGCAGTTACAATGTATATACCTGAAATCCAAATCTTAAGTTCTTTCCCCAAAAAAATGAAAAAGTAAATTGGAAATCCATCCACCCGGGTGATTTGTTGTTTTTCATTGATTTAACTGCAGAGGCTATTTCTCTAACATCTAATGGTTTTTCTAATTCCTCTTTCATTCTGTATCAAGATATGGCACTGCAATATTATTCAAAATAGCTTGGTTTCAACAGATGTAACATCACTAGATCTAAAAAAGTTTTCACAAAATGTCTTTTGTTCTCTTATGATCTCCTTTCCATCCAAAATTTCCTCTCCAATTCGTGGGGTTTTAGATGATTTGGGACCAACATTGACTACAACTTCTAAATAAAACACAGAAAGTACTTGGCTTTCAAAAGAGAATATAAAATTTTAAATATTTATCCTTTTTTTGCGAGCTTTATTTTCTTTGTGATGAGGGTGGTCATTAGTTTAAATCGATCGTGAGTTCAGTACAAATTTATTGCACAAAGGTACACTTTATAAATAGAGTTGAGGGTTCGCCCTTGACATCAAAGGCCACATTGTTCTAGCACCTCAGCCAAATAGGGATCATAGACACTCACTAAACGATGACATAGTTTTGCATAACTATAATCTAGTATTGGGTAAACTGTCTCAAATCACAATAAACATCGTAATGAACGCCTTTCTGTTTTATTAATCCATTGCTGGAAAGTATGAAGACTCCTATATTCTGTCACATCTGTATGAATGTGGCGACCTAATGTTTAAATTGTTTTTTAAATTATCGCGAAATGTGTTTGGTTATAATTATTGATGTTTATACATATGAAATGTTTATAAAAAGCTAAAATTCGTCCACCACAATGCCGTGGGAAGCCCGATTGAATCAGTATCACTCACTTTCATATGATAATTGCATTTCTTAAATTCTATTCCCGTGACCTGAACAAGTTTACAAACAAGTTAAAAATTTACGAGTCAATAATCGTCTGAGGCTAAAAGATTGAAAGTGAACAAAAAACGACGATTGCTGTTATGATGATAATATCATAGCGTCATGGTGTCTATTTTGAGGATACAAGTCAATATCACTTTCTATAAAGTGCCAAATGACCGACTCTCGACCAATCGGATTGCTGGAAAAAGAGCTTACATAATGATATGCTCTTTAAAAAGCTAGTCTACCTGTGAATCATGTTGTTTGTGACTCTCTTACCTTCCTGAAACAACTAGAGCACGGCTTCCTCCGTGAACATCCTGAGTGGTAGTCTCCAGTTTGATACCCAAGTGAACCCAGCTCCCAGAGAGATCAGCATTCTCAAAGCCAGGGTTCTTTAACAATTCAATGCCTTCCACGGCCTGAACAAGTAACAGAAGTATAGCAAAGTACATTGCTGTTCTGAAAACTTCGGCTGTTTGACAAACCTAATGTTTTAAGCTATCTTAAAGATTACACCTGTGACCTTGTCCACACAATCTGGTTTAAGTAAAGAATATAGGTTTAGCAATGGAGGATTTCTTTAATCCAAAACGTTCACTCGCCAAACTTAAGATAAACAGATGCTATTTCCCATGGATAAACCACAATTTATCTTCTTCAATTCAATTTGACCTCCATTGGAGAGAATCAGTTAAAATAAATTAAACTTATTTCAAATAATAACTCTCATACATATATGTTAATTTATAATTTCTCAAACTCTGTGCAGCTTTTTATGTCTCTGCCGAAGGGATGAATTTTCTTGGTCATTCACGACGCTCCCATTGTTTTCCGGTTGAAATCTAATACTTTCTGACAACTGATCACCCTGATTGTGATACTGCCTCCGAAAATTATAAATATTTGTTTTTCTTTTAGTGATGGTTATCTTGCTTTTATTTGTTCTGTTTACATGACATGAAACTGTACTTCTTTGAAAGTAGTATTCGTTTCCAGTGACGTCATTCTATTGTTCTTCCAAGACATTTATTTTTGCAATTTCCACTGAGATCTGATACAATTTTGCTTCAATAAGCAGCTATCTTTCATTATAATAATTGTGAAATTCCATCCATGAAACCACTTTGTATTTGTTTGTTTTACGAACCTTCTCATCACTAGTTCGCTTTGATAGTATAACTTTATACATTTTCAATCTTAAAGATGCTATATCATACTTGCAATATTTTTAAAAGTATTTTTAATGTATACGTTGTATTTTTAGAAAAAATTAGCGACCAACCTTGAGAAAATCGGACCAAAATTCATCAAATAGGAGATAATTTACGTAAAAAATACGTAAACGGCAGTCGACATAAGGGTGAATCGAGTGTGGCCATTTCACAACTTCCGGTTTCTAAATGTACGCTTGATAACTGTCTTTGTCGCGCTCAAATAGATTTTATATTCTTTTTGTCCGAATTAGGTATTCGTTGCTGTCAAAGTTGATACCCATCGAACACAATTACGGTAGTTGAGACACGGTGTAAATCCTACAAGCATAACGATTACGTCACCGAAAGCGGGTTCGTTAAATGACATTCCCTTTCTACAAGGGGTACTGTACTTGAAGCGTCGAAATAAGTATGTTATTGTTGATTAAACAATCTAAATATGATATCAAAATTTTGACGAAAGATTTTTCTACAAAGTGAGGTATTTCATTTCTCAATAGCTAAGTTTCACCCTGAACCGCTTGCAAGTATGATACAGCATCTTTAAGCATGCATATGGCCTGTGGATACTCGATAAAAAAATATTATACAATATGACGGAGGTTTACCATGACAGCTACAGTCTGTGGCCATAAGTATTCGTGATTTTGTTTAGAGTGACGTCATTTTGCTAAATTTCTCCATTTTAGCATGGCACTTTGCATAAATGACTACCGTCAGCCATTACACATTTGCTATTAATAGATAGCTCATCACATCGGTATCACGTGGCACATATTTTTGTTGACGTATTCCGGAAATTTGGCGATCGACAAAATTGGTCAGAAATCATATGAGTTGAGCACTGAGAAGTACGAAGCTCCAGAAGGGACATGGTAAAAAAATATTTTTATTACGTACGTACGTATTACTATCACGTACGTACGTGAAAAATTATTACGTACGTACGTGTTATTATTGCGTACGTACGTGATGAATTATTACCTACGTACGTAATAACTAAATATGAATACATTTAGCCTACGTACATAATGATAAAAGAATCGTCCTAATAAAGACGTTGTAAGTTAAGAGACACATTATTTTTTAACTTTGTTCCGTTCTAAATGAATATATCAGGATCCGATAGAGAATATGTTATATTTTGTATAGCAAGAAATGTTGACAGAAGTTTGCCATTTGCTTAATATCGTTATTGTCCATCATTGAAAGTCTATTTCAAACTGGTAAATAACTAAATTGACTAAATCTATCTATCCCACCTACTACAAGTAACTGGTCTGGTACATTGTAATGCCTTTACAATACAATGTACATTTATGCGATAATGATGAATGAACGTCTGAGATGATTCATAAGAAATGTGCTGTTCCATGTGACTATCATATGATTTATACATATTTATTCATGAAATAATAAATAAAAGAATTGATCAACAAGCTCCAAGGCTTATTTTAAGACCGTTCATACAATTAAATCTGTTACTATTTACAACAACAAAAAAAACAATAAATATTATTGATGGAAAATGTCGTAGTATTGCTTCTTGGAAATATTGATGTGATAACATTACTTATTACGTTCCTTATTCACTGCCTTTGAGTCAGGTTTGGCGAGGTTACAAAAACACGCAAGAAATTGATCGTGGTGAAATGATGATTCAATAAAATCTAACGTATGTCGTATATATGATACTGATACCAGCCTGCTATACGGAAAATAGGGAGTTTGGATTAGTGACCTTCAACAAATATTAGAAGTTTGTGTTCATATCGTTATCGCCGCTTTCAAGATTTTTTCACTCATATCGCGGCTGCTAGTATTATTGCAGGGAGAAAGCCCGCAAAACCATTGTGGCTATGCTTAGCTGGAACTAGCGTACCATAGGTGGTACTGCTCTGAAATTCAGTGTAGCATTGCACCCAAACCTGACAGCGTGTAGAACAGTTCTCTACTGCAGACAAAGTTGCCGAGTTATAAGGCATTACTGTAGTTTTGGATCAACCCCCACCTGTTATGACTTATGATGTTTTAATCTAAAAAGACTCATAAGCCACTGTATGTAATAGGCTACAGCAAATCTGTTATACGTCTTTTTAACTTGAAAGCAACTAGGCAGCACAATTTCCTCCCCAAAAAAGACAAATATGAGTTATATACTTTCAATCTTACTTATTAATATCTAGGAAAAAATAACTTTTAAGATATATCTGATATATAAATATATTATTTTGTCTTATATCAGTTTATATCTTTTATAATTTTTCAAATATTCAAAAATCTATTTTTGATATTTATTACATACTGACCGCACATAAACCAGCAAAGAAAAGAACAATCTGCATGAACGTCATCTTTGTATAAAGGCTGTGAGTAAATTATTAGACCAGTCCAATAGACCAGTCTTTTAACCATAAGCAACCGTTTATCGTATACAAACCTTGTTTAGCTCAAAGAAATATGAATATGTGCTTACTTTATTTGTCCTTTGCAACCGTGGACGTTTAAAACAAACACTTGTTCTACTCTTATATATATCATCCTACATTAGGAATTCAAATTGTCTAAGCACGTATACGGATAAACCATGGTATATTGAATATGTACCAAAGTTGGACATGTAGAAATGTCGAAAGTTATGTTTTCTCTGTCCAAATTTTGGCTTTGCGAATTTTGTATCCATAGTAACGACACAAGCGAAACGGACTAAACAATTAATGGACCAAGGACCATTTGCTCGCTGAAACAGTTCACAAGTGACAACCCTATACATTTTCAAGTTATTGTGCTGTATATATTTATGTAAAATAATTACAAACATAAAGTTATTGTTTATGTTGGATAGAAACGCAGACACCTCAACATTCCGATAGAGATTTTAAGACACATCATGGCAATTATGATAGTCTAAGAAGAATGCAGATCCATTACAATCTTCCGACACTAGCTTTATTTCGATTTATAGATGCTCAACATACATTGAACATCATTATTTGCAATATTCTTTTAATAAAAAACTATTTATTGTTGCAATGCTTTATCAAATTCCTCGCAAAAGGCTAAAACAATCGAAATTAATTATTACGTACGTACGCAATAAATTATCATGTTCGTACGTAATAATTTACTACGTACGTACGTAATAATAACACGTACGTACGTGGTAGTAATACGTACGTACGTAATAAAAAATTTTTTTTACCATGTCCCTTCTGGAGCTTCGTAGAGAAGTAAAACTTGATCATAAAATTAAGAAATGAGGATAATAAGAATTCAAAAATTGCTGAAATTTTAGATGTTTCTTGGTCAACCGTGTAAGAAGTTTGAAGCAACTGGAACCGTAGAAATCCGGCCCCAAAGTGGAAGAAAAATATTGTTTACTTTGGTGACCAGAAGACATTGAACAGGTGTGTGAAGAAATAACCATCGTGCAACCCTTGGATATATAACTTGTGAATTTAATGAAAACAGAGACAGACCTTTCAGTAGACGGACTATTAGGAGTAAATTAACCTTTGAAGGTTATAAACGAAAAAACGATTGGATTGGAAAAGACATTGGATTGTTGGTGAAAACTGAAAAAATACATACTTTCGGATGAAAGTCAAGTGGTCATTGGTGCTGACAAGCGTGTATATGTTTGGAGAAAAGGCGACGAAGCTTACAAGCCTGAGTGTGTTTGCCGCCCCTCACAACGGAAGCTCAGTTTAATGATCTGAGGCTGTATAACCTACAATGGTGTTGGCACTATCACACCCGTAGAACATAAATGCTGCCAAGTATATAGATATCTTGGAAAACAATTTTTAGCCAGTTAAAGTGCAACATTTTCTAAATGACAACTAGGTGTTTATGGATGACAATGCTCCGGTTCACCGTGCCCATGTCGTGAATGATTTTAAAGAAGAAAATCACAGCAACTGTACAACCTGACCCCCCAATCCCCAGATGTGAATGTGATAGAAAATATTTGGTTTCTACTGAAAAGAGAGCTCCAGTATGTCGCCGCAACCATTACCACAAAAGATCAACTGATGGACGAAATTCGCTCACTAAGGGCGGAGTCAATCAGATCACTTTATGATACGATTCCAAGTCGCCTGCGTGAAGTAATACGAATGAAGGGTCAGACAACGAAATATTAAGGTAAGACATGCACTAGTTAAAAGATCTTTAATAAGCCTCTACAAACACTGACAATGATGTCACGTTAACCAAAATCACGAAAACTTATGGCCACAGACTGTAGTTTTCATAGTTTGGTTTCACGACTTGGATAACCATTATTTGCAAAGAGTAGTAGAAATAGCTTTGATTAAACGAGTTTCACTGACAACATGTGTCACCGCCATTAACCACTCTCAATATAGATCTGCAGTAGACATAAATATTATTTTCGATTTGCATTCAGAAATTGTGAATACTTGTTTTATACAGTCTAAGTAAACCTAGCCTCAATATTATTCGTTTTACTCCTATACTGAGTCTAGGCCTAGTAGAGGGTCGCGTCAGCCTACGTTTCGAGTTGATCGATCAGAACTCAAGTTACCAAATCACAATAGTCTGCCTTCGCACCTATAATGTTGGAAGGTCATAGGTCGCAGAAAGGTTGGCTGATGCGACCCTCAACGAGACCATTCTGCGACCTATGACCTTAAACCTTTAGAAAACCATAAACATATTTGTAATATGTTTCTTCCCTTGATACGTATTCTGGTATAATGATGTAAGGAAGCTAAATATGAATACATGGGATGATGACATGATTGAGGATCCAGAGAAAGTTATGTTACAACATAAGCAATACATCACAACATCAGATAGTTTGCTGGCTTTGTGAGATGTCACAAAATAGCTTGTTTAGGACATGGTATAGCCAAAATAAGTGGCCAAATTACATCATCAGTTTTTATCATAAAACTGTCAATGATTTCAACTTAAATGGTGTAGACTTATATTGTACAATGAATACCTTATTTGGTTTATGTCCTTATGTCATTGTCGCAATGCCACATTAAAACGAATCTATGTCACACGTTTGAAAACGAATACATTGTAAATCTGTTAATCATTTCATTGCCAAAATAAGACGTTTTCTTCAGTTTTCCTTTTTAGGTTTAGAACCAAATGCAAATTATTGTTACTAATTTACTGTAAGTTAATTTTCAAATGTTTTGTCAGTGATAGCAATTAGCAAGAAATTAACAATATGCTTTTTACAAAGATTCTTTTAAAGTGTCTTAAACATTATCGTTGTATTTGAGAAAGGTCTGGAAATTACAACAGAAACATCAAGACACATATGTTTGAAATCGTTGTTAGACAAACAAAAAATAATAACTTAAAAAAAGTACCTTTGACTCATATTTCCAACTAAGCGTTTATCCTTGATAGCTTTCGGAAAATTAATTCTTCATGTTCACAATAAGTGACACACCAAAGACAAACGACTGTCAAATAAACATCTCTCGCGGATTGTGTTTCAATTAAATTGTGATGACACACAATTTTGTCTTCCACTACCTTTTTTCTAGATGGTTAACGAGTGAATAACAATCCTAAACTGTTTTCATTTTAAGCAAATATTGAACATGCATAGAACGAACGATGAATTCAATAATAACAATGTGCATTGTATGTCTTCAAATAAGAGTATAATTTACACATCGTCGTCGTCATTAGGCTTTAGCTAGTTATAAAATAATGCAGACATTGACGTTTACAATTAGTGACAAACCAAAGACAAACGACTTTCAAGTAAACATCTCTCATGGAGTGTGTTTCAAATAAATTGTGATGACACATTTTTGTCTTCAAATACTTTTTTCTAGAATAGAAAACGAGTGAATAACAACCTTAAACTGTTTTAATTTAAAACATTCATTTAACATACAAAGCACAAACGATGTATTCAATAATATCAACATTGAATGTATTGTATTCATGTAGTTAAATGACAGTCTCTTTGTGACATTGTTGACGTTTGAATGTTTTAGCTAGTGATAAGATAATGGAGACATTTGATAATAGAATAAGCTTTACCACAATGTGCAGATAATCATTTATTAGCTACAAACAAAGAGAGATGGGGTTAACAAATAATATATTTAAGAAATCATTTAAATTTCCAAAATATCAAACTTCTACTTCTTTTATTCAAAAATGTAGTAAAATTATGAGGTCATGAGCGACAATGTGCAGATTATCATATTATATCATCTTAAATGGTAAGATAATAATGATTTATTAAATGACCTAGCATCATTCATGGGACATCATCACTACCCATCATTTAACGAAAACAAACACGTCATTAAATGGGAAGTCTTGTGTTACTTAAATGCTTCATATAAATGCTATTCAATCAACAGAAGAATAGCATGCACAATTTCAAGAAAATGGAGAATTGAATGGCAACGATGTATTCATGCGAGGTCATCACCATGGCTATTTCCAACATCTTAGATAAACAAACATGTCATGAGATAAATAGAATCTTCTTTATCCTTATTCCATGGGTTACCATAGAACTCCAAAGGAAGGATTTCCAATAAACATGATAGCCACCTACAAAATATCATGAATATGGAGTGTCATATAGTCTGATTTTCCATACTTATAGAAAGTTATTGTCTGTTGGTGGATGAATGTCGTCATGCTTGATTTAATTCCAGGCATTATTCACATCTCAAAGCAGACAATTTTATGTGCGTGTATCTGGCACGCAATGAAAGTAAAGTGATGTCTTTCATAAAGTCAACATCATGTAATCGATGAGCAATTGTTTTGTGTAAAAAGGAAATAATTTGTCACTTAACGTTATGTTTGCATCTTATGTATATGTGGCAGTTTGTTCCTCGCTTGTTGGAGACGCACAATGAAGAACTCTAGTATACAGATACAAGAAACATGTGACATATACTTATAATATTTCAAAGAATTAAAATTTAATAATTGTAATGGGAGAATCCTGGCCATTAGATTGAAATTTGACCCAAAATTGGTTGATTCCTTGACATTATTTCAAATAAATCATTACATTGAAAAGAACATTATGACTGTGATAATGTTTATAGATCCGAATTGTCATTTTACCACACATCATCTCATTCCATTGTAATGCCAACTCTTAATGAATCTAATCGAACCCTATGTTTATGTTAAATAATGTCTATATCCAGCTAAGGGTGGCAGATGGTTCATGACAATGGTTATTATTAATGACATAAAATTCTCTGATGGAAACTTGTATGTATAGTACACATCAAATAAAATCTTTTTATAAGTTGGTCCCTGCTTACAATGCATAAGATATCGTGTTGCAATAACAATCAGAAGAAAATTTATAAATTATCATTTAATGCATATTTTACATTTGAGTTACAATGAGTTATGCAGATGAAAATAAAATACTTCACCGACAGTCTGGCATGGTAACAACAGAAACCTCTTTGCTGGTGGAGTTCAAAACAACATCAATTCTAAAAGGTTTATTGCTTCGCATGGTCTTCTGCACGTTAGCTTTCTTCTGTGCAATCTTATGAGATAAAAATGGTAAAATGACATTACTTTTTTATATTTCTTTGGAAGGCAAATGTTATTGTCTTTGTTTTAGATTTCTGCCTCTGCATTAAAGTTGGTTGATTGTGTTCAACTACATTGAATCGTAAGTAATCTGGCAATTTGATGAAGTACATCAGTATCATCTCCTTTAAAACAAAATCATCACTTTTCGAATTGTATCAGCAAATGATACAAAAATACCACGTCAAGTATATTTGAAAAATCCCGAAGGGAAGGATTTTTGGTATTACTTCAAGCCGACGGACAGACGGATGGACGGACAGGGCGATGACTATATCCCCCCGATATTTCATACCAGTGGGATACAAACTCTTATTGTGTGTTGGCAATTTGTTTGTACTCAATCAAGATGATGCCACGAAATTGAACGGGGTGACATAGTTTGAAACAAATGAAATTATTTCTTCATTCCATATAAATCAAAAAACACTCAAACTCAGTACCGGCTCGGTAAAAATGGCACAATCCCTGTATGAATCTGTTTGAGAAACAAACCTTTTTTTTTAGGTATATGATTTTATTTCGTTTAAATAAGGACACACACATCAATGATATCAATAATGAAATACATTAACCAACAAGAGGCCCTGCACTATGATCAATCTTACAACAAACAGCCACGGCTACTACTCCCTCCTCACCTTCCACCACGTTTTGTCCTTTCAGGGCAATGCACTTCTCACCTGACGAAATGAAATATTTTCACCTTTTCATATATCTCATATCTTACACTTAAAGGCACCAATCAATCGGCTTTTTTCCGCCATCTTGAAATGTTAGCATTGCGAGAAAACAAATGTTCTGTATTATGCTATTTTAACAACCAAATTATCTTAAGTTTGTTCACTTGCTTGTGTATCCTAGTCCAAATATCATGTAATTTGGGTTTCATTTAGACGGATCATCAATTGTCCATGTGTAAAATTACCATTTTCAAAACATATTTCGGGATCGTCTCATCACTGGTGCTAGATATTAGGCATGATTAGATAGACCAATGGGATCATATTTGTGAAATTCGGATTTTCTTAAATTTCGATTATAATAATCCATGTAAACTTTGTCGTTTAAAAATCAGCACAGTTGCATTGTCTTAGTGCAAAGGAACAAATATGAGTAAGATCTAAAGCTGTTGGTCGCTTATGAAGGGTGATGAAGAGATAAATAGAAAACACTGTTTTCGAAATTTCGACCCCTGGTCACTTCAATGACCTGCCAAATTAGGTACGGTTATCTGTTAGGTATGACATGCGAATATGTTAATGCAAACTTAATCTTATCTTATGCAGAGAAATTTCAACATAATTGGTTTCGTTTTCGCAATGCTAAGATGTCTCAAAGACGATCCAAATTACATGATATTTGCACTGGACTACAAGGTAAGTGAACAAACTTAAGATAGCCACATGTACTTGATTGATAAAAGTTATCAGTTACGACAGCATTTTGTCGGTGTAATGCATTCCACGTTCGTTGCTTCGATGATTGGCTTCATTTCACAATGTTTTTACTTTTTGAGCGATACACTTTCTTTGTCAAAATGTTCAATTTTGAACAACTGAAATGCTTCCTCACAAACACATTTAAAATTAAGTGTGAAATTATCATGTAAAAATCGTATATAATTGTGAACAGAAAAGTCCTCCTGAATTTTGTTTCCACAAAAGATACCCCGCTCGAATGGTCCCTTTAATATGAATTAATGTAATAGGCTACTTCTGAAAAACCTCATAGCAGCCATGTTCATAAACATATAATCACCCAGCTAATGAAGGAATATATCAAAGAGGGTCCTTCAAATATGGGTTATTCAAATCTACTTATATTTTGTTTTGAAAGCAATATAAAGCCAACCCCATAATGATTTAGCTGTACAAACCTTCTATGTAAGCCCCAGCAGAATGTCCATAAGCAGCCTTGACGCTGCAACCTGTCATGACGTAGCCAGATTCGCACGTGGCTGTGGATTTATCTCCCGCCAGTTTCCCGCTAGGTTTAGCAAGGTTAGTTTTACACACAAGACCAGGATAAGAGCAACACGCAGCATAAGACCACGTGCCTGAAATCAAGGGGTGAAAAGTATGGCACATGTATTTATTGATAAGATCGAATGGTTTCAGAGTTGAATTTTACTGCTATATCTTGTGATACTTGAATGTAGACAAGAGTACATCTGTGAACAATAATTAATGTCCCTTCAGGTTTCCCCGGTATTCAAATTTGAAAATAGGGCTGATGACAAAAAGTAAAAATTAGGAAAAATATTTTTCTTGATACGATGTTTGAGTGGAGTTTAATCCTTCATAAGGTATAGGTTCATATGTTCACTCGTCGGTAACGGCTGGGATATTGCCCAAGCGGTGTAAAGCCTCTACTTACTCACTCATGGATTCACAACAAATCATAAAGCTCTCCACGAGTTAATATCAACCTGGCGAATGGCTGTATACATTTTGAACGGAACGCCATGTGCTTTTCATATATATTCTGTTTCAAAAACACCCTGAAGAATAGTATCCCACATAAGAGGTATTTCTTTAATCACCAATATGTACTTTTCAGTTAATGGTGAAAGTCATTTGTGAATATTACAACAAATTGAGAAGTATTACACATCTTTTCGAACAAACTATAAAGCTTTACCTAATTTATATAAGATATAGAAATTCACAAACCACATGAATAGCATCAAAATAATAATCATATGGTGTTTAATGTCTAACAATGATGTATTACTTTGAAAGTTGATCAAAACATGCAATAGAATAGAAAAGATAGATATGAAGAAATAATTAAAAAAATCATTGTTAAAATATAATGAGTGAAAATATTTTCAATTTGATGCTCATTGAGTGTAATTGCCTCTATTTGTCTACAGAAGTATATATGCTTGCAACAAGTTCTCTTGAAACAAAATAATATCGTATGTATATATATTTATATATATATCTTAAACCTTAAATAATATGGGGATGAATTTACAGAAGATTTCATATTAAAATGGAAACGATACCTGGATTACTGTTTCCTTTTATGGTTAAGATCTAAGGGAGATATTTAAGATATTTTTAATCTATCGCAGTTTTTGCATCCTTATATCAAATTTACAATTGAAACCAATTACGACGAATTCCGTTTTTAGATATCCTTATTAAATAGAAGGGAACAAAACTCTTGACTGACATTTATCATAAACCAAATTCCTCGCCGCTAATGGCTGCAATTTTGCCCAAGCGGCGCTAAACAATAACTCACTTACTCATAAACCTAAATACACACAACTTTATCTTTATTTCAAGAGTGCTTACGAAAAACATGTGAAAACAAATCCCCGCTATTGATTAGGACGTCACATATGTACCATACTAAAGATTGGTAAGTTACGACAGAAAGGGTTAGAAGAATTTAAAGTTAAAACGGGCTTTCCCTCAATCAAGGGTATTGAAAAAGCAACCAACCACGCCATTGTAGAGTTGAGAAAACAAAAGGAAAAGATGGGACCAACACTTACAAACATTCGTCAATACCTATAATCGAAAGAGCCTAAATATGTTCCATCTGATTAAGGATAACTTAATATATATCATATGGAACAATGGTTATGCGATTGTGTTGATTTCATGGATTGAATCAGAAGATAAGATCATCCCACAGAAATTCCAAATACCTGTGATAACTGGCGAACCAGCAGAACAGCGTAGGAAGAGAAAGCTAAGAGCCTTTCAAGACATAGAAATAGAGGAGGAACTTATGAAAATGAGAGCACAATCACATGAAAAAAAATTCGAAGAATGTGACAAATCTATGAAAGATGAAATTTATCGAATCTCCCGAGGCAAAACTAGGGACGTTCTTCTTAAAAAGTGGGACCTTTTGTGTTTAAGAGAAGAGGAAAAGTCCCACCACCGCTGGTCAAAATCTCTCACCTGGCTACAACAATACGCAACGGACTTTAATAAAAACATGATTGATGACAATCCATGGTTGAAGAAAAGAACCACCAAGTCCAATAGAAATGCGGTGCCAAGACAGAACAACCAAAATCAACCCCGGGATGCTGTGAACAGAAGAACTACATACATCGGCAGCAGAACAAAGAACGGCAGGATTGTTCAAGAAGAGAAAGAAAACAACGAAGAGTGGACAAGAGTGAGGACGCAGAACAACATTCGGCACTCTGGTGACAGACAGAATACAGACAGAAATCGAAACAGTGAGACGCGACAGAACAGGGGACAAATGCATGACAAAACTAATAACCCAAAACGTGTCGAAAACGGATCATCACAAAACAACCATTTTTTAGAACCGTGAAGGAGTTCGACTCGGAGGGGGATAAGAAATTATCCAACCATGAAGAGGATGTGAACATAGTGAACCTCTCAAGTCGGGATCTAACACCCACAGAAATTCAAGTTCTTAGCAGGGGTTTAAAATTTACGCCCTGCTAAATAGAACAAACACTGAAGAATTAAGGAAAGACATAAGAAATCTGTCGCCATTTACGTAATTGAGAATATTTCTTTGATCAGGAAAGTGTTCAGGATACTTCTATTGTTAAAAACAAGAGTAACTGGATCCCTTGTAAAGGTAAGAATGTGAATCTTGATAAATATATTAATACTATTTCTCATATTCCTAGTAACAATCCAGTAAATGCACATAAAGCCAACATTTCTGTAGCAGAACGCAATGCCATTACAAATCTAGCTTCCGATAAAAATATCATAATCAAGGAAGCAGACAAAGGCGGCGCAATTGTTTTAATGGGTGTACAAAAGTATGTGGATATATCTTTAGAAATGTTAAATGATAAAGAAGTCTATGAGGAAACAGAACACACTTCCATCCTCCCAAAATTGACTTAGTTCCTTAAATGTTATACTGATGAAATTACTGATAAGGAATTAGACTATCTTACCAACTTCCCTTGTAAAGAAAGTAATTTTTATGGTTTACCCAAAATTCATAAATGCAAAAGTATTGCACAACAATGTACAATTAGTTCAGGAAATTACATTGTTTGTGAACACCCAAAGGATCTAACCTTAAGACCGATAATCGCCGGTCCAAGCTGTGGAACACATCGTTTGAGCAATTTCATTGATATTCTTTTAAAACCATATCTTAAAAAAGTAAAGAGTTACACTAGAGATACAATGGACTTCCTTAGCTTCCTACCAGAAAATATTCCAGATAATACCAAGATAGTAACATTTGATGTCAAGAGCTTATACTCTAATATTCCACACAAGTTAGAACTTGAGGCTAATAATACTGGCTTGATACATACCCAGAACTTCTACCTAATAGATTAAGTAAATCTTTTATAATTCAAAGTGTCCAATTTATTTTGAGCAACAATGTTTTTTTCTTCAATGATAAATACTACAAGCAAATTAAAGGCACCGCCATGGGAACGAAAATGGCACCAACATATGCTACTTTAGTACTAGGATATATTGAAAACAATTTAATTGACAAATTAGAAACAAATCTGGGAAGTGAAATATGTAATTACTTTATTGAAAACTGGCATAGATATTTAGACGACTGTTTCATGTTATGGCCATTTACGAATGAAAGTCTTGATGTATTCTACAAAACTTTAAACAATATGAATGAAAATATTGTGTTTACAATGGAAACAAGTGACAGTGAACTTCCTTTCTTGGACACTTTTGTGAAATTAAGAGAAGGTCGTTTGGAAACGAACATACTTTACAAGCCGACAGATACGAAACAATATCTGGATTTCTCATCATGTCACCCATCACCCATACAATCTCTCCAGACGTATCTGCATGATCTGCTCAAATGTTGATACACGGAACTGCAGACTAAAAGTACTTAAAATATTGCTAAAGAGAAGAGGATACCCCACACTCCTAATTGAAGATGGAATAAATAAAGCTAAATCTATAGATAGAATTGAACTTATCCAAGTGAAAAATCGAAAAGAAACTGATACTATGGACATTGCGTTTGTATCTACCCACAACCCTCTAAATCCGGATTTATTCAAAGGTATAAGAAATAATATACCCCTATTAACATGTGATGAGAAAATGCGTAATGTTGTTGATAATATAAACTTTATCAAAAGTAAACGTCAAAGCAAAAGTTTGAAAAAACTATGAACAAGGGCTAAATTTACAATAAACAGTGAATCCTCAGAATTCAAAGTTTATAAATGTAACTGAGGGAATTGTTGGACATGCCATCATCTTTTGGAGAACTCAAGCATAAAATTTCACAAAAAAGGAACGATTTTATGTGCGCTTCAATAATAACTGTGCGGCAAGAAATGTTATATATGTTATAATATGTCGAGGGTGTACAGGGGAATACATTGGACAGTCTGAGCGTCTCAGAGACAGAGTCCGAGTACACAAGCAGCAGATTAAATGCCCTGAAACACGATGTATTCCCCTTAGTGCGCACATTGACAATTGTGTTAAAGGCAAAGAAATAAAATTCCAAATATTCCATTCAATGAAATGGAAACAAATGACAGACTGGCCAGAAAATTGAAAGAAGATTACTTCATTAGAATGCTTAAACCAAATTTGAATGCATAATTATATATTGTAAAGGTGCGTTCACACGGTACAATTTGTCGCATAAAACTTGTGGCTTGCAACAAATTTTATCATGTGAACCCCTGAGTCTGTCCAACAAATGTTGCATACAACATGTTGCAAACGAGTTGCAAGGAATAGAACTTGCTCTATTTTCATCCAACAAGTTGCATGAACCTAGCCAATCAAAACGCGTAAACGTGTCACGTGACGTTTTCACTTGTCTTTCGCGAAGATCTCTGCAATAAAAAATGGCGGTGTCAGCTCGATCAATAAAGAAAACCATTACCAAGATCAGACATCGAATCGGCTGTTGGATATAAACGTGTGCATGTTTGTTTATTGAATGTTCCAATCCAGTAATCAGGAAGGTATCAAAGAAAAACATCCTGTAAATCAATCGTCGAACTGATTCTAGTGATGACGAGACTCGACCCTTGAATGCGACAGTGACACTGTAATGACAGGTGAGTTCTGAAAGTTTTCTTTTTCATGTTTTTGAATTTGAATGTAGGCGAGTTTTAACTCATCAACTTGTAACTAACTGCAGTCTGCATGAACCCTTATTCATAGATAGAAACATATTATAATTGACAACGAATTTCCAGATAAATAGTGGGTTGAATTTAAACAAAGTTCATCACAGCCAACAATCCACGTAGTCGTAGATCTTCTCTCTAGGTCCACAATATTAGGGATTCAGTATGATCAGACAGCAGTACTATCCAGCATATAAATTAATCTCAAGAAATACAAGTCCCACATGTTTAGTTACTGATTCTAATTAATCAGTCTATATTATATAATCCTTATTTTCCAACGTGCAAACAAATTTGGGCAAGGCGTACCGTAAAAGTGTTTAGTATTTGTTTGTTGACAGTCTATGACCTACATATGAAGAGGCTCACGATGAGAGGGCCAATAATTGTACGCTAATATTTATCAATCAGGTTGCAAAAAAATTATGAAAACCTTGTAGCTTTTTGAATGTCCGAATATAAAAAGAAAAATAATTTCTATTCATAGTTTAAAACACCACTCAAAATGTATCATATGCACCTTTCATCTATTGATAAAGAATTAAAATAATTTCTTTTCTGCAGGAAAACCCTCTCAACAAAAGAAATGGCTGTCTGACAGGTCATCTCTAGATAGTCTACTTCAGCAAACAACAGAGCTCAGCCTAACCAAAGAGAACCACAATCTGTATTCAGTTTATAAGCTGACATTGAAAGATAGTTGATTAGTTTCTACTATACTTAGTACAGTAGAATAATATTGAAGAAAAATATTATTTTCATATATTTCAAATTTTCATTAATGATAAACCACATGATATGGAAATGTTTTATTTGTTTTCAAAGAACTTTATCTGTGAAGTCTAGAGGAATTTGATTCATGAACCTTAGTAAAGCAATCTAATCTGACTTTACACTTGTTTTCAGTTTACTAGTACTTATTTTTCATAATCTAAAGCAGTTATGTAGCACACCAATAGGAAAACTATGTGTATATATGTTTATTTACATGTACAAGTTTTTAATATTCATTATAATCTATTTTTTCTTACTTGAAGATTGTGGGTAATATACATTGATTTCTATATCAATCACAAGCAATTTAACAATAATCACCCATATTAAACAATTTATTTGAAGTAAAACTCTAAAAAGTGTGTTGATGGTATTTTCTTAATGATTTATATTTGATAAATTGTGACTATGATCTATATAATACATTTTGGTGTAGGTGATTAGAAGGAATTACTGAATTCATGTGTAACAGGTTGAATTCTTCTTAAAAGCCCATAAAAACAGATTCAGTAACTAAACTTCATTCAACCAAATTAAATTTCAGTTAACCACTTATACAGGATAATGAATACTTATATTTTATTATGATTTGTCTTGATTTGAGTTCATTCAACTTTTATATATTTTGTAAAAAAACTCAATAAAAAGAATTATGATGTTCAATTAATTGGATAAACATTATTTAGAATTAGATATAGATTAAGATATTTCCCAGCTTTAGTAAAATAACATTATACCAAGTTGAAATAAAGAAATCAGTTCCAAGAAGGGCCTATAATCAGTGGTGTCATACTGAAATAAGTGCTCATTTTGACAATATTGTATATTTCTTTGAAGCAGCCTTTTTTTTCATTACTCATATTATTCACAAATGGGGAAAAGTGCAACTAAGATTTGAATATCCAAATTTCACTACACAGTATATTGTATTTTTTCTTAGACCATCTTGAGATTTGATTTGATTTGATTTGATAGAAAACATATAGCTTAAATTGACCTGTTGATGTTGTAATAATTGTTTCATAAAATGTGTATGAAAAGAGGTATTATCTGCTACTTGTTGGAAAAAAATTGCAATAAAATAAATAATATATTCAACATATTTTTTCTTTTCTCAGTGTTTTGTTAATTTTGGGAATGTGCATAAAACATGCAAGAATTTGTTTAGCAATATTGAACTCATTCTTTGTATTTTGTTTGAGAGAAATCTTGTAATTGTCATGTCTCTGTGTCAATGACAGGTCATAGAAAATTGAAAATAATCAGTGTTTCAATTATTTCAAACCTTTATGGTCAGATGAGGAAGGGATATCATTGTCTTATAGATATTCATCTCACCATTCTTCATACGAGAAATCATTTTGACATTATTATAATAACATTCATTGGGACACAAAATTAAAAATAAATATTTTCCATATTGAAGGATTTTACAGACGCTTCTATATTTTAAAATTAAGCAACGGAAACCTTTGATTTTCTTATTGATTTGAGTCTGATACTACGTATAGCAAACGTAACGAGTTGGTCAACACATGTAGACACAACAATAAATTTGTTTGCAGATGATAATAAATTTTTCGTTTATGCAGAGGTTGCATCTTTTGCTTGTGTTTGAGTATGGATTTGCCTTGCCAATGATTGACCATTCCATATTGAAGTCTGTGTTTTCATCTTTTAGCAGCCAGATGTATTTGCTGAGTTCTGTGACGTTCTTTTTGCTGGGGTTGTTGAAGGATGTTTTGTGGTTGTTAAACCTGGTTTTAAATTCTGTTTCTGTAAACCTCAAATGGCAACCCTTAACAAACGTAACGAGTTGGTCAACACATGTAGACACAACAATAAATTTCTGCTCAGAAACAGCAAAAGTCAAAAACCAGCCCCAAAACGCAGCAACCCAAGAAACAAAGAAACACATAGCCAAAACGCAACCAATGGGCGCCAATCAGTCAACAAGCCCAAGCGCACACATGTAACAAAAGGTGGCCAAAACCTGACATAATCTATCACTTGACAAATGCACTCAGCATGAAACAGAGCTGTAGTGATAGAAAATGTTGATAATGTAGAAAACATCGACTTGTATACTACATTTATCTTGCTCCATTCACAAATGTCGAGCACTCTTCCAAACTCCTACAAGGCTAAACAACACAAAACCACTTTGGTTTGTGCTATTTGTCTATATATATATATATATATATATATATATATAACTTAAACCTTTTAAATCAAGATAAAAATCTGAAAGCAATGCTTGAACCAACCCTTATCATTAAAAGCAAGCGGCAGCCAAATAACCTCAAAAAGGTATTAACTAAAGCAAACTTCAGCAACAACAACACTGCAGCTGAATAAACAAAATGCCATGATAAGAGGTGCAGCACTTGTCCTGTTATTATTGAAGGCCAAGTTTTTAAATTTGAAACTGGGAAGATTTTCGGGTTAAACACACAATGAATTGCAAATCTAGAGATGTAATATATGCATTTCGTTACCCTACATGCAGTCTTACCTACATAGAACAAAGAAGCAATTTACAAGCGAGAGTACGGGAACACAAACAACAAATTAATGACCCTAATCTCCTCCATCTCAAGATAAGCAAGCAGATAGCAGAATGTAGCAATGGTAACTTTAATATTTTCCCTTTCTACAAGGTTTGTGCAAAATCAGAGCATGTACTTTATATTCGCCATGTTGTTAAAACTCCACACTGTTGAAAAGACTTGTTAACAAGTCGAAATGTGACGCATCCAGTCATCATTAAAATGATATCTACAGCAAGTGTCGTCTGAAGTATTGTATTTTTCAAACCTACATTTACTTCACGTGAGACCCCCTTCATCTTTATACCTATATAAATGTATATATATATAAATCACCACTTACCGTTAACTTCATTCTTAGCAATGCATCCTTTCTGGTTTGATGATGGAAACGCCCCCTCCATCAGGGAGAACAAGCTATACGCTGTGCATCCTGCGATTGGATGTTTAGCATTTCATAAACAATAGGACACACTTTAATATCAAATAATACCCATCCAGATACACTTAAACCCCTAACTATGCATACAAGAACACACTTAAATCTCTATTCGTGAACCTCAGACAAAATTTAACCTCTATGCATACACAACAGACACAATGTATGCCCTCAGTGCACAATCAAAGAAGTACATATCATCATACACATCAGTCACACTGTAACCTATTACAATATATATCTGGCACACTTTAAAGGGGCAGTAACACGTTTCTTAATATATAATTATCTTAATTATAATTTAAATTTTCACTGATAATTGTATGTTCATGGTAAATGTTTTTTTTTATAGTGTCAAAAATCATATTACACAAACCAATCATCCATAGTTAGAGAGCAAATTATGAGGTTGCACATAAAAAGTTCATTGACTGCCATTTTTGTGTGAACACCTTTAATTCATTTTGTGTAAGAAAATTGAATCACATGGCTGTACTTTACATGATATATTTGATTTATTACTGCTTCTTTTAGTTTAATAGATTGTCTTTCAATTGGAACCATGTATTTTCATTTCACCGACATCACCTTCCATTCCCTCTTAAAACGTGCTGCTACCCCTTTAACATCTAAACATACACACCAAATAGGTCTACACTCAGAGCTCAGACTGTTGGGTTTCATATTTTGTTGTCCAGAGTTTATATGTCTGTCATTTGTTGTGCAAGACAATGTGAAGTCAAATGACTTGAGTTCCTTTCAACATCTTTCATAGAATTGTTTTAAAAATGTTAACTCTCAATACATTTAACAATGTTATATTTGGGAATACACTATCTTCAACAGTACAGATTCTTGCACGTTTAAGGTTCGAGTCTAATGCGGGATTCGAACCCACACCCTTTACTTATCTCTAATTGAACTCTCCATTGTTGTCATTTGTTAATTCATGGCAACATAAAGTCATAGCACATCCATTATCATACCAGTGGCTATCTCCTGACCCAGACACAATGTTTCCACCTCAGCTCCAGCTACTGTATCTGCAGGACCAGATGATCGGTACGTGCATCGCATGTCCTTGACTTTACAGCATCGGGCCATAGACTTCACTCCTGTAAAGGATGCACACAATATAAGCATTCCGAATCAACCAGAAATGTATTGCTACATGTGTAATGTGTGAGTAGTTAAAATATTAAATTGCTGCCTTTATTTATAGTCTGATATAGTGTATATTTTGCAAATACACCAAACAATTCTGCATGACAAATAGGTAATGGGAACGACCAAGAAATAGTAACATGATTTAGTACACCAATTGTCATTTGTGAATTGGACTTGTTATATAGTAATGTTTGCCTACCTTCAGTTGAACGAAGTCCATTGTGTGATAAGCAGGCGAGTGTTCCGTTAGTATTCTTGATTTCATCCCCATCACGATGAATTTCGAAATTCTGGAAAAAATAGGCATGAAAGTAAGACAAAATGAACATTAGTACATTAGGCTGAACAGACGCTTGTTCAGCAACGTTTAACTTTGTGTACATTGTAAACAGGTCCCTTGGAAAGTAATGAAATATATCATTCTTAAACAAATTCTTAATACAAGCAGATAACCATGCTTAACCGAAACGGCACATAAGACTCATTGACACAGCAAGTTTGAACAATGTCTACATATCATACTTACCATGTGAGCACTGGTACAGCCAGTGATGACCTCATCATAAAGGCAGGATACGAATACTTGTTTATCATCTCCAACTGCTGACAGTGCTGACTCTCTGGTAACACAGGTGAGATCAGTCCCATGATTAGAGTGGGCGTGGCCCGTCACATATTGGCCCTTGTGAGTGATGTCTAATTGTGGAGTTATATGCACAAAAGGGTCAATTGTTGTTGGGAGAGTGACGGTTTCTAGAACATAGAAGTGTTTATTTGTAGCAACTCATTTCACCACTCTACATAATGTTTCCAAAAGCTATCTTGATGAAGTAATAATTTATGAATCTCAGTTGTTAGCTGTTTAGTTCACTGAATAGCGGATTACCAATCCTCTTGAAACCTACTATGGCGGTCAGTGATGTGAAGTTCCCAAACCATGTCTGCTCTCTCAAGCTGTATCTCCTGATACATAATTGGTACGCCATTCTTGTAAACCACTACGTCATAGTCTCCATGGAAACCATTCACTGTAAAGGATGACCCATCAGAGAGATTGTGGATCTCGTGAGTTGACCATTCCTTCTGCACCAGATCTATTAATCGTCTTCCAGCTGCATTCACCTAGAACGGCCAAAGTAAAATGAATGTTTATGAATATCATAATTTGATAATCATATATTTCATACATAATAAGTAAAAGGTAATAGCTCTTATTCTGGCACGAACGTTCATCAATTAAATATGTTTGCTTTAGGGTCTGGATGACAGACTACCTCTTTATGAGTGTAGTTTCAAAAGAACTGATTTCTAGCCCAATGACAGTTCAGTGCTTCGACTTTGGTATGTAAGTAAACCGCATTTATTCCCGTATCAGTATCAAACTTCTATCAAATAGATATTGAAACTATTGATTTCAGTTCTGATAAGGATGTTGGAAGTTGAAATTCATCAAAGCAAAGCCTTTATCTGATAGTTATTGAGCTGCCCATCTTAATATCGACAAAGATCAATCTGGATAATCAAGGAATTATTTCATTTAACATTATCCTACAACTTTGATACCCTCCCACAATGCAACTGAAAGACTTACATGAAAGTTGTCTCCACTGACAAGAGCAGCATCCGGGTTCTTCCTCTTTATCTCATCACGGTCCCAGAAGCCCCTAAATGTTAACCCCTCCACGGCCGGGTGACTGAAGTACGTCCTTAAGGCGGTCTCATACTGGTCCGCTCTGATGTTCTCGTCTGGCATCTCAATATTCAACCCTGTTACCCACAGAGGGACTCCAGCTTTAGCCAATTTATCAAGTCGCAACTGTAATTGAAGAAAACAGTGATTGAACATATCAATCACTATGAAAATGTTTAAGGTAGAAGCGATAACTTCAATACGAGCAATTTTGTGATGGGAAATTAGAGGCTGGAACTTTTCAGGCCAAATACAGCCTTGTTGGTATGTAATTCTAAATGCTAGTCAACATTGAGTCCAAATCATTCTTTCACTTTATCCCATCGTATCAGCAACTTGAATTTTATATGTTTTTCAGCCGAATGCATGGTAGTTTCAAGAAAAAAAAGTTCCAGAATAAAGATTGACCATTACGAAGATATATGAACACTGAAATGCCACAAAATGCATTGAACAACATCCTCTCACCATAAGCATAGTAGGATCTGGGGGAAGGAAGTCCAGGAAAAGACTTGCAATTCCGAGACCATACAGACCAACATTAGCTTTCTTGAACCTGATAGCTTCGTCAACATAGGCCTGTAAATAAATTTATGTGCAAAGAGGTTGGACATGAAACTAAAGGGGGACATGTCAAGTCATGAAACATGTATGTAGACTACTGTATGTCGGGTTTAAAGAGTGATAAAGAAAACATATCATATCATATCATATCATATCAGTATACAGTTGGGTTTATACAAATTATGGTTTCAGGTCATCATTGAGGCACATTATGAGAAGCATAAAACTTACACATGAGTGGGTGCTCATTGAACACTGTAGGGATCAAGAAAGAGGACATATCATGACATGTCAAAATCATTTATCGTCACAGACGGCCGCTGACGTTTTTTTTTGTCTGTCAATATGGTCTCATAGTTGCTCTATTGGGTTTATGTCAGGGAACAGGCAGGCCAGAACGGGATCTTTGTGACGCCCATCTTAGTCTCTCACGTTGATTTTGGGCGATCAAGGTCATTCCTCTTAAGAGACGGTAAGGCCTGGTACCTGCAGAACTAAGTCTATTTTATACTGAGTTGATTGACGAGAGTCCTTGCGCTGTTGCTGCTGTTGACGCCACAGTTAAGAATCGGTTGTGCAAGTGAATGCGTCGTATGTGTAGATCTATCTGTGGTGTTGTGACAGGTGGTCTTCTGGTTTTGAACTTGTCCCGGGTCCTGTTTGCTGGTAACGTAGGAGGAGTCTGATCACCGTTAAAGCCGTACACAAAAGCCTCTTTACAAACTTGACCTGTGTTGCCCCATTTAGTAGTTGGTCACTCTAGCTCCTGCACCATTAATAACGATCCGTTTCATCGATGTGATTACCCTTCTATCCTACTCTCCGACAATGATTTTGTGAAAGTTTGTTCATTCTTTATGAAAGTTTTTTAAAAAATGATTTAACGAACCTACACTACACCCCAAAAGAAATTTTTTAGAATTCAAATATATTCTTAATTTTACTTTCTCTAAATGTTAAGTTTTATGGAAACTGGTCGCTAAAACGTAACATTTCAGTTGTTCATCTCAGAAATTGATTAGGTACGTGATTTTCATGACTTTTGTTGAAAACTGAGAAAACACGTTTTACTTTGATCATTGTTTCGCATATTCATTATTGAAAGTGAGTTAGCAAGCGATCAATTCACATGTGAGCCAGGTCATATAAAACCAATTTAAAAATGCCTAGATTGACCCCAGAACAGTGCGACAGGGCCTTGGGTATGAAGGACATGGGTGCTTCAAATATTCTTATTGAAAGAACATTCGGCTGTCATCGAAAAACAATCGAAAATTTGATGAAACGTTAAAGGGACACGGGAACAACATTAGATAAATCGCGTACAGGTAGACCACGTGTGACGTCACGTCGGGAAGACCAATACTTAAGATCTCTCCATCTCCGAAATCGATCCCTGACAGTTGCAGAATCGGCCTCTACGGCTCTCGGGAGGGTGCTTAGTCAATCAACCGTCAGAAGGACGTTAAGAGCAACAGGGATTCGGGCCCGTCGACCTTATTGTGGCCCAACGTTGACACGTCAACATCGACATAACTGATTAATCTGGACGGGACGTGTACGAAGGTGACAGCTTCGTGATTGGCGAAATGTTATGTTCACCGATGAAAGTAGGTTTTGTTTATATAAGCATGATGGCAGAGCCCGCGTTTATCGCCGTGAGGGTGAAAGAAACGCTCCAAATTGTGTTGCAGATGTCCAGGCACACGTTGGGGGAAGTGTGATGGTTTGGAGCGGTATCCGAGGAGAAAACAAGTCGCCATTGGTGATCGTTATGGGTAACATGACTGCGCAAAGATACATTGATCAAGTTCTTCGTCCTGTTGTGTTGCCATTTCTTCAGAATCACTCGGGAACTTTGTTTCAACATGATAACTCGCCTGCACATTCAGCAAGAGCAGTGTCAACATTCTTGGACAACAATAACGTCAACGTCTTGCCGTGGCCGTCACGTTCTCCTGATCTCTCTCCAATTGAACACATGTGGGACTGCCTAGGGAGGCGAATCAGGAATAGGGCAAACCCTCCAGTCAACCTGAGGCAGCTGGAACAAGCCCTACAGGATGAATAGGGGAACATCCCTAAAGCCACTATCAGACGTCTCGAGTGTTTGCCTGCATAACAGCTGAAGGTGAACATACGAAGTATTGATGACTATGGACTCCATATTCCATAAATTTATTAACATATGAGCAGAAAGTTCGATTTCTGAAAAATGGAAATTAACATTTCACACCAGTGTTAATAAAACGTTTCCTGGCTGTAAGATAAACGAGTTATTGAAAAACAAATGAAGTTAGATGATGTGCAAATGATTCAGTATTAGATAAAATGTTGTTAGGATAGAAAACCGTGTCTTGTTATTTTTCAATGAAAATTTGAATGAGTGGATAGTTTCTTTTGGGGTTTAGTGTATACTTTCTTTTGCCGTCTAGTTTATCATTCTCTCCCCACAGAGACAGCTTAGTACGAGCACGCCTCTGTTCTAGATCTATTACGCCAAGATCCTGACGTTCCGTCAGATTGCCCTAGTGGCAAAACGTTGTAATTTGAGATATCTCCCTTATTTGCAGCCAATGAAAATACCTTTTAGATATCCATGACTAGAGGAATTCTTAACGTATGTATAGTGACATGGAAAGTATCATGCCTTTATGTTTATTTTTCATTAACAGTGTGAGAGGGAAAATATTTGAAATCAGATATGGATAGGGTTTTTCAGTAGAGAGATACTGTTTTATAATTGTGTAAATGATTTTTTGTTTAATGATAAATTTTATTTCAATAATTTATTATATAAAAACTAAAGAGAAGTAGAAGGAAGATTATTGGTATGAAAAATATCGAAAAGGGCATCACAATACATGCTGCTTGTTACGCCTACGCCTCGGAGATCCACGATTCAAACAGAAAGTGTATTGAGTGATAAACCCGGGGAAGTATCGGTATGTCTCAAACATGCATCCTCCAAGTGTTGGTATATAAGAAGCCTCAGGATTCGAAGGGGAATGGGTGTTTGAAACAAAATGAGAACAATGAACTTACATCAGTAATAGCTCCGCCCACCAACACGTCGTATTCGTTGAGGAAGAGTTTGGAGACGGGGTCAGCTTTCTTCACCATATCAAAGATCTTCTCCGAGTAGTGCGGGTCCGATGTCTTCTCCTCGAAGAGCTGCCCATGCAATAGCTTGTTGGTAACCACCAAATAGTCCAAACTAAAGAACGAATTCGAATTTGATTTAACACAAGACAAATGTTATAGATAACAACTTATTTATTGTTTTCCCACGACGTTTCTGAGCCAATGCTTGCCCTTTGTTCAGGTGACTTCAGGGCCAATTCTTGCCCCTTCTTCAGGTGAAGAAGGGGCAAGACTTGGCCCAGAAACGTCGTGAGAAATCAATAAATAAGTTGTTATCAATAACATTTGTCTTGTGTTATCAAACCAACTTCGAAATGCCTTTGAAGAATTCCATTTACTTACTGAGTTTTTTTTATTTGTGGGTTGTGCAAGATGAAGACAGGGGAACGTTACCAGGGTCCATTTCTACAGTAACATTGGCTGGAGTAACATTGATGAAGACTACAGCAATATGTAAAATACCTTATGATTGTAGATCATAAGGACATCATTGGGCAGGATAACGATAATTTTTATAAAAATGTCTAATCATTTCTCAAACCTTTTGCGCTGATATTCATCAAGGAAAAGCAAACTCAAAGCATGATAAAAATGTAATGACATATCTTTTCTTAGTTAACATATCCTTCATCACTTCTTTGAAGTTGGTGTGATGATGAACAAGGAAGATTATTTTATGGATAATCATCTTCTTTATTCTTTGTAAGCGACGTTTCGACATAGATCCTTGCTTGACAACGACATTAGGATCCATGTCGAAACGTCGCTTACAAAGAATAAAGAAGTTGATTATCCATAAAATAATCTTCCTTGTTGATATCCTTCATCAGTTAAACATATATTCCATCTAGGTTATCATTAGTTACACAGTGGGTTGACTGAGTCTGTAAAAACTCGAGTAGAGTCAAGGTCATCCGTTTGCCCGTTTGGCTTGTCACGTGACCTCGCGGTCCATAGGGCTGGTTCACCCTGTCAAATCCTATTACACTACTTCGTTTGCATTGGCTATTGACCAATCAGAATTCTAGAAGTTATCTTAAGGGTAATAATTGCCAATATTTCACAAATTACACAGTTTCTGTAAATCAAGTGCATGTCCCTATTGCACTTCTTATGACCATTACGTTTTTTGCTTACGTTCCATTAGTTATGTTGGTGATGTATTTCACTCTGTCTGAGATGGCAGTCTTGAGAGCATCTCCGTCTAGGGCCTTCACCCACGCTGGGGCTTCACCTGGCCAGAACAAGTTATGGCCTCCAACTTTCATACTGCATCATAGGATTTATTTGTATGGTAATACCCAATCATGTCATTTATGTAAAATTGTTATCTATTATTATTAGAAGTCAGTTCAACATCTTTTACGTATGTATAATTGTATGTATTATGTTTGACTTAGAAAACTGTGTATCAAAGTAAAATGATATAATAAAGTAGAAATAGACAACATTAAAAACCATATCTATATCTTAAAGGGACAGTAGCACGTTTTTTGATAATTTTATATTTTAAATTTTTCACTGATAATTGTAAGTTAATGTTAAATGTGTCAGTGTCAAAAAACTCATTACACAAGTCAATCATCCATAGTCAGGGGATAAAGTATGAAGATTCACATAAAATCCATTGGCGGCCATTTTTTGTGAACACCTTTAATTCATTTTGTGAAAGAAAAAGGAATCGCATGGCTAAACTTTACGTTGTATATTTGAATTATTACTGCTCAATTGAGTTTAAATACATTGTCTTTCAATTGGAACAATAAATTTTTATTTTCCTGACATCACCTTATATTCCCCCTTACTGCCCCTTTAAGACAATGAATGAAACATAGTGTAAAATCAATTCTCCAAAAAGCTGAATATAGAGTCAATTGATTTTGATGAATGAATGAACAATATATATATTAGATTGTATATTTTTCATGTATATTGTTAATAGAAGTACACAGCATTTTTCACTGCTAGTCTGAATTTATCTCTCTTATAACAGCTAAACAGGTATTCATTTAAAAACTCAAAAGGACAAAATATGCTACCCATGTTCTTTGAGAACCTTCAGAGCAGCAGTGGTGAGCTTGTTGTCTTGATGGTTCTACAATACAACATATCAAAATTATCATGTATTAGTTGACGAAAAGAATTACTATCTCATTTGTGAAACCATTCACATCAACTCCAATTTGGAGGGAGGCGTTTAGATTTAATTTAAAGCTTGCAGTATCAATATAATAGGAGTCACCCGTAAGCAATATTTCTCTGAAATTATGGAAAAGAGTGAAATGCATCACAATCTGTGAGAGTTGATGTTGTCAAAAGTCTGGTAAGCTGTTGTGTTCTTATGGGTTGTAGGCTTTTATTCCTAGCAAGATGTTAACGATCGTCTTACATCTGAATGGTACCAACCAAATATAAAGATTTATTTATTGTGTAGGTCTTAATAAACAAAAAAATGTGAGCAAAGCTCACATACCCCCACTATGAGCTTGTCTTTCACAGAAGGATTGAAGCCAACAAAAGTTATCATTTGAGGCATGTTTTCAAAGCCATAAGGATTATGCACCAGGCTCATGCTAAGCTAAGAGATACGGCGTAAATAAGAGTTTCAAAAGTGGTCAATGTGCTGTGATATCCTTGAAAATAAGGCCACGGTTACCCAATGTGACAGGTGCTTGCATAATCCCCTAATGTATGCTGTGACCAATTATGAAGACAAGGATTAAAATGCTTCATGAGATATTACTTTGACAATAAATTTAAAAGTGGTCAAAGTGATGTGGTGATCTTGAAAATAAGGTCATGGTCAGCCAAATTGACTGGTGTCTGAATAGTTCCCCCAATAAAGGCTGTGACCAAATTAAACCGATGGGATAAAAAAAATATTATTGGAAGATGCCTTTTCTATCCAGCCCTTTTACAAGTACCTTATGAAATTCAGAATTTTCATGAAAACCTGTAATTCCAAAATAAACAAGACTACTGAATCAACTTCTTGTAATGATTAGTCAGCAAACCGGTTGTGTTAAGTCATGTTAGGAATTAATTTGAAAGTTGATCATATTGAAAAATGATAGTCGAGAAAGCATAAAAACCCTTTCGTGGAGATATGTTTTATGAAATAAATTTCTAAGTAGTGCTTTCAGAGTAATTTACAAAACTCAAAATCTTTGAAAGTTGAAAACCCAAAAAGGTACAATTGCATGTGTTGATTAGTCAATATACTCTACGAAACAATGATCACAGACAGAGAGCGAAGAACTATATCTGATAAGTACAGCAGTGAAAAGGCTAAAAAAAAAGTTGTTTTTTTTTATAAAAAAAATACATGTAGTTCTTAAATACACTTATAAGCATATTAATATATATTATATTTTCATTTAAAAATGCTTATCAAATACACTTATAAGCATATTCATATTTATTTTCTATAATCTATTACTTGTCTAATTCTATAATTTGGCCAACTAAATTCTGTATTCAAACAATTATTTATGCTCCTTGATGTTGATCAGAACAAAATGCACATGTCAACGTTTATTAACAAAAGGTCAGCTGACCTTATTTGCATATCATCATAACTTGTGCCAGTTTGCAAGCAAGACTCATTTTCACATTATTTTTAAATCCTGCTTAAAAAAATCAAACGGTAGAATCTCTTCTCATTTTCAATTATGGATTTTTACTTCCAAAAGTTACGTTAATAAAATCAAGAAACACTATCATTTGTAACAAAAATTGATCAATTAGAGTCTTGCTCAAGTCTAGATAGATTAGGCTGTCATGGTCATGATCGTGTGACTAAGCTCTCTTTGCATGATCTTTTCATGCATGATCTTCTATCTTTTTTTGCCCCACAGGCCTGTACTTAGGCAATCTACCAGTCTCAAGCTAGTCTGTTACTATGGGAAAAGCCAGCAAGCAGAAAGTGAATATTTTTTATGTATTGACAATAACTTTACTTTTTTAGGTTATTGTGTATCAATATATTTGAATATGAATTTGTCAAGTAAAAAAGGAGATTTCATTAAAAATTATGAATAAATCCAACTTTCGAATTGTTTTATTTGCAGTGATAACAACTATCATAAATTAATGCTTCATTTGCAGATATTTTCAGTAGAAGTAATATTTAACCTTCAGTTAATGTGTTATCAAGGTAAGCTTTATATTATTTGCTTATTGATAAATATTTATATTTAATTGTATTTTTATAATGTAGATACATTTTCTTGGTTATATTCATTACTACGTGAGACAATGAAGTCAATGAAGTTGTATTGTAAAATGTATCTAAATTAATGTTTTGTTGTTCTGTAATGGTAAAAAAAGTAAGGAATCTTTTTCTGTTTCTTTTGTAGTTTTTCAACGCCAACATTTGACAACAAATTGGTCACTTGGCTAAAGAATTCAAACTTAAAACAAGGCAACATAATGGGAGCTGAATAAAACCCTTATTGCCAGACTATCAGTGCATCATATTGTCACCTCTGAGAGAAAAACTGTCAATGGAAATAAAGTGTTCATAATATGGTTCAAATGAATAAACTATGACACTTGTGTTAACATTTGTTTGTTCTTGCTACAACAAGCATGCATATTGCATAATTTCTTGAGATAAGGTTAACTGTAAGATGAGCAATAAACAGAAAATTGCATTGTACAAGATACAATACTGAGGACAAGACATAAGACACATTACTCATAACAATACACAAAAAAACCTGAAAAATATGCCCAAAACCTTTCTCACAACAATATTAACCACAGACCTCTTTTCTTATACATTTGAAAATAAGGGACAAGCTCTTGAAGGCATTGATAGTAGCTGCAATACATCTTGAAAATAGTTAAGTTTGTCTGTTTTAAATTCATAGAATTGAGATTTTTCATAAAGTAAAAATAAATAACTTATTTTAAAAGTAGCAAATTTCAATTGTCTTATTGTGCAAAAACAGTCAGGTATTCTTGTCTCCGTCCTATGCATTCTAAGTCTGAAAGATAGACATATATCAATAATTCAAGAAAATATGTCTTAGTCTTTAGAAAGTCTTTCCAAACAGACAGGTAGATGGAGCACTTTGTAGGTAGGTATGTAGGTAAGATATGTCTGGCAAAGGCTTTATGAAATATACAATATTAACACAAAATGATGTTGTTATCATCGAAGATTTTCAAAAGTCTGTCTCTTACAAACATATTTCAAGAATTTTTAAGAAGGCAGAACAATTTCAATAAATTTGAAGTAGAGTCTAAAAGACATAAAATAATGCACAATATGAACCTAAGTCCACATAAGGTAATGAATAGTTTCATCGGAGGTAAAACGAAAAGCTCTAGATGTCATTGTTTTAAATTCCACTTAATTACTGATAAATTCTGTATGCAAATAAAAAAAATTCATCCATAAATAAAATGTGGAAGACTTGTACAGGTTATCTTGACTAATGCTCAGACATACACATGGAGGGACGGGAAGAGCCACATATACCCTCAATATTTTATAGATTAGAGTATAATAAAGTTCATCAATAAATATCAATACCAAACTAGAAAATTTGGGTCCATGGGACGCTAATAAAAAAGCCATCAATGTTTTCAACCATAGAATTTAAAACAAAATAAGAGATGAACATCTTTAGCTTCATTTAAGTTCAAACATCCATTAAAATGTAGAAAATTAAAAATACCCAAAACACCTTTAGGATACCTATAAAGCATGCTTGGTAGAATAACGCAGTCTATCCAGTACTTTTTGAGAAGTGGATAAACAACATCCCTTATCATACCAATATGAGCTTTCACTTGCCCCAAAGTTCAACATGTCAGAAATTTGGGGGAAAAAAAATCAAAATTCAAAAAAAATAATATGAGATGCACACCCTAGGATGCCTATAAGCCATGTGTACAATTTAAATGAAATCCATTGAATGGGTTTTGAGGAGAAGTGGATAAACAACACCCCCTATCACACTACTATGAGCTTTTACTTGCCCCAAAATTCAGCTAAGTTCAACATGACAGTAATTTGAAAAAAAAAAAAATAAAATAAATGAGATGCACACCCTTAGGATGCCTAAAAGCCATGTGTGCGATTTTAATTAAATCTGTTGAATGGTTTTTGAGGAGAAGTGGATAAACAATACCCTGTATAGAGTGGTTACGTCCGTACGTACGGACAACCGAGGATAATCCAATATGCCCCTGCCGTATATGGCGGGGTCATAAAAAAACATCAGTTAAACAAGTGGTAGAAGTCTATTCTTTATATTGAAAAATGTTCGGACGGACGAACGGACAGACGGACGGACGGAAGGACAGGCGGAGCGCTATATACCCCACTACTTCGTAAGTGGGGGTATAATAAATTATTTTTATGTTATTACGCTGTGACTTTCCATTTTGTATTCTCAAATTACTTATTGAACTTTTATAAATAACGAGAATATCAAAATTTAGTATATCTTTTAAACTTTTTTTTGATATTCTTAAATTCATTTTTGATGTTTTATAAAAAAGAGATTTTTAAATTTTGGTATATATTTTACACTTTGTTCTTGTTTTCACATAAAAAACGTCAGGTATCACCTTTGTCCACTGGACAAAATTTACAGTTGCCGTGTTGAACATCCCATAAACAAGATTCTGGTACTCTTTATAAGAATCATTCGTTATCAAGTCACTGTTGATTAGGGTACCAAAGCCAAACTGATGACGCTTGTGGTCAATCTGAAAAAAGTGTGCTGTCACGTGAGGTCCTGACGTAAATTATATTTAAAAAAGTATGTGATAAAATATTATCACGATTGGGGTTCGAACCACATCAAGCCCGGCTTTCCTCTACTTCACAGTCTGAAAGCGCTCCCATTACACGCATGTTCTCACGTAAGCTCATTAAGCCATTCACAAGGATGGTGGCAAAAGCTTTCGTAATCAGAGGTAAGGGCACGTTACACTTTTGCATTCTATTTTCCATGATCGCAGGCATGTTGGTTTTTGAAAGGGATGATGTGATTGGTTCGCTTGTGAAACTGGTGTTGAACAAGAGCCTAGCTTGGGTGCTTTCAGGCCGTTGTGGAGAGGAAAGCCCTGATACAGAGTTGAATTCCAGTCTTTCAAAGCCATCTTATTGGAACGACATCATGCTTTTCCGGCCATGTGACTCATATTGCTATACAGAAAAGATTGTACTTAGTGCACATATGAATAATTGTTAACAGGCATTATTTCTATATTAAGAAATAAAGACCTATATCTTTTATCCTAATTTAACACGGAGAGGGATTACATGACCTTTCACTTAGTTAAAATACTTATATCCTTTAACCCTAAATATTGTAGTTCACCATTATTGTAGAATGTGTATTGTGAATAATGAAATACTTATTAAGTTTTGTAATTATTAACATCTCACCTTAATCTCAATATCGCCGTCTTGTGTGGATGCATCCTTCGTGACTCTAGGAGAAAAAATGTATCATACATTAAACTAACATTATAGTTAGTTGAGAGTGTTTGATCTTAGAAGTTACGGTTATTGAACATTGTAGAACACATTATCAGTGAATTACAAAATTGAAATCTGAGGGTTGGAAATAGACAGGCAAATAAACCGCCAGGCAAAAAAAAGTATATAACATGTGCAAATTTTGTTTAAATTCACTTGATATCTAAGAGACAGTTAAATAGACACACATTGATATAGTTATATGTTTTACCACTGTTTTTTTTCTGAATACCTTGGAGCAAATCCCCCTGACACAGATGAATTTATTTTTGTTGCCGGAAATTAGGAACTTTTATGAAATGCAATTCACAAGGACAAAGAGTTCATTATGAAAATCGCATTGGTAGAACATTGTGGGTATGAAAATAAGAGAATACTGGATTGGTAGCGAGTTGATAGAATGGAATAAATATATGTGTGAGACATTTAATTCTGGATTGCTAGCGAGTAAATTTGAAATTCAAATCTCACGCTATGCGATGAATATCTCAAAGATATTCAAACTCGAGCAGGAACAAATTCAACTTACTGAACAAAGATGTTGTTTTTTCTGATACGTTGAATACGTTCATCTGCCTCAGTTTTCCAAGTTGTATCTCCTGCAACTGTTTGCAAGGACGCATCGTCGGCTATAAAGTTGATACCAGGGTTTGGTCCTTGAAAGAAAAGTCTTGCGTTCCTGAAATCTGGAAATGTTATATATTAGAGAGATGTCAAATACATCATAACCTTAAGGGAGAGAAAATGTATAGAATAACAAAATGAATTTCAAACAGGCAGCTTAGAAACCTGATAGTTATGTTAGCATACAGATATCTATGAGAATATTTTTCAGGGTATATGTTTCATAAGAAGTGAATATTTCTTTTTTGCTGGCAAGAATTGACTAGAAGGCAAACCATTAAAACAATACTGCCGTCATGTTACATGTAGTTTATTTATGACTGAATCTGTTCACTTAATACACACCGTTTCTTTCTGTCCTTTTGGTATACGTTAGTGATGCTCATATGAATTGTTTTGGATATTCCATTCTATTTTGATCAAACTTATTCTTAACTAAGAACATATCACATATGAAGTTTTGGAGCTTATCGATGACCTTCGATGTGGCATTTATAGTGGTGATGTCGTTCGCCTAGTTCTGTTAGATTTCAACGCGGTATTCGGAACAAGTAGACTACCAAATATTACTAAACCGCCTCAAAATGATTTCCCTTCTGGTTTTGAATCTTATCTATCAAGCCAGTATGACCAAATATAAAACCTGTTGATCTTAATTATTTAGATTTGCTATCAAGCCGATTTCAGTTTTTTTTATTGATGGTGTTTATTCAGCTCAAGTGAATCTCTCAAGTAGTGTGCCACAAGGATCAGTTTTAGGTTCAGTCCTGTTCACTTTGTACATCAATGCACTTGGTTAAGTCAACAGGCAGCTTTATGCAGATGATAATCAACTGGCATCACTTTTAATGCCCAATCAATCTGATGCACAAAGAGCAGCTCGAAATATGACAAGATGATGTCATGACAAACAGAAATGGAAGTCAACAAATAAACTCAAGTTACATTCTGAAATACTGAGTGTGTTATGGCTGCACGGAAGACAGGTGTTTAGAGTATGGACTAACTATCTTGCTGATCATAGACACTGAGCTTTCTTTGTCAAAACCTTGGTGTCATCAGGGATGCAGATCTCTCCATTGAAAGACAGATAACTTGAGGTATGTTTTCTGCAGTTGAAGTATATTTGTATTATCCGTAAATATCTGACAGACGAATCTACCATCATTCTACACTGGCTTTCTGTGCTTCACAATATAACTGTTAAACAAAGCTCCAGCCTATCTGTACAAAACCACCTACTCTCCACCTCGATGGCTACAATCCGAGTCCTAATTCTGTGTCTAATTCCCAACATCATGACACTGCAATATGTCAGGTGCTCCATTTTATTTGCAGCGGCATCAGCTTGGAATAGCCTTCCAGAACAACTCAGATGATACCCTGATCTGAAGTATTGCAGAAAGCATCTGAAGACCTACCTCTTTCAGCTTTGAAATGATAAAATTTAACCCTTCGAGCTTGCATATTTGGAGTAATGTGCAATAAAAGTCCTATTATTATCTATGGAACTACTTAGTCTAAAACCTTTGTTACATATTTTTGTGCGCAACAAAGGACTTTGATCTGTAGACATTGCTCCAAGAGAAAAATATGTACTCAGTTGAACAAAAATGACCTAAAGAAGCTATAACGCAACAGGTTGTTTGGTTAAGGCACAAGTAAAGATAAAATGTGATTACATAAACTGTAATAAAAAATAAACGGGGAAAATATCAATTAATGATAACAAACAACAATATCTTAAAACAATATCTGATTTACTTCTATGAGAGGCATTTTAGAAGTTTAAATGACAATAATGCAGAGGAAAAAAGAAGTTGTCATCAATTTCTTACCCAAGCGGGCAAGGATATGCCGGGTATTAAAGTTTGCATAATGGTCATGGGAATAACAGTTTTTCTAAAAATAACTCGCATTTTGATTGGTTGACGGAATGTTTTTACACCCATTCATGATTCTCTTTGATCTTATATTTCAGTCGAGAGATAAATATGACAAATCTTATACCTAAGTTGCGAAAGTCACACATTACTACAACATTTTTGAAGGGAAGTTAAGAGCTTTTGATGGGTTTTTTTTGCCGTAAATACTATTTCAAATCTTCAAGGAGGCGCTGTGTGGGAGAGTCGCCAGCCGAACTGTCGTTACGTCATAGCTCTATGACGTCATTAAACATGACGTCAAACAGTGACGTCATAACATTCCTCGCTAGGCTTGTCAAACGTAACGAAAGCTAACGACTTTTTCTCTCTGGTTGTGCGCGGTCAATAAATCGATTTTTTTTTTGTCATATGAGACAATATGTTTATGATAAAATGTGACATAAAAATTATTAACTTTTTATAATTAGAGCGTATTTTGCGAACTACTTCGAGCCACCCATCCTGAAGTAGTGAGCAACATTATGAATGGCGTACGAGTACAATTTGTACTTTACCGGCCGCAAGTAGTTTTTAATGTTACTCTTTTTTTCCACGTTTTATGCATTAAAATGATCTTGGGTAAGAAAAAGAATAACCAACTCGGTGCTCGGAATTACGGATTATCTGTCCCTCGTTAATTATTGTGTCAAACTCTACGCTGAAGCTCGGAGTTTATCGAAATAATTAACAGATAATCCGTAATTCCTTGCAATTCGTTGATTATTCTTATAATATTCCTCTGCATTATAATATCTGATTTGTCAAATAAAAAGCAGCTTCATACTTCTCACTGGAGCATTGAAATCACCATCCAGAGCGATCCAGCCTAAAGACGAATTGACGAACGGGTGATCAGCTATTATATAGTACTGCTTTGTACCTGAAACACATGTCAGAATGTTTACAGATTATGTTGGCAGTTAGATTCCTATGAAATGATATCTTTATACCTCGATTTAGTATCTGTTGTGAAAGGAGTTTAACAAAAAAACATTTTAACATTACCTAGACAATAAGCAAAGGTTTGCAGGGCACCAAACATCACATAACGTTTGGCATTGTCATCTCATAATGCTGAACTGGTCATCAGCATTAAAACACTTTCCTCTCTATAATAAATAATTCAAATCACTCAACAAATAATTGGATTTAAGATAACAGTCTCGTAAAATGATGTTCTAAAACATAACTATTATTAAGCTTTTTCGAGCAGCATTTTAGAAGATGAAAATGAAAAACCGCAAGATCTTATGGCTGACCTGTACGGAACGTCTGAAAACGAAGTTATTTTCCAAGAAACATTGTCCTTGTAAGTAATAATGTTTTTATGACTCAAACTTTTTTTTCTCAAAACTAGCTAGTTTATGGTAAATTCCTTACTATATCAAGAAAAACTATATACTAATTTACTACTAAATGAATATTTAATTTTAAAAGTCCATAATGTGACTGCACAAACCTGTGTCTGCCCATGTGTAAACCATGAAAATTTTCATCCTCTGAAATGGTTTCCCTGCTAGATCGTTGAGTAGTTTCACATATGAGGTGAAGATATAGCGACCACCGGGAACCAAGGTGACATATTGGCTTGGCCCTTGGTAACCATGGGTTCTTGAACAGAAAAATGCCAATTGATCGATGGATTACAGTAAGATAGTATACCAATCTTATTAAAATATTATCTATTTGCTACACTACGCTACGCATGTAGATCTATAATCTGCGTAACATAGTGAAGAACATTATGATATCATTTTAATGGGATTGGATTGTACACACGTATTGGTCTTTGAAACAGTACATCTCCTTTTACAAATTGATATACAGTGGAAACCTGATAGGTAAATATTTTCAAGAGTCCTTTCAGATTTTACTTATCAGGTATTATACTTTTTAGTGTACACTCACCAAGTACAGGGGAAGAATGAATTACCGTTTATCAGTGTCTCACACCGTGTTGTGTAAACTTGCCAATGAGAAGAGTTTATCCTGGACAATAAACATGTGTTCGTTCTAGAATTGATAATTGTACAACTCGTGGGTTTTTGCCAATGATAAGAGTTTATCCTGGACAATTAAGATGTTATTTCAAGAATTGATCATTGTATAACTCGTTGGTTTTTGCCAATGGTAAGAGTTTATCCTGGACAATTAAGATGTTATTTCTAGAATTGATCATTGTATAAGTTGTGGGTTTTTGCTGATTTGGGACCGACATTGACTGCTCAGTTCTAAATAATACACAGAAAGTACTTGGCTTTCAAAAACGAATATAAACTGGGCAAAAAAAGAAACGCATCACTAAAATCAACTTTTCAAATTGCAATAATTTAGCAATTTATGTTTTAAATCGATTAAATTTGATTCATTATCATCAGTTCTAGTCAATACAACAATGTGATGCGCTCGAACGCATCTTATGATGTTTTGTCGCCGAAATTATGCACCTTGAGAAAAAAAGCGCCGAAATTTGCATGCAAAAAAATCTGTAAGCATGTTGCACGTAAAACTTCGGATATTACACCCTGGTAATAGTGGGTATAAAAGCACATCAGTCCCATTGCGATTCAAACTCAGCTTTTCCCTTCATGCGACCTGCAAAATGCCACGACTTAACGAGGAAATCCGAAACCGAGCAATTGGTCGTTTGGAACGCAGAGAAAGCCATCGTTCAGTTTCAAGACACTTCAACGTGAGTCATAGCACGATTTCAAGTCTATGGCAGCGCTACAGACTGTACAACTCCGCCCGAGACCGACCAAGATCAGGACGACTAAGCGTGACCACTCCTGCGCAGGACCACTACATCAGGATCTTCCATCTGCGTTATAGAACTGTAAGTGCTACTCACACTGCCGACAACGTTCTTGGACTCTGCAGAGTCTCGGCGGAGAAGATTGGAAATCGCCTACGAGAACAGAGATGAAATCCTCATTCGCCACCGACGTTAAAAGGGAAATATTTCAGCAAGGCAGCGCGAGACCACACGCAACACGTCTTAATATGGACTATTGCGCAAACACCAATGTGACTGTTCTCCCATGGCCATCAAAATGCCCAGATCTCAATCCAATTGAGCATATGTGGGATCTGTTGGACCGACGTCTACGACGGCGTTAGCAGCAACCACGTACACGACAGCAGATGATGTATGCATTGTAGTATGAGTGGCGAAGGATTCCTCAACATCAGATTCGCTGCCTCATTCAGTCTATGCCACGGAGATGCAGAGCAGTGCTCCATGCTCGAGGGGGTAACACTAGGTACCGACTTTGACTACTACTATCACGGACGACGGCGTTCTATGAGGCAGTCGATTACACCAGTGTCTTCAGAATTCACATGTTAAACACTGTGCCAAATTTTGTCCATTTACAGGCATTCGTTATTCGGTAAGTTTATGTTAAAGAATGTATAAATAAAACTGATAATTTCTGTGATGCGTTTCTTTTTTTGCCCAGTGTATAAAGTTTAGGTATTGATCGTTATTGCAAGTTTTATTTTCTTTGCGCGAAGGCGTGCACACAGGTAGAAACACTTTATGAATAGGAGTTGAATAGTTTTCTAAAATAGCGAGTCTGAATGCGATTGATTATTAAGATCACACACTGTGTTGAGTTGAAATGAATGGATTTACAATAGGTTCGTTTTAATAATTATCATTTCAAAACTTTGATTTATTTATCGAAAGTTATGAATATGCATTTTAAATCATGATCATTTTGATTCTTTTTATGTGAAATCAAAAAATAAAAAGCAATACGTTTTTAATTTAAAGTGGGGAATTCGAACTATAACAAATTAAAGTAGATGACAAAGTCAAACATGTAGGTCAAAGTGCTTTTAAAACATCCATAAATATGAATATCGATGAGTAAGTTCAACCAAAGAAAAGGACCTTTTGGCATGGCTATCACATTCATAAGGGAAACAACTGTACAAAAAGAAAGGGAATTATTACTCCCAGAAAAAAACGTTGTTTAAATCATATTTCCAAGGATACCAATATAATGGTATACAGATTTAGGAGGACCGTTTAACAAGGCGACTGTAAGGGTCATTATTGGAAGGTATTGTGAAACTAGTCTGTATGACTTCTGCATAATCTATTGAGAACAAAAAAAGGGAATTTTTTTCTACATGAACAAAATTATAACTCGTGATTACAATAAGGGTTGCTGCTTTGTTTCCTTGAAGGCAAGGTAGGAAACGGAGAATGTAGCTTGATACATTTTCAACAATCCTTTGGAAGCCCGATGGAATCAGTATCACACACCTTTATATGAAATTTACATTTTTAAAATTCTATTCCGGTGACCTGAACAAGTTAACGAATTCACGAGTTAATAATCGTCTGAGGCTAAAAGAAGAGGGAAAGCGAACAAAAGGTGCAATGGGCTAGTGACGTCATGACGATAATATCATGGCGTCATCGTGTCTTTTTTAAGGAATACAAGTAAATATCACTCTCCATCTAGTGCCGAATGACCGATTGGATTGCTGTAAAAGAGCTTACATAATGATATGCTATATCAGATGCTAGCTCTACCTGGTAACTGCGACATTATCAACCCCTTATGATATGATATGCTATTTAAAAAGCCTGTGATTCATGTTGTTTGTAATCCTGCTACATCAGAATACTATAGGATTATATCAGGGGATAGGTTGTAACCTTACGCAGAGACATATACGCTGATGTAGCAGGATGGCTGTTTGTGAATCTCTTACCTTCCTGAAACAAGTAGAGCACGGCTTCCTCCGTGAACATCATGAGTGGTAGTCTCTAGTTTGATACCCAAGTCAAACCAGTTTCCAGAGAGGTCAGCATTCTCAAAGCCAGGGTTCTTTAACAATTCAATGCCTTCCACGGCCTGCACAAGTAGCAGAAGAATAGCAAAGTACATTGCTGTTCTGAAAACTTCGGCTGTTTGACAAACCTTACATTTCAGCTATCTTAAAGATTGCACATGTGACCTTGTTTACACGATCTGGTTTAAGGCGTGTAAAGAAGTAAGTAAAGAATCCTATAGGTTTAGCATTGGAGATTTTCTTTTTTAATCCAAATTGTTCACTCACAATTTGTGAGGTCCATGCGGTTGTCTTGCGTTAGTTTAAACTTTGTTAGTAAATACGATTGCGCATTTTATCATTGATATCATTCAACCATTGGATCGCCTACATTGAAATCTTAGTTCACCTGTTCCTTAACTGAACTTATCTCTTGCAAAACGTAAGATAAACAGATGCTTTTTCCCTTGGATTAACAAGAATTTCTCTTCTTCAATTCAATTTGACCACCATTTGATAGAATCAGTTAAAATTCATTAAAAGTATTTTCACATTAAATATTGTAATTATATATTAATGTAATATATTAACTTATTTAGGCACGAGTGTCGTAATCATAATATGTCATTGGCAAGAATATAATATTCTGTTTATTACCGTAGTCCTAAAATTAAAGAAAATAATCAAAACTTACATTCCAGCATAGGCGCCGCCAACCCTAATAGATTGTGACTTCCAAGATGAACAATGATGTCAAAGAATTGTTTATAACATGGCGTCACAATGAATCTCTGATATGACTGCCCTCGTAGGTAATAATAATATTTATGTAGATTTTCTTTTTGCGGTGGTTTCCGTGTGTCTTTTGTTTTTGTATGTTAATATGACAAGAAACTGTACTACTTTGTACTGTCTTTTTATGGTAATGTTCGTTTCGAGACTTATAAACCTCTAGTGACGTCATACTATTGTTCTTCCGGAACACTTACTTTCGTAAATTCCCACACATCTGATCAATTTCAAAGGCAATTGTCTACATAACGTCCCTCTACCCCGGGCAATTTTCATGAGTTTGCCCTCTGCCCTGGACAAATATTTTAATTATTTTGCAAAGATATAATTGGTGATTTGCTTTTGATTAATCATCACCATATCTGTATACCTTTCTCCATATAATTTTAAAGTGGTGTTGGTGGCTTGTTTGTCTACATTTTTTTTAATTTCATCATGCGAGACTCATTTTATGTGTTCCTAAATTATTATAGACTTATATCACAAAAAATATATATGCTGCATCCTCGTTGTCAAGTGGTATTTCAGGTCTCTTTCATTAACTGAACATGCCAATGCATCACTGAGCGTTGTAGGCTTTTATGGAGTTACATACACGTTAAAGAGCAAAATGTCTAGATATGAGAAGTATTGATAAATCATTTCATTTTATTGATTACTCATAATTTCATTCAAAGACGAGCTTACAACACTTCACAATCTGGGAAACTTTTGTATGTCGACTTTACGTTGCACATACAGCCTTCATAATCTAGGAATCAAATTTAACACTTCAACAGTTGGACATAAAGTCGAGCTTAGAGCCCCTAACAAACTAGGAATCGAGCCTTTTACTTCAATAGTTAGACATAAAGATGAGATTATAGACCCTCACAATTTAGTAATCTAGGATTTTCCTCATAGTTTATCAGTATGACCCGCAGACACAGTCATTTGCAATCTAGGAATCCACCCCTTTACTCACTACTCAAGAGTTTCACGTAACAAATCAATTCCCAGATTGTTCAGATCCTTACAATCTACATTGTACCCCTACACTCCATGAGTTGGATATTAAGTCGAACTTGAAGCCCCTCACAATCCAGGAATCGACTCCTACACTCAACAAATTGCACATAGATAACTGCTCATTGCTTTTCACAATCTGGAAATAGACCATACTATTCCGACAGTTGGACACCATAACCAGAGCCCCTGGAAATCTAGTAATCGACCCCAACAGTTCATAAATTAAGATAGATTTTAGAGCCAATCACAATCTGGGAACTGACCATACCACTCCACCAGTTGTACACAAAGAAATTTCTAGATTTTGATCATTCCATTGATCAATCAGACATTGTGAATAATTGTTGTTATATCTATGTTTTATTTCCCATCAGTTGTTTCATTGAATGTACCTGTTACATAATATACATAAACAAATGTTTCATGTTGTAATTTGTCTTGTATAATATAATTATTTCGTAATGTTCAGGTGGCACTTTTCTAATATTGTGCAAGGTTTTATCATACATTCTTTCTAAGAATATTTGTAGTTTGTAACATATTTCTACCCTTGATATGTATATTGGTACACTGATGTAAGGAAACTAAATATGCATACATGGGATGGTGATTTGCAGTCGTTGAATAAAAATGAATCCCGGAAATTTTACAAACGCAACTATTTATCGATATTGTAACATGACCGTTAGTTACAAGCATTTTAAGATCGAACTCTCATTTTGCGTAGGGAACTATGAGTTGAAAGGATCTAACGACTGATCCATTATTGTCATAGGTGTTCGCAGCAATAAAGAAGAAGGAATTCCCAGTGTTATAGATTTTAAAATAGTGTTCTTATATTGCAAACCAGTTGCACTCATAAAGGTGAGATCTTATAGTTTTCACTGTGAAATTTATGAGAGAGAAATCAGTTATATTTTCATAAACAAACAGGAACAAACTCGACTGAACAAATATCTTAAACTAGCCTAGACCATTGTGACGGTGACGTGATTATTATGACGTCATAACCGTTGGCCTTTGTGAAGTCGTGCCATGGGAACGGCATTCGAAAGAAACCGGCCGCATGGCACAAGGCGGCAAATTAGAAGAAACTTAGCCAATTAAGAAAGTTTAGTTACATAAAACTAAAGCAAATAGAAAAGGATTTTTCTGCATCTACAGGATTGCGCAAGTTAGAAAATGACAACAACAACAGTAAAATGTTAATAGGGCATGAATATTGGGAGAATCAGAACATTTTAATGTTGAGGCGGACCAAATAATGTATCTTTTCGCAGTAATTCGTCTCAGCCAATTTGCGGGTGTTCATTGCCATTTAACACTGGGAAATCCTTCAAATCAACAAATCAGAAACGAGTATTTACCGAAGTCTTGTTACAATAATCCTTTTTCCTATGCATTCGTTATATTTATTGTAGTTGTTTGGGAAAAAAACACTTTTTAAATTACATTAAGACAGTGATAGCTATTAGCAAGTAATTAACAATATGCTTTCTACAAAGATTAATTTGAAAAGTGTCTTAACATTATCGTTATATTTGAGAAAGGTCTGGAAATCAAAACAGAAACATCAAGACACGTGTTTGAAATCGTTGTCATAAGACAAAAAAATTAATAGCTTTTTAAAAAGTACTTTTGTCTCATATTTCTAACCAAAAATGTATCCTCGATAGCTTTTGAAAATAAATCCTTCCTGTACACAATTAGTGGCAAAGCAAAGACAAAGACTTTTAAGGAAACATCTCTCACAGATTGTGTTTCAATTAAATTGTGATGACACACAATATTTTCTTCAACTACATTTTTCTAGAATGGTAAACGAGTGAATAACAATCGTAAACTGTTTTAATTCAAAACATTCAGTTAGCATGCAAAGCACAAACGATGTATTCAATAATAACAAAATTGTATTGTATTGTATTGTATTGTATTCATGTAGTCAAATGAGAGTATTTTTGTGACATTGTTGACGTTTGAATGTTTTAGCTAGTGATAAGATAATGCAGACATTTGATGAGTAAAATAAGCTTTACCACAATGTGCAGATAATCATTTATTAGCTACAAATAAAGAAAGATGGGGTGAACAAATGAGATATTAAGAAAATCATTTAAATTTCCAAAATATCACGTTTCTACTTCTTTTATTCAAAAATGTAGTAAACTTATGAGGTCATGAGCGACAATGTGCAGATTATCATATTATATCATCTTAGATTGTAAGATAATAATTATTTATTAAATGACTTAGAATCATTCATGTGACATCATCACTACCCATAATTTAACGAAAACAAACACGTCATTAAATGGAAAGTCTTGTGTTACTTAAATGCTTCAGATAAATGCTATTCAATCAACAGAAGAATAGCATGCACAATAGTAAGAAAATGGAGAATTGAATGGCAACGATGTATTCATGCGAGGTCATCACCACAGCTATTTCCAACATCTTAGATAAACAAACATGTCAAGAGATAAATAGAATCTTCTTTATCCTTATTCTATGGGTTCTACCATAGAAATGCAAATGAAGGGTTCCCAAAAAACAGGAACGCCACCTACGCAGTATCATGAATATTGAGTGTCATATAGTCTGATATTCCATACTTATAGCTAGTTATTGTCTGTTGGAGGGTAAATGACGTCATGATTGACTTAATTCGAGGCATTATTCAGATCTCTAAACACGCAACTTTATATGCGTGTATCTGAAACACTGTTAAAATAAAGTATCACAAAAAGTCAACGAAGCAGTTTTCATGTACTCAATGAGCACTTGTTTTAGGTCAATAAGGGAAATAATGTGTCCCTAAACGTAATGTTTGCATCTTATGGCTCTGTGGGAGTTTGTTCCTCGCTTGTAGGAGTCACACAGTGAAGAACTCTGATATACAGATTAAAAAATGCTTACAACACGTTGAACATGTGATATATACTTATAATATTTCAAAGAACTAAAATGTAATAATTGTAACAGGAGAAAGGGTTAATGTTTAAATTGGAAAAAATGATAAGGTTTCTGTTCAAATCCTGGCTAATAGATGGAAAGTTTGACCTAAAATTGGTTGATTCCTTGACATTATTTCAAATAAATCATTACATTGAAAAAAAAACATATGATTGTGGTAATGTTTATAGATCCGAATTGTCATTTTACCACACATCATCTCATTCCATCGTAATGTCAACTCTTAATGAATATAAGTTACTAATGAACCCTATGGTTATGTCAAATAATGTCTATATCCAGCGAAGGGTGTCAGATGATTAATGACAATGGTAATTATAAATGATAATTTTAGTAAATCTTGTTTTTCAACACACAAATATCTGTTACACCAGAAAGATGAATAGTCAAGTGGACAATGCTAGTCGCGCCTTTATGATAAGCACGTTCCCTTGATAGAGCTGACCAGGAAGTAGGTCAGACCTGATTGTTTTGTTTTTGGCGGGTTTCATGGTTGCTCAAAGTTGTGTGGAATGGACGAGTGCAAATTACCTTGATTGACATGTCAGCCAACTCTAGATTCCTTTGACTTATATCATACAGATCTAAACATTTTAAAATGTATTTAATTTAACCTGTGACGTCATTGACTTAACATCTCCTTACAAGATAACAAACTGATAGATACTCTTTCTAAACCTTTTAAAGTGCGATCTAATAGTTAGAATATTCCTGCTTACTAATATTCTTTACAATGTTATTCAACTCTGTACATGTACAGTCAGTAATCCTTGAATATAGAAATTGATTAAATCCTGAAATAACTGTGGTGAAAATTGATTGTAACATCTTTTTTCTCTTTTTTTAAGTCCCTTTATTACACGTATATTTTATGAGTTAAGTTAATTGTCGAGTGGACACAGCCGTTCACACCTCTATATGAACAGGGTTTTAACATAGTGTCACCTTAGCTCACAAATATGATTATGTTAAATGCTTTAACAGTTTGTTTCAAGAGAACTCATAAAGGTCACACCTTCCATTGTTTCCATGTTCACAAAGCTAAAGTCACAGTGCAGGACGTGACTTCTCATAATAGAGAGAGAGAGAGGGGTTCCGTGTTAGCTTGTCCGTCTCAACCTTGTGGAATGTCACACCTTTCTCACACAGTATACTTATGTTAAACACATTTTAATGTAGTTATTCAAATTTTATATCATTATGATACTTTAAATGATTTCTGTTTTATCAATCTATATTTTACAATCGCTATTCATTCAATTCATATTGCGTTATTGATTATTGTTTATCATATTATCAAATTCATATTTATTGCCTCTACTTCCGCCTCTCCCAAATCCCCTCTCCAAACCCCATGAGATTGACCCCTCTATACTACTGATATTGCTATCAGCTATATGCATGCATAGTTGGTGGAATTTGATTACCATAAAAACCCTTGGGCTGGATGGTACTATTAAGTCTATGGTTATATGTGATAATCTTAAGTTGCCACAATGCTGAGGTATTACACCAACACAGAAGCTTGAATTTGTAAGTTCGTAAATTGGATTTTTTTCAGAAGGAGTAGAGAGTTAAAATATAATTCCAGCTTCTCTCTGCTGATTAAAGTGTCTGCGCTGCTGTCAATGCCAGTTGGTACACATTCTGTTACTAAATCAGCTTTAAATATTTATATTTCTGTGTCAGGAATAAAGTATTTAGTCTAAAATCTGAATGTATTGTTAATTTTCGTTTGATCGTTGCACTAAACCCGACATGTTTACTTGTAAAAGAAATATATCAAAACACATTTGAATAGAACAAAAACATTAAAAGCATTGAAAGAATGCTCTTTGGGAGTGTTATCCGAACATGACCTGATCATTCGTGTTATCATAACAAACGCTGCTCGGGCATGCCCTCGGGTGTTTATGTTAAAAAAACACTTGGGACGGGCTGAATATATACCACATACGTATACATGTACTCGGAAATTTGTTTCAACTTTACCCATGGTCCATACTTATTTCGTTATCGTAGCTACTTATTAGTTTCATCGAAGAGATTTAACCAGTTTAACCAAAGTTGTTAAATCCCGTTAAAAATTTGAAGCTATCTGTACTCATTGGGCCGCTTCTGTTATTTTAACGCATCGAGTCATGTTAGATACAAATAGCACTACACTACTTTTTGGAGGTTATGTGGATTATGTGGTTTTACAATTTCTTATCAAATTTTGAATGACAATGTTGCTTATTTTGGGAATCTTCGGGAAGCAATGTTTTCCAAAATAAAATAAAAAATTATATCTTAAAAGAATTTAAAATCAATAAAAAAGCACAAATTCCATTTTTGCCCCGGGGAGTATTTTCTTATAATGCAAAAACAAAACTGCCAGTCCAAAAAAGTACACACTTCAGTTGAATTCATCATATGTCAGATTTTCAATTACAAATATTTCGATTTTAATGCCATTAAAAACTAGTAAGAAATGATATAAATCATTTTTTTTAAATTACTGTTAAGTGTTTTAAATTTCATTTTTTTAAATGATTATTTTCAAATTAATTTTGATAGGACACAAATGTTCTTTACAAAAAAGACAAACAAAACAAGGAACAGGAATGCTGTCATGAAAATTATGAAAGTGAAAGAATCTCATGCGTGGAAACAACAAGACTTATACAAAACAAGGAGAGAAATTAACACATGTCCCGCAAATTTACAATTACAGTAATTTAAAGTAAAACATTTTGGAACAAGCTAATCTAACAACTTGATTTTATTGCATTATACAAGAAGGTCAATTGGTGATGGAGAAGAGCAAAAGATATAAATAAAACTGCAGCTAAATCCATTATTATTAGGCATACCCAAAAATACAACAATATGACGACTTTCTTTATGTAATCATTGTTTGAATATCTTATGCAGATATTACTCTGTTTTCATTACTATTTTCATTTCATTTGTTCCAGTCTTTGTAATTGTGTACTGGAGCGGCGTTTATATAAGCCCGAGTGGCTTGTTCGCCAATCCATTTTTCTTTATGAAATAAAATATGTTTAAACCATATAAATACATTTTTTATGTCGTATTCTCTTACTGATTAGAACAGAGATACAGCGTCGTTCAAAAGTTATTCCAAGTGTTTTCGATTTTTAAAAAAAATGAAATGTTATTCAATCAATGATTTCAATATTAATTTTGATATAACACAAATGTTCAACAACAAAGAAGACATTTTTTTCAGATAGCTTTTCGACAATATTTTAAACATGATAGTGATTGCGATAGTGCAAATTCTATGTCTGACTCCTGTCTACATTTAACAAAATATTTTAACAAAACATTAACTAGACACCAATTATTTTTTTCAAACTACTGCAAACATGTGTTATTATAAACGTGCCATAACTTGGTACATGACACTTCTTTTAGAAATTAAGCAGATTTAAAGAAACTGTGAAGAAAGGTTATTTGATAAGCAGTTCTTCAAATGCATGATAATGAAACCGAAGAATAAAGATTTTTCTCCAGTTTCTTTGACAGCAATGGGACAGTCGTCAAACCTGTGTTTTTTCAAGATGTATATACGGCTGTGCAATTTCGTAGAACCTTGTTTTTAGTTAAATTTTGTTACTCGTTGTGTTTGAATGTGATATGTAGCCTACGGTTTTGACCCATTTTAACTGGATTTCAGGTAAGATATTGTGAATGATATATAACTATGCATAGACACATGTCAGGCAGAATATTATTATAGTTATAACCCTTAAAATGTAGTATAGGAAGTGCATGCCATGCAACAAATGTATAAGCAACGTAGCTCAAAATTGTAGGTGTTTATATTGATCTTACACGTGGATCTCTAAACAGGAAACTGTTGAACTGTGGACAATAGCTTGAACAACTGTGTCACTTTGAAGTGATATTTTTGCCTCGGGATGTGATGAAATTGAGTCTTTTTTACACAAATACGACCCTTGAGATGGTCTCTTCCGTTAACTAACGTCTTTCAGTGTAGTATGACTTGTGAGATATCACTCACATAATCTGTAACATTTATCAAATACAAGAAAAAATGCATTTGAGCAAAAGGTTCTTAAGAAAAAGTAGGTTGGTGGGTCAAATTACAATTTTTGTAGCATAGTAGAGGGAGTCTTAATTGTCTAATTTTCTAAATGACCTTTTACGGGCCCAAAATAGGGCCGTTTTATGATTTGCATATGTCAAGTAAAAATTCTTTAATTTTTGTACTTTAATGATATTTTAGATTTTACAAAAACGAGCAATTAAAGTCAGTGGGTGATATTTTCTTTTCTAAACTGACAGAAAGAAAGAAATATATTTTATCATATTTATCATATGTACGATTTTCAATAACAAATATTACGCGTTTTGACGTAGAATTCTCAAACTGATAAGAGGAATAAAATCATCGTTCAAACAGTAGCTTTAAGTGTTTATATTTATCGTTTTTTTTCAAATGAAATTCATTTTAATCAATTGCTCCAAAATTAATTTTGATATAACACAAATGTGATTCAACAAGGAAGACAAGTTCTATGTGAAAATTAATAGTGCCTATTTTTTTATTTATTCACAACACTTTAAACATGGAAGGTTTCATGATATTGTAAATTCTATTCTTACCCATTTCTAAATTAAACAAGAAGTCATTAACATATTCTAATTATTTATACAGACTACTTCAATATGTGTTATTGTTAACGTGCGATAACTTAATAAATCACAGGTCGTCTGGATAATAAGTAAATTTTAAAAACTCTGTGTTGTGTAATTATTTTTGCCTGTCGGTTAAGGTTAATCTACAATTTTATTAAGATATGATCTATTTGCTACACTGCGTAACGTAGTGAAGCAATTAAGGTATCATTTTAATGAGATTGGGTTAATCTACCACGTCATTTTATTCCAGCTGGCTGGTGATACCTTTTTGTTCTGGATACAAGAGTGGAAATATGGGTTGCCAAAGCTAACACAGTTGACCAACGACAATATGATGTGTTAATATAAACACGATAAATCGAGTTACAGCAAATGAAGGTTGTCAAAAAACATGAAGATGGGGGACATCTGTTTCTACCAATGATAAAGCTTTTGAATGGTTTGTCACCGGGGGTCGAACTTGCAAGTTGTCAGCTGAAAATTGCACTTTATTGTCAGGACGATTTCATAGATATTCTATCCACAATTGATTGTAAATTGAAATATTTGGAATAAATATACGAAGATTATCATTGAAAATTTAGAATAAATAACATTTTGTCGATATTTTCGATAACATAGAATGATATCGAATATTCTCGTGAATAAAAGATTAAGCAAATTGATATAAAGATCTCCGAAAGGTCACTAGTAAGTCGGATTAGACTCATGAACAACATCATATTCAAATATGTTGCTTTATCCTGGATATTCCTGTGCTCTAAGCCCTAGTTGAAGGTTATATTCATTACCATGCATGTATTCACAGGCAGTGGTTTGACATAGGAAACCATTGTAGTTTCCTCAGCTTATGCTTTTGCTCTTGTCCTGGCACTAAATGTGTTTTAAAGTTACCAAAAACTGCAAGAAGTACGCTGTGTGAGGGGAGGCTACAGTTTCGGATATCTATTTTTAACTCTTTATGCCTTGTATGATTTGAGATGGAAGTCGTTTTAGAATATTATCAGATATTGCAAAATATTTCATGTGCTGATCTTATCAAAAAATCATTTGTTATTGACATTGCGCAATATCAACCAAGACAAGTATTCAAACCCATACCAGTTGCGCGATCCGGATTCTTAATATATGTAGCAAATCTCAATGTGATAAGCACCATCTAACCAATTTAAAGAAATATCTTCGTAATTGTGACTATAAAGAGAAACCAATTTTATAAATGTCTGAAAAATCTAATACAAACATCAAACAGACGATCTCCTCAAATAAACAAATAAAGCAGTTAACAACACAATCCCATTGGTAACAACATACGATCCACGACAACCTAACCTTCGTAAAATCACCAGAGACAGTGAAAATATACCTTAAATACAATTGACAAGATGAAGGAAGTTTAGAACCATCTTCCTACGCAAAGACCAAAACGCCAGTTTACGAACTGTCAGTTTTATGCCTTGCTGCCAATCCTTGAGTTTTCTGTGCTGACATCAGCGCCCCTACAAGCGATTGTTAGCAACCTCCGGTTACTCTCTGATTGGGCTATCTCTCTTTAAGTAATCCGGAAACATTAATGGAGTGATGATTGGAACAAATTACATTTTATTTTACTTTACAGAAGAATTCTTTCCTTTTAATCCAGACATTTTTTATATCTTTCTTCGAACCTTTTTCATTGATTAAAGTGTCTTGCTATTTTTTAAAGATCTTATTTGTGCTAATCATTCCGATATTGTTTCAAATTTTTTTGTGTGATAACTATTTTCACATGACATACAACCTGTAGTTAATAAACGAACGTGGCTTTTCAATTCCAAGTGTGCGAGCCAAATTTCAAATTTATGAAAACAAAAACGTCTTATTGAATTCCCTTGATTTCTTTTATGTCTTTATAAGCCAACAATATTTTGCAAAATGAAGGGGATGTATTTCTTGGACATGATAAACATCTGTTATTTGAAAACGATTCCATATTCTCATTTTGATTGATGGACGTTAAAGGACATGGAAGTACAACTTAATTATCGTTTAAAATATATATTTGTAAAATGTATTCATTCCGACTATAGAATTTCTAAATACACAATATAGTTATGATTAAAATATGTGGATGTACAGATTGAACAATTCACACTTCAGACATATTATTTGATTTATAGATTTTAAAAGTACGTTTAGTGCCATTTATACCACATATGACCATGGACTTAGGTTACAACTACTTCAGCACAATAATACTTCGTTTGTAAGGCAATGGTTCTTCGACCTCTCTTGTGACGTTGGTTGTCAGTTTAACTTCGTAAGTAAAGCTATTTATACTCCACTGTTGACAATTACTGTTTATACATTGCGTGAGGAATCTCATACAGAAAATTAGCCATTTACAACCAATGTTGCAGTTTGAGTATCACTTGGCAGTTATGTTGATGTCGATATCAGATCCACACCGAGTCAGATTGATGGCAGTTACGCTTGTGGAGCACAGTGGTGTAATGGTGAGCGTGCTGGCCTGTCACGCCGAACGCCCGGGTTCGAATCCCGGTGGAGACACCAAAACTGTGTAACCTGGGCTTTACACCGTGTTGTGTCCTTGGGCAAGGCACTTCATCCACATTGCACTCAGTTCACCCAGCTGTATAAATGGGTACCTGAACATGGGGAAAGTACGGACCTATATGATCGCGCGAGGCACTTAGTAGCCTGACTCGAAAGTACAATTCCTTCAGGTTAATAACATACATTGTACAGCCATTGTATCGCCGTTGAGCAGTCCTGGACTAGTAGCTAGGCGTTAAAATTATTTTAAGAACGTCAATGGATGGATAAATTATTATACAAGATAACAACATGCATGACAATTATGTTATTCACTTTACCTTTCCAGAAGTAACTCAGATACGTCGTATGAAATAAATGTAAGAAGTTGTATTCATTAACATTGTCTTATCGCATCAACTTCAAAGTCCAATTGACCATTTCTGAATATACATGTTCATAAACCCCAACCATTTCTTCAAGTCTCCGACAAAAACTGCAAAGGCGCCAAGTCTTCTTTAGGAATGCAATTACTTCAATGTAACAACTTGCTAAGAGTGGTGTCTGAAGTAAACTGCTCTTAACCCGCAGAACTTATCAGCTTCGTGTTTATCTGGGAGGAATATGTCTATCTTATGCAGGATTTCCGCCATAATAGCAGAGATTGATCCAAATGTTTACTTAGAAATGTCTGACTAACTTTTCCATAGCCTAACACGCACTTCTACATATATATGCGTTAAAAACAGACGAGTTATGTACATTTATATAATTGTAACAGAAGTGATTTTGAAACCACCTCCACCGGGATTCGAACCCGGGACCTCCGGTTTGAGAGTCCAACACTCTACTTGTTCGGCCAAAGAGATATCCCCCTAGCCAAAGCCAGTAGTAATGCTTATATATCACCCTGTCACATACACCCCCTCCACAAAGTGACTCGTCCTCGAGTCAAGCTATTTGGAGTTATCAAGCACCTCAGTTCGACGTACTCAGGGTGTTGTGGACACAAGGGAGTTGCCCCGGGCCCCACGTTGGGCGCCAAATGTAACAGAAGTGATTTTGAAACCACCTCCACCGGGATTCGAACCCGGGACCTCCGGTTTGAGAGTCCAACACTCTACTTGTTCGGCCAAAGAGATATCCCCCTAGCCAAAGCCAGTAGGAATGCTTATATCTCACCCTGTCACATAATTATTTTAAATTAGCTTGATATCATGTCTTAAAGAGTGTTGGTTACTTAAGACACTGATTAACAATGAGGGTATCCATAAAGTTAAATATGTATGTCGACTGTATTCTCAAGGCGCTATTCCTTCATTATTACCCTGGTAAAACGAAAACAGCCAATAACAGCGCTCAGTTCAACAAGCTTAACCAGGTACTCAAGTAGTGGATGAAATTCCTAGATATTGGAATTATGAATTCATTTATCGCTTTTCTAATCTGTGAAGGTAATGGATATCATTCATTAACACTTAACCCAATTTTAAGCACGCACAATACGTCATCATCAATAAAAAAACTGAATGCATAGAGATATAAAGTCAATAGTATTTATTTCAATCTCAATTTGACCTGTATCATGACGCTCAAGTTTAAATTTATAGTCACACTTTTGCTAGATAAATAATTATGCACTCCTGCCAAAAAAAACATTACTCACTTGATATTTCCATGAGGCTTGTAATAATTCAAATTTGTGAAGTTTTACATTTTAGGTGATGACGGCATTTCGTCAGTTAATTGCTTGTTAGCCTTTGACAACATCAAGTGCAGGCTTCTGCAGATACATCGAACTATATTATAATGATTATTTCTGCATATAAAGTCTGCAACGCCGATACTAATGCGGCAGACTTATTTCTTAGACTCACACCTTTCATTTCATTGAAATTATTTCATTGCATTTCCGCTGAGCAATTCCATGTGCCCCTTTTCATCACCTTTGCAATTGCTAAATTAGGTACATAGTAAACCTTCATTTAACCTTGTCTCAATAAAAAATGGAGGGAGGGAAAGAAACTTTGAGGTTCAGAATCGAAGATATGATTGTACCCTAAACCTTTAAAAAAAATATTGCAAACCTATGAGTAAATGTTGATGTAAATGATGAAAAATCCTGGTTTTGATAAATGTTCCAAATGACAGACAATGTATTTAAACTAGATGGAGCAGTAATAATTCAACAAAATAAAACGTAAAGTTTAGCCATGCGATTCCTTTTTCTTTCACAAAATGAAATATAGGTGTTCACACAAAATGGCCGCCAATGGATTTTATGTGAATCTTCATGCCGTGTCCTCTGACTATGGATGATTGGTTTGTGTAATGAGATTTTTGACACTGTCAAAATAATACATTTAGCATCACCTTCAATTATCAGTGAAAATTTTAAAATATCAAATTATCAAATAATGTGCAACTGCCCGTTTAAGCAATATGCAGTTTGAAATCTCATGTCTAAGGAAGAACCTTCTTCGTGTCAGGAAGTTCCACAGGCATGACAGCAGGATCTCTCCATAAACCACTGAATGGAGGCAATAAGTTCAAGGTCCCTCGATCTCATTAACCGAATAAGTTCAGATTCAGCAAAATATTATCAGTTGTGTAAGGTGTTCGCCATTCCTTGTCTCAATCCAAAAAAATGGAGAAGGGGGAGGACAGTTTGAAGTTCAGCATTGAAGAACATATTGCACACCTCAGAATGAAGGTTGATGTAAATGATACAATTTCCTTGCGTGCATAAATATTTGCCTCGCCTACATAAGTATTTACGATAACATGAGTATGATTTTACTTTTTTGCATAGAATTAGATTTATATAATCCGCGAGCCATATAAAGGGCATAAAACACATAAACCAAGATTCTACACTTTTATCATAATCTTTTTAAAAAACTAAAAATTGGCACCTTGAGATCATGAAGTCGTATATATCATATACCTTAATTGATAGTAAAATGGGGAAACTGAATTCGATTTTTTTTTCTTTCTTCTTTCTTCTAACTGGCATTTCATTGTCTGATTTCCAAATCGACAACATTGTTATAGATACGAGATATTTCTAAGACTATTTCTGACAATATCAGCAAATATATAGCTGGGATTACAATTGACCCGGAGCTGTTAAAGGGACAGTCCTATTAGGGTATTTATTTATGGAAACAAAATTCAAGGGTTATACAATGAAGAGATTTGGTCGTGATGAACTCGCTTGTTTTCTCATGTCTAAGGAAAGGCCGTCTTCGTGTCAGGAAGTTGCCGTACAAGGTTGACTGTATAATCTCTACATAAACTACTAAATGGAGGCAATAATTCCAAGCTTCCTCATTAACCGGGTTGTTTCAGATTCAGCAAATTATTGTCAGTTGTATAAGGTGTTCAGTCTTTAAGGCGAAATAGCGTTTTCACTGAAGTCTATTCCTCAGTATTGGTCCCTGAAGGAGCGATTGGCAAACGTTTCCTTTTGAATCGCTGGAGCTTCTAGCTATCTTCTTGTGCATGCACCTGATCTGAGAGCTCGAGATGGGTTGTTTGATGTCAACATGGGTTGTACGTATTCAGTGGCTGTCTTGTTAACGGCCTTGTACACTAAGGCAAGAACTTTGAACTGGATTTGTAGATGAATTGGAAACCAGTGCAGTTTTCTTTAAAAACATTTTGATGATTAGTAAATAAAGTATTAGTAAAGAAAAGTAAATATAAGGTAAGTTAACAGTTAAATCTGTAATGATGTCAGCGAATCAAACAGAGAGTCTGTATTTTTCATGGGCAGTATGAAAGAACAAAGGTCCAAGTCGGTAAGGCTGTTTGGGGTCTGTATGTCACATTAAATTCGTATGTTTAACCATTATTTTCATTGGATGTAATGAGGGTCACTGACATTTGCATTTTGTGAAAAGAGTGTCACAGACATCTTTTTTATTTATCATGACAACCAGATGCAAGTTTTTTTTCAACATCCGGGTACAGTATCAATGTCGTTAGAGCGGACTTCCTACACAACAATAATTGCATGTTGAATTTGAATATATGTGAAATATAACTTGTGTAATTTTTTGGTTGAGATGTTAAGCAAATGAAAGAAACTCAACTGATGAATACTTTGAAGAAATCAATGAATTTTAAATATATTGATTTATCATGATCAAGAAAAGTGGAATGCATACTCTAAACGTTTATGTTGTCAAGAAACACCCGTATCAGTCAATGTGAAACAGTGAATGTCCCAACGATTTCATTATCAGAAAATACCCTTAAAGAACTTGTTCTAACGACTGTTTTTTTCATTTCTACAGCAATTTCTCAAATCTTATTTTCAACAGTGAACTTGAACTGTCTGACTGCGTCTTCATTCCAAAATATATTCTTGACTTGTCAATTACATTTCAAGAATATGATGATAAGTGTGAAGAAAAACATGTCCTTAGTTTCTGGTAATTGTTGACTGACTTGGCTGCTCTTTTTATGATAAAAGGAGTACTTATTACAGCAAACTCTTTCCTTAAATAAGTCTAATACAGGTTTACGTTAACTTATCACGCACTGTGAGTGTAAATTTCTTCTTTCGACTTATATAATTATGAGGAATTGGCTTGTTATTGTGTTGAATATCGTGTGTTGGTTGCTTTAAAGGATTCATGTACGTGTCTGTTTCACAGCTTTGGAGTTTAAATGTTTTAAAAAGATCACATATCACAACAATATTGAAATAATATTTATTTAACGGTAGTCTGTGTTGACTACAGAGAACATCAAGAGAAGACCAACCATGCGTTATCCGTTTGTAGAAAATAAACCCTTAGAATCCTATTACTTGTAACAGCAATCGGGGTCGTGTTACTATGAGCATAACATGGATCTCTGGAAATAGAAAATTAATTAACAAAATTAAATAAAAAGGAATGCATGTCATAGGAAATCCAATGTAGCATTTAACCCTTTTTCAGAGAATTTTGACAACTTACAAGAAAATAAATAACTATCATTATCAACAATCCCAAAATTTTAACATGCACAAAACTTCATCGCGAATGCATAATTCCTCGCAATAAGGCCATTTAAGATTGGGATATGTTTTGATCAATAATAGCTTTATAATCACTCATGATGCCTTGATGTCACAATTTTATCAACATTACATTGCAGTCATGTTGGGACAATATCAAATTTACCAAAAAATCAAACAATGGTCATATATAATGTACGTCACTGATATATGTATCTGATACTATTCAGAACTTGACCTGACACAATGTCAATTTTGATCTTGACAAATTGTATTTCTTTAGGATCTCACTGTGCTCGTCCTATGAAAATGAAGGAACAAATATGAAAATATAAACATACAAAGAAATAAATTCGTTCTTCCTGTCTGAGTTCTCAACCATTATTCAAGTACGAAGCTGTAAACATGATAAACTGCTTGCATCAGGCAAGGTTATGTTATGGGTAGTGTTCTGTTTCTCATGAATAAGTTAGTTTGCTTAATAAAGAACGAAGGATCGGTTTTCTAGGAGTGTTGAGGGAAATCGATGACCATTGTTTTCAAATGTCATCTTCTTGTTACTGTCATTATTTTTGTGATTTCCTTTATTCAAAGAACTTTACGATGAAAATAACAATTTATAAAGTGATTGTATTGTTTTCATTTGACGTTTTGTTTGTTTATCTTATAAGGCCTAATAAATAGAGATTATTAACCGAGTGTGTTTCCGTATCATTAATATCATATAATAGGAATAACATTTGTATTATGCGAGCCTTTGGCGAGCATAATACATATATTTTTATTCCTATTATATGATATTAATGATACGGAAACACACAAGGTTAATAATTTCTTTATCATATAATGTCATTTTGAAATAAAAGGATTTAAACGAAAATATGATACCTTCTAAAAATATGTTTGACCTAGATTTCGCGGAGTAATTGCTTTCACAATAAATCAAGGTGAAGGTCATATTGTCGGCGATGTACAGTTGTTAACAGTCTAGAAATATTCCTTCATGAAATTATTTTTTTCACAGTGATATATAGAAACGTCTCCTTCAATCTATGAACATTTTCAGTCTGATTTCCAATGCACGAGTAAACATTGTATTTTTTAATAACACAAAATGTGTAAGAAGAAGTTGTCAACGTCGCTACAACAGGGGAAGTAACTCTAACTGCATTTTGAAAAGCTGCATTGTCATTGATGTTAAGCCAGTTCAGTTACGGTATCCTTAGACTAAACGTCGACTATTTGCGAAGGTGAGGTTGTTGCGTTTGTAACTACGCTACTAGATAATCTGTACTATCACTAGAATATGATTTGTTTATGCTGATAAGTTGGTAACCGACACGACCAAAGCGATCTAGGCCTATGCACGAAAATTGAAGCACCTATTTTTTCGATAGCCGATATTGTTAGCTGCATATCGTTTTATTTTTAAACGCACAATGAAAACAACTTGAAATGCTTCGATAACCAAGCTATTTCTAAAATACGAATGCGTGATAAGTTTTGACAGATTTTGTTTACGATATTTTATTCGATATAAAACCCACAAAACCTGAAAACTCCCGACGACGTTATCAATGTTGAGAGACCGGTTTAGGACTCGCATGACATGCATGGAGTTTTGAGAAAATAGTTCGGGTTTTGACCTCATTTGCATTGTTATCAGGGATCTGATAACATGATTACAAGATGGGTTTATTGCACAGATAACACTGCCTATTATATGATAAACCTTTTTATCCCACCGGTATGTAACACCGTGGGATATAGTCATCACCCTGTCCGTCTGTATGTCCGTCCGTCCGTCTGTAATCATTTCGTTTCCGGAGCAGAACTCAAAAACCGGTCCACATATCTTTCTTAAACTTTACATGTGTATTGCCCACCTACTGAAGTGATGCCTTTTGATATTTTTAAATTTCTGAAATTATTTTTTTTATTATTTCCATAGAAACGGCTCTTATTTGGACTCTGTTCATGAAAGGTTTTGTTTCCGGAGCAGAACTCAAAAACCGGTCCACATATCTTTCTTAAACTTTACATGTGTATTGCCCACCTACTGAAGTGATGCCTTTTGATATTTTCACATTTCTGAAAATTTTAGTTTTTATTATTTCCATGGAAACGGCTCTTATTTGGACTCTGTTCATGAAAGGTTTCGTTTCATATATATTAGCTTATACTATTATGAACCTTGCTTGAAAAATGTACAATTATCTTTCAAAGGTTTACATCTTACGATCATGTGGAACCGGTGGGATATGTCATCTTCTGATAACTCTTGTTTCCCTCTCTTGATACCCACGTCGAATACGTAGTGCACGTACCAACGAAATTGGACGTAGATAATATCTTATGTTTTTTTATTTCACTTTCATTATTTTTAGATTTTTGTTTGATATTTTACAAGTTCAAGAGAATTGTTGTCGTTAATCTTAAAAAAAGAAAATTAATAAACGGACATGAATCACATGCAACGCAATAATACCATACCTGAGGTCATGAATCTAAGAATATGATATGTTTTGTGACTTGATGCGATTTAAATTTTGATTTGAAGATATCTTGATACGAAGCCAATTGCGCTAACCACTGCGCTATCCAACCACCGAAAAAAAGGTATTGGAAATTTAAGGATTCAGATTATTTATTTTTAAACAAACGGTGACAATTGAATTTATCGCATCAAGTCACAAAACATATCATGTTCCAAAATCTTGATACGAAGCCAATTGTGCTAATCACTGCGCTATCCAACCACCGAAAAAAATGTATTTGAAATTTAAAGATTCAGATAAAAAAACATTTTGAATCGAAAAGACGAAATTGCACAGGCAGTGGTATGTGCACCAATACACGTTTTAGGAATCTGAACTTGGCTTACTTATCATATCGATAACAACGACATCAGAGGAAGTAAATAACATTTCGAACAGTTTTCATCACGCACAAATTGTCATATCCAATAAATATATTTCCTGAACAGAACTGCTTAGTGTTATAGACACCATATTGGAATTGCTTCTAACCAGTTCTACGCTTCAATAATCCAATAGTTGATGTGTTCGTGACATGTATCTCGTTTGCAAACAACAAATTATGTACACAATTAACTCAATGTTACAAAATGGATAACAATCTGATTATCAGACCAACACGTCAAACTTTACAGTTTTATGTTATTGTTGATCTTTGAGAAATCAAATACTGTGATGCCACATTCAGCACTATTGCACAAATCAGCAAATGGGCCTCTGGTTAACTATAAGTGACAGCGACCTAAAGAGTATGGAACCCCTCTAGGTACTATCATATACTACTGGTGGACAAACATGACAGATACTATACAACCATTAAACCAATTAAGGTATTCGACAATCTCGTTGTCATTATCTCTATCTCTGCATGATCTACTGACATTTTGATCCAATATTATCACAAAATGTTTACTGAAACCAAACCAAGACTATCAGTGCGCAGGGTTAAACCTATCAATAATTAACTTACTATGTATTTACACCAGTACTTACTTCCTCAATGCCTCTATTTCTAAAAGCTTAAAAGGTTTCCCAATATGTTCAATTAGACGCCACTTGTGTCTTGTACCGTGTAACCTCAATGCTATTTGTATCAATGACGTATATTGTTCTGATATACATGGTTTGGAGAAAGTTCAGCCCTAAACCTTGTTTGAAAAGGTTGTTAAATCAATTCAGTATTATCGAAACAAGTCATGACTTAGACCTTTGGGTGGGGGTGGGGAGGGGGGTGTGGATAGTAGTTTCGCAAAGTTTTAGGACTCTTGGCTAATAACTGCAATTGGCCTTTTCGATATTATGATCGTTCACGATATGATCTGATATGAAGGAGGGATCAATCTGGACCATTTGGTAAAACCGGAAGTGGTGGTTTTATCACTTTTTGAAACAATTAAGAAACTAATTTAAATCTGAACTAGAAGGTTTATTTCTTTAAACTTGGTCTTCATAGTACCGTTTAACTCAGACTAACTGTATGGGTTTACTAAAACCGATAGTTCCGGAACCTGGTCTTATCTAGACTAGGTATCAAACGGCCCAATCACCTTTTAGGTTTATATTTGCTTTATACACATTTGAAACATTAAGTTGTTTATCAGACAGTTGAGGATCATGTGTGCCTTTAACAATCATCAACACTGCCTACAACGACTTGCTTCATTTAAATATATCATTATTCAATTCTTAACGTAGTGTCCCAAAAAGTACTTGATTAATACTAAATTGAATTAGATTAAAGAGATACTCGTTTTGAATTCATTTCTGGGTGTTTTTTTTTAATTTCATCATTTCTGTGCGATTCCATGTAACAATCAACGTTACAAATTCACTATGAAAATAAGAAACATGTTGCAGAAAAGAAATTACTCTAGAAGTAACGTATGCTGTCTTGACATATCAGAAAGACTATCTGACGTTTCAGCTTTCTAAAGGTATACATACAGGGATCTGTAAATTATATATGTATCCCCTGGAAACACTGTTGACCACGATTATAATAGAAGAAGTAGGGAGTATTTTATATAGAATACCATTTTAATGCAAAAGACTTTATTACCTCTGAGTTTAAAAAATTATCAATACCCACATAGTCATGATATGAAGCATACACATCCAATACTATTTCTCTTATGTTTTAAAAATACTTTTTAACCTTAAATGTATTTTCTCGCTTTGAAGACTGCTGGTAAATCGACTCATTTCGTGGTAAGTTTATGGGGTTTCTGACATTCTTGAATATTCTTGCAGGTTTAATTCAGAACGTGGAGCAGTTAACTTGATTCAGTGATGTTATTAGCCAAGATTATATCATGGATGAATGAATAAGTTTGTTATGTTTTCAATTACTTCTTTTAAAAGAATGCGCAAATCTAAATACATTCTCCCCCTACAATTATATTCTTAAATGCAAACAGATCATTCCCTCGTTTAAAATAATGTGTATCAGAACATGGTGTAACTAATGTAACTACTCTCATTCTCATATTAATTCTAATACAAGCAAGAGATGTTTACTGAAACCAAACCACGGCTATCAGTAGAAAGGGTCAAACTTCAAATTGCTCTATAATTAACTTACTATGTATATCGCTATTATTTACTTAATGTAAGAGCAGGGTCTAACAAGATTCGGAAGGTTTTCCTTAGTTCAAATTGATGTACCTAACGCCTTGTACTGTACAACCTCACTGTTATTTCCATAAATGGCTGAAATTGTCCTGAAATGGAATAAGAAATCTCATTTTAACACTTAGCTAAAATATTACAAGAAGAAGAAAAAGAAAAAGAAGAGACATCCCCTGTTTATCCGACAGTAAAGAATAAACATTTTAAGCAAAAACGATTGACATTCAAGAGTATGACTTCTTTAACAAAATAATTTTATGAGTCCTGACGTAATGTCACAAAAATTACTTGATCAAACTTGTGACATAAACATATTTTTTATCATTTGTGATCTTCATCATGAAGATGTTGCATTCAATATTACAAATCAATAATACTGACGTAATGTCAAAAAATTACTTGATCAAACTTGTGACATAAACATATTTTTTATCATTTGTGATCTTCATCATCAAGATGTTGCATTCTCTATTACAAATCAATAACAGTAATTGAAGAAATATGAAACGTGCCTCGGAAATTATTTGTACTCTTGAAGTCACGTATGCTGTTGTAAAATGTCAGTTGAAAAGAAATGTTAGTGGAGAAACTGTCTTACAGGCCGTGTGAAGATCAATTTTTATAATTATGCCCCAGGCTTGAAACTGACATCTACAAATGTTAGTTTTTTAGGTAACTGTTTGTTGTAATGCTAATTGTTAGTTACAGATTTTATATAGAAAGCAAAGCACTAACCTAGTTAAGTGTAACTCATAGACGCTAAAACATAACCTGACTTCCTTTAAAACAAAAATTGGCTTATTATGCTTGAATCTGTTTTACTATCAGCATGTATGTATCTGGGAACTGGGATGGACACCAAGTCACGCAGATGGTATATCATCAGCGATTGTATTTGTCAAAGGAAAGTTGGAAATAGTAGTTTGTAATTGATTTACATTGACATGACATATACATTAATAAAATCGCATCTGCCAAAGTGAAAATTCGATATAAATTTAGTTTGCTGTCAGGAAGTTTTCTTTCTAATGTTCCATATTGATTTGGACACCTCCCGTCAATGGGAATCTTCTCTTATATATTTTCTATTTCTTGCCAGTGAATGTTAAGTTGAACATACTTTTAAACTTACTGTGACTTAACATCCATCCCTTTACGAAGTTAATTTTGAAATCTTTTTTGACTGTTTGTATGTTAATGTGTATGTGTATGTAATATATCTAATTATATACAGAATGTCATTTATTTTGGATTGTTGTATCTTCAATGATAATTGAATTTGCACTAAACCAGGACGGTTCTCCTCTTGATTGGGCGAGAGGGTCAGTACAGCCAATGCTGGCTTGGTTGCGAGACTCGACGTGATTGGTCCATTCCCGATAGTATCCAATACAAAGATGTATGTTGGTTGCGAGACTCGACGTGATTGTTCCAATCCCGATAGTATCCAATACAAAGATGTATGTTGGTTGCGAGACTCGACGTGATTGTTCCAATCCCGATAGTATCCAATACAAAGATGTATGTTGGTTGCGAGACTCGACGTGATTGTTCCAATCCCGATAGTATCCAATACAAAGATGTATGTTGGTTGCGAGACTCGACGTGATTGTTCCAATCCCGATAGTATCCAATACAAAGATGTATGTTGGTTGCGATGAATTCATCAACATATGAACCTGATGGAATGATATGTTGAATTGTGTGCTCTCAATACCATATTTATCCAATATCACGCAAGTTCGATGTTTAAATATTTCACATCATTGAAATTCACTTGTTTTGTCTTGACTTCTGGCGTGCAATTTTTGATTTATCTCATATTTGTATCAACTAGTATTCCTCTATACATACTTGTTTTTCTCTAATGAATAAACAGAATAATAATGAGAAAAAAATACCCTGTATCCTAAGAGCTCAGTAAAGTTAATGCAGTAATTACATTATCATGTCACAAAACAAGCGCGCTCATTGCAAATAGCTTTCAATTTCTACACCATATATTCTAATTTGGACTCCATTATGTGTAAAGATACGTGCTTATAGATGGTTGATGAGATCCTTATAACCTTAACTGATAACTAAATCATGGGAAGAGAAACAAAACTGGCGCTCCTTAGATGTTCAGAGTCATAAACAAATTATACAACACTGTACAAATGTTTTCTCAATACATTTTCCTTTGTTTCTATAAAAATCCAATGTTGATAAACGAAACAATTAGCAAATAAGTAAATCATGGAAACAGAAACAAAGTTGGCGCTCTCATAACTCATTACATTATATCATAAACAAATATTTATTATAGACAGTTCAGGAAATATTTTCTTTATAAATTCCCCCTGATTTGTAAGTATAAAAATCACATTTCAAGTAAATGAACCAATTAGCAATAATGATATCTTTTAAGCCAAAGCTACCAGTGAGATTCAAATAATAGCTGAATCAGTGTATTTCTGCATGAAGGACCTAGGCTCATATACCAAATCAATTATACATTAAATGCGTCATTTTCAAAATTCGTGCATATTTCATGTTGCAAAATGTCAAATTTTGTGTATTTATTTATTGCTAAATTTTTGCAATATTTTTTTCAATATTCTGCATTTACAGAAAAGTAACTTCAAAATAAAACCAAATAATAAACCAAAATAGTTTAGAAAAAATTATCATTGTTTACATAAACAATAAATAAAATACACACACTTCTAAAATGTCACTATCGTTACTCTATACTTAAATTATGAGGCCAACTATCTTATTTGAGATACAGTAGGATAGAAAGCTTTTGTTTTTTCAATGGGATTGAAAAAAATGAATAGATAACCAATTACAATCAAGTCATTAATAAGTTAAGCTTGTTTGTAATCAACTAAATACCAAAATTCCATTGCCTTTGTGCAATTATACAACTTTCAGACTAAATGTCTTATAAAAATATATCATTTCAAACATGTTTTTCATTTTACTTACCTCAACTGCATTATTTCAGACTCATGACAATTGAAAATGAATATTTCAGATTCAGTTTATTGGTGAATGGAATCTAAAATCATGTATAATGATTTACAGCATTCATATCTTCCTCTTTGAGGAGCCATTTCTCTAGTTGTTATTTTTCACACCTATATACTTAAGTATTCGTCTTAATAATGATAAGTATCATAAGTTGAAGTATAGTAATTATACTTATTATTAATCAAAAGGGATGCTTGACATAGGATTATATCATCGTATAATGTAAAATAAAGATGATTTTTTTAAAAGGTATACAAATGCACGTAGTTGGCATTCGAACTCATACATCTTTAGTGTAATTTGATAATAACAGTTGATGAATTCCTGAGTTGACAAGGAAATTAGGCGTGTATTAAACTTGCACAAATCAGGAATCTTTATTAAATATGCATTATCTGTACAGTTTAAGGTTTTAACGGAACTTGCTTATTTTATCTTTAAAATTGTTTTAAAATGATTTCAGAATTTAAAAAAACAAAATTCAATAGTTTCTTCAATTGGTGTTTGATGCAAATTATGCATGTATTTCACTTGCAAAAGTCAGGAAATCTGTCTTAAATATACATTATCTGTAAGGTTTACGATTTTAACTTTGATCATCATAACCTTAAAATTGTTTCAAAAGAATCTAAATCCAATAGTTTATTCCCTTAGTGTGTGATGCAAATCTCATACAACTAGAGCATGTTGCTTTCATTGCTATGTTTCTGACGTAAAGGATGAAACGTTTATAAACTTGTTTTCCATCAATAGTACACTTGTCTCAATTATACCAGTCATTTATGACACAATTGCTGTAGACTGTGACAAAATTGCTGTAGACTGTGACAAAATTGCTGTAGAGTAAAATATAGGAGGTTGAAGACGCAACGTGTGTTCAAGACAATCGCTTCGGGTCACTCTTTATCTCCAGACACATAACACGTTTATTCTCATTAGAATGACATATTGGACAACTAGTAGAGGACAGTTGCACCTTTATGGATTTTGACCCAAGGCTTAATGCAGAAAAACAATTATAGTTGATATATTTGACAACTGTCCTCGTTCTTCGTTCATCTGTACTTTTCCTGGTTTTATGTCGTATTGGAACAGATAACTGCTGTCAAACGTAAAAGCCAAAAAGTAACAACATTTTAATGTATTCAAGTCAAAACTAAAAGGTTTCTACATTTTTAAGCCATTGGCTCTGTAGTTTCTACACAACATTTCAGCTTTCTATGCCTTGTGCTTCTGGAGAAGAAGATGAAAAAATGATCCCTGATCACTAATCACAGGATCACCATTTATAGAATTAAGAATGAAAGGGTTGTGATTTCATACACTGGAAATCAATACAGAAATGGACAATGCTCAAACATTCAAAGAATATTTTACTTACTCAACTGAGGGCTAGTCCGTTACACCTTTTAAAATACGAAGATTCACCAAGCCCTTGTTAGGTTAAACCGGCCAGGGTCACCAAACCCGTGTATTTTTATCTGCAGTAGATAACGAATCTATATACAAGGTTTCAGCTTTCGGGACGGTACCTTATACTTCTGGAGAAGAAAAACGAAAATAGCTTTCAAGGGCAAAGCCTTTTTGGTCATAAGGGGCTAAAGGCTCACCAAAGCTATAAATTAAGATCCCCACTACTCAATAGTATGTACAAAATATTTCAGTTCTCTATTCCCATTTGCCTCTGAAGAAGAAGTCGAAAATGCACAAAGTTTACGGACGGACACCGGACACTGGACACAATACCATGCTATAAGGCCTTCGAAGATGGTAGAATGACAAAAGTTGCCCGACTTTGAAATTCACCCTTGAAAAATTATCGCGAAATCGCGAAATCTGCTGTTGAATTGGAATGCTTCAGTTCCATGGTGTGAAGTCTGATTTCTCTAGTACCAGTTCTTGCCAAGTGGTGGTTCCTCAATAAAAAAGTGGAAAAATCAAAATGGCCATAACATGCATGTGACCTTACGAATTTGTCATTATTTACTTTTTTTGCACTATTTGTTAATGAACACCTTTCAAACGAAGTTTAGGTCTCCCAGTGTATTTTGATAAACTGACTTATACATAATATCCGAACTGAGCCTTTAATGAATTGGGAAATTTGGCCCAAAAGCTTTATGTCTCATTTCCATAGTAATAGGGCTGTCAGACTGTAAATTTGGTTAATTTGAATATTTTTTGTTTTGTCTGAAACAAAAAATGTGGAATAAACATAATTAGATAAATTGTCTCTTACTATATATGATCAGTCACGTATTCATTCTCATGAAATTATCTGAGATGTTAATCGAAGGTTAGAATGAATATAGTCAGCGCTCTCTTTGCTTCATTATACAATACAATGTCTACAATATTAGACTGCGGCGAATCTTGTACGGCTTCTTGTTGGACTTTCATATAACTTTCTTGTTCTCTGACTGTACTTTATGTCTCGGGACCATAGAAGTACAATGTACATCTAGGTTTAACAAATTCAACCTCACATAGTAACAACAAGTTCGTGTGTCGTTAAATGATGGCAAGTTGACTTGATGTCAAAATCACGTTTTACGACTGTGCATTCGGCTTCAAATTGAATTTAGAGCTATAAGACTTCCGTTTAATGCCGCTTATTTCTAAACATAGTAAGTTTATCACCTAATTCTTTAACAATATTAGAGAGAGATATCAATTCCGACTACCTTATCTTTATTGTGTTGGAGGATAATACATTGAACACATTGCCGATTAAATTTCAATATTCCAAAGAATTAGGTTTTATTTACCCCCTTAACCGTGAAATAACGGTCTATTATTAGCAAAAAAAATCATTGCCCAAAAATAAAAGAACATTAATTCAAAATTGCTTTTAAATAATAATTACAATTCAAGATTAAGTCCATTACCGATTATTGATTGGCATATGTCATTAAGAACACCGCATCTAATTTGAAAATACCGTGTCCCGAAACTGGTTGCAGATGCTCCAAATTTCACGGCAAAACTAACATGTATCAGCTATTTTAAAAGAGGAAATAGTGTTTTAAGATTTGCTTGTCGGATAGCAGATATAAAAAAATAGGGTTGGTGGTTGTAGCGAAAAATCAAATCTAATTGAAGATTGCTGTTTGCTTTTTCGTAAGTCGTACGACTATGTCATGGTAATAGCTGTTGCTGATTGGGTGTTAAAAGGAATTTAAAGGCTTTCAATCAAACCAGTTTTTAAATCAAAAGTGGTTCACACATAATGACAGTCTATTGATGGAGCTGAAATTAAATTTAAAAATAGATTGAAAGTTCCACCTTGGTTCATCTGACAGTACCCGAGTAATTATGAAACATCAATTCCCATGTTGATTAATACTATTATGATGAGGAAGAGGAATGTATGGGTGAAAGCTTCTTTATCCATGAATAATGAATAAATACGTTGTCATCAATATTTAACCTTCCTCGTTGTCATTCAAATTCTAAAATGCTTCTCAAAAAAGTAAACGTACGTTCTCTTAATTGGATAAAGATGGTAATTGTTTTCCTATAAAAATCCTACAAAGCCTCCAAATTCAATTTTGCAACAAGTCATCTTTTTATAACAACTGATATAACAGACCATGAGCTAGGAGCTGAAAACTGACATATTGGTACTACTCAGAGAGGCCAAAAGTTTTAGATCTTTTATAATACTTTATGTTTCTTCAAAATGTTTATACAAAAGTATGATTGACATCTCAATCTGGTGGCTTATACTCAGAAGGAGGTTTAATCCAAGATGGCGTAGAAGAGAATAATCCAATAAGGCATGTAATGGTGATAATAGGTAGTGAAATATCATTATATTCTCTAATTGTCGGGAGAAAAAATACGGAAAACATTTTCAACATTGAATACCCTTACTTTTGTGATTGTTACAACTGCAATTATCTTCAAGTTCCAATGCACTCAGACTGTAGCTGGTTATATTTTGGCTTTAACATTACCTCGTGAAAATGAAGTTTCAAAATGACTGCGTGATTCTTTCTAGCCCTGCTACTATGTCAAGAGAAGAGAAACCTTTACAAGCTCTTGTCACACCATATCACCGATAATGTGCCAACTGTAAGCTAGGTTTCAGACTTTCTTGACATAATTTCAGACTCAAAAACACGTAAGAACGTAAGATTGCTGAGTAGGGGAGACCGGGGCTAGTTCGACCCCGGGGCAAATACAACCATTCTCAAAATCTCAAATATAGATGGAGCTTTAAAAGTAACCTTTCAAATCAGAGATCACGTGGTCGCTACGCTTCATTCACTGTTCATCAAAAGGACGTTTGGGGGAAAATTACGAACTGAGAGCTAGAAAACTGTTTTTGACAACTGCGATTAAAATCTGTTCATGTCCTGTGATGACATTCTTTTCAACATGACTGTCACGTCACATTCAATATTTTATGTTCAGTAATTCACGAGGGATTGAATTTTATCATGAATGGCAAGTTTCCCCATAGCCTTGAACTTACACGGAGAAATCACGTGGTTGCTCAGATATAGGCAACTTGCCCCATCGTGGTAATTGTTTTTCATAGCTTTATATACCAACGAAATTAAATATTCAGTCTTTGATAAGATTTCAAATAGTTTCATTCCAGACCTCAAAAGCATCAAGGAATTCACCAAGGCCAATACACTATACAAGAAAGAAGACAGCACCAGATGTATTTTAAAGAAATAAGGGACATTTAAATTCTACCTAAAATGGATAAACAAACTGCAAATTTGTTATATATTCCTACATGTCAATACACTGATACATCGATAAATGATCATCAGATAATCTCTAATTCATCACAGAAATGGTCATTATGTTACCAACAGCCCTAAAAAAAATCACAACATCTGTAGGTTGTTAGGAAGTGTCCCTCTTCAGGTGATAAAGGTTTATCAAACTCTGTGAATAATAATTCCAATCTATATTAAAGAGTATGCAAACTTAAGGTCAGCATCGTAGGTCTTTCTTTTCTAATGAAGAAGATGAACATAGATGAATTCATTCTTGAATTATTTATTTTATTAATAATTTCTTAATTTTACTTTATGATTTATTCTTCAGGCTACTTTGATTGCTGAGATGGGATATTTCATATATTTTTTAATGAGATTTGAATTGCAATGTTTATTCTTAATCTGAATAATTATATGATTCTTTATTGTTATTGTACAAGGGTTGAACTTGCCCCAAAGGAGGGTCAGACTTGCCCCGACACGGGGCAAGTTCGATCACTTATAATACTTCCTTTGGAGGAGGTGCTGTCATGCTCCTTATATATCTTACAGTGTTTTGCTCTTACGATAAGAGTGGTACAGCAACAACAAGTGTACTTCTTGATTTTCATACCCGTGTCTTTAATACTTTCTTGGTAATATGGTTTTATCAGAAAAGTGGTCGAACTAGCCCCGGCCTCCCCTATTGATGACGACTATGTATATATGTAGGTAGTTACACGCTGCGAATAGTATAACGGCTTTTTATTCTATCATTCTATATTACCTTAAAAGGCTTCAAGAGGGTGTCATTTCCTGTTGCCTGATTCAGTAGTGAATGTTCTCAGTGAAATTAGGCCTGATCAAAGTCGTTCATTGATCTCGATAGAAAGTCAATGTCACTGTCAGTTCGTGTGTCCTTAAATAATTATATAGTTGCTTGAAGAATTGGGTCTTGAATAAGAGGGTAATCTATCAAACCTTTTAACTTAACCTTGTTAATTCAGTTGTATGTCCGAGAGATAATTGTCATGTTTCCATTTCACCCTAGCTATTCGAGATTTAAGGATAAGCAGACAATATGATAACTTCATTTTTGTCTTAAAAAATACTACTCAATACTGTATGAGATCAAACAAGTCCATAGTTACTGATACACAACGCAACTTCTGGAAGAGAAGATATCTTACAGGAATTATGCTATCAAAGCTTAGTCTGGTACACATGAACGCGTCTTGTATGAGAGCAAAACGAATTTAACAAGCTGTTTGTCCGAGAAATGAAATGGTGATAGTTTTCATTCCACCTTAGCTATTTGCTCGATCTTAATGGATAAACAAAAGTTTTTATCAGCGAAAATTAGTTTTCACCAATACTGCGCAATACCGATAAAGTACGTGACTTCTGGAAGAGAAAATATCAAAAGTCTTTCAGGAATTATGATATCACTTACGACGAACTTTTGAAGTCACGTACGCTGTCAGTTGAGAAGCACTTTCCATTTTGACAAGTGAGCTTTTCGGAAAGCGACGAATGTTGTTGGAAACGTTCCACGTACTGTCATGTTTAGATATGATGAATGCTTCATTTTCATACCCTGTCTTAACATCCTAATGTAATTGTTTAAATATGAGAAATGTTTATGTTTATACCCTGTCTTAACATCCCAATGTCATATTTACGTATGATAAATGTTTAGTTTTCAGACCCTGTCTAAAAGTTTAATTGTCATGTTTGAATATGAAACATCCTAGTTTTATACAGCCTAAACGTTTCATTGTCATGTTTGAATATGAAACATCTTAGTTTTATACCGCCTAAACGTTTCATTGTCATGTTTGAATATGAAACATCTTAGTTTTATACCGCCTAAACGTTTCATTGTCATGTTTGAATATGAAACATCTTAGTTTTATACCGCCTAAACGTCTCATTGTCATGTTTGAATATGAAACATCTTAGTATTATACCGCCTAAACGTTTCATTGTCATGTTTGAATAAGAAACATCTTAGTTTTATACCCCCTAAACGTCTCATTGTCATGTTTGAATATGAAACATCTTAGTTTTATACCGCCTAAACGTCTCATTGTCATGTTTGAATATGAAACATCTTAGTTTTATACCGCCTAAACGTTTCATTGTCGTGTTTGAATATGAAACATCTTAGTTTTATACCGCCTAAACGTTTCATTGTCATGTTTGAATATGAAACATCTTAGTTTTATACCGCCTAAACGTTTCATTGTCATGTTTGAATATAAAACATCTTATTTTTATACCGCCTTAACGTTTCATTGTCATGTTTGAATATGAAACATCTTAGTTTTATACAGCCTAAACGTTTCATTGTCATGTTTGAATATGAAACATCTTAGTTTTATACCGCCTAAACGTTTCATTGTCATGTTTGAATATGAAACATCTTAGTTTTATACCGCCTTAACGTTTCATTGTCATGTTTAAATATGATAAATGTTGTTTTTTCTTCACAATCTATTTGATACCTAATTGTGTTGTCTAAATTATTAAAACATTTTCCTAAAAATTGTTACCCATCTTGTTAAGCTTACGAGTCATCCAATAATTGTTTTGGGGGCAAAACTCGTTACAAATAGGATTATCAATGTAAAATCTCTCATATGTGTATCGTATCATTGACAATGACCAAATTCATTCGAAAATTTATCAAAGGTTTATGAAAAAACTGTAACTTTTAAACAAATTATTAGTTAAAGTTTTCAATCGAAAAACATTATATATTTTTATATATCATTAATTTTATCTATATAAGCTAACGTAAAAACTGTTATGGTTTAACAAAATGAAGTACAGGCATATTTCAGAAACATCAGTGCAAGGGTAGCAGGCAGTTTAGGTATATTTCCAAATGATAAAAATTTAATAACATTGACAATAAAGAAATGGTTGTATTCTGAAGTATGTCCGATTGCTTTTACAAGACTTACTATCGATTCTAGCTCATGTAATACAAATATTGGCTTTCTTTTCGTTAAAGCCATAGGCAAAACTTACTAAACTGATAAATGTTATATATGTATGATCTATAAAACTTTATTAAACAATTTGGCCCAAACGTGTTTTCATTTATCAATAAACGGTTATGTTTTTGTACAAACGATCGGGTTATTTGGGGTTAGATCTAGAATTCATTTCTCATTTGAAATAAATTGAAATGTCCCTAGAATGATCAGCGTTCTATCTCGGACACTTTATTGAAGACATTTGATTTCAGCTAATGATAGCAGAATGCCCCAAACCAACATTGACTGTAATGAAATAGGATGATAGAAATGGATTTACCGAAGGCAGCGTCATTAAGCTAGTTGGTACTTACGTCGTGTACTGTTATTTACTAATTAGGTGAAGACTATTAGTGAAATAAATGGGTCGTCCAACGAAAGTCTCTTGTCCTAATGATTACAACTGCGCAACTGGATGATAATCAATCGACAATTGGAGGAAGTTTGAAACTACAGGTGTTTCTTGTATATTCTCAAGTGAGTTATATCTGCGTATCATCTGTAAATAGTTAAAAGCTCGAATAACTAAGGGCGTTGATTATCGAAACTTGATATTTGATCAAACATAATGTAAAGTTGTGCCTTTTTGACCGTTTCCGAAGGAAGCGCAACTTGTTTTCGGACCAGAACTAAGAAACGATAAACCAGAACGATGGCCTTTATCGTTTACAAAAGCCAAATTTTAACAACCAAAATGCATGCAGACTTGGCATATGACCTAGTTTTGCTAAAAAAATCCTACATGTTAAAACATCACAATGATGTCCACATCTAAAACAGATGTGTTCCTGGTCAAATTACTCACCCAGAGAGGATATACATTTTATTGACTATCAACGATATATGGGCATCTATTTGGCCAAAAAAGTGTCTTTTACAAATTACTCTTCCCGGTTCTGAGCTATCAAGCCTACTGGAGCATTGATGAGAATATGCTAGTGTCTGACTAATGAGTTCCGCTGTGTCGGTTTATTTTACGTTATTTCCATAATGGCGTGTTCTTGCTCTATCAACTTCACTTCCACTTCTGTCAAATGTCCATCAATGACGATTCACTTGATTTGTGTGTGTCTTTTAGCAGCATGGGGGTTTCCTGTCACAGTCTGCCTCTCAAGGTCGTGATTTTCTTTTGTAATTATTCATATTTTGCAATCAATGCTCTTCTCATATACTGTCACTTTCATCCTAATAATTCAATCATAACCTTTCATTCTTATATGCCTATATGCGCTTTGAGCATGCACCTTGTGTATGGACATTGCGCTATACATATATTTATTATTACATGCGTTCATTCTATTCTATTCTATTCTATTTGGCAACACGAAGATGCAAGTTTAAATGTCAATTTTTAATTTGTCAACAAGTAAGGGTAACCGTCAAAACCGCGAAAGGTACACGAATATTGTAGTTGCTGGCGAATTAGAATCACAAAAAGACATACTTAAGAGACAACATTTCCCTTAAAAATAAAACATAAAGAATAAAATTAAAAAGAACAAATGAAAAGTTTTAGAAAAAAATAAAACTTTTCAGAGCACCAATTATAGCAAAACGTTTGAAGGGGGCTTATCAAGGCCTAATCTAGAGGTTAAGCACGTACTTCTTTTATTTTCGGATTCAAAACGTGCTACCTTGAAAAGTGTAAGATGTTTAAAAGAATAGAAAACTTTGAAACTTCATGCGAAATCAAGTCACGTACTTGTATTGAATCATCCAGGAAATAAAAGTTTACAGCAAGTCACTATATTTCACTCTGTGTTTGATTAACAATGAGAATTTTCTGGGTGTAAAATTCTAAATGAGTACACAGAAAGGCTGAAATCGGATCTGTATATACGAAAGCGGATATGGTTAATGAATACAAGAAGACTGATTTGACCATAGTGTGACTGCCCAGGATCTAAACATGTTTTTTTAAATATATTTTCTATTTTTTCCCCAACACCACATTTATTATATACATACATTAAGCATTAATATGAAATCTTCAGAAGGCTGAGAAAGATATTCATGGTTTACATCAGCTAATAACCTGACACAGTTACCTTAGATCAGAGTTGAAATATAATTGTTCATGGTCAGAAAAACATTTTCATTGGTTCTTGTATTTTTATATAACCTAAATATTTGACATAATCATTGAACTATCAACGTTTGAAAAGAATTTAGGGAAGGAATATAATTTTGCTGGAATTACATTTGAAAATTCCATGTAATAAGCATGCTTATCCTATTAGTATGTTGGTTACTAGTTACGACAGAAGATATGTGCATGCAACGTGTTCTGTAATAAATCTTATATCGATCAGGTCATGCTGCTATTAGTTAAATCTTGTTTGTTTGTTTATTTCAGATAGAAAACATGTCAGCCAGTCTAGCTGGTTTGTATACTTTTAGATAAACTGAAATAAGTGATTACAAATTGTAGGCTTGTCATATATTTTGAACACAATAACATAGAACTCTGTTTCTATTGGAAATATAAGTATCTATGACGATGCTCCATTTGTTTGTTTTTTGGAAAACAAATACATATTGATATCCTTTCGAGTGTCAATAATAATACCGTTACCATGGAACCGAAAGCCATCTGTCAGTTACAGCCAACATGGTCAGTAATGGCGTGGTTATGTCGGAGATAGGAGGATTCCCGGAAGCGGAAGTGTGAATCAATTCTCGAGCTTTCGTCGAGGAGATTGTTCAGTATCATGAACAAAACTTTTATGAAGTATAAATCGGTTATCAAGGGTTCTTTGAGTTTGGTTCATCGGGTAAGGACATTGCTTCTCTATTGATTCAAGAAGTATTTCAAAAGTTATAACCTAATCAATCCCGCTTTCAACGGATGGTTGATACATTTTTGAAAGTATCAATCCCGCCAGGGGCTCGGCAACTGTGTTTGCAGTAGAGAGCTGTTCTACAAGCAGTCAGGTTTGGGTGCAATGCTACACTGAATTTCAGTGCAGTACCACCCATGGTTTGCTAGTTCCAGTCGATGCTCGCAGGTTTCGCCGCAATACATAGCCACAATAGTGTTGCGGGCTTTCTCCCTGCAATATTACTAGCAGCCGCGATATGAAATACTCTTGAAACCGCCTTAAGCACCATATCACATGACACATAAAAGTATCAAATCATTTATACAATGGTATTCATTGTTATCGATGGATTCAATAAATACAAATTTCTTTTTATAAAATGCTAAAAACAATATCTATCATTTGTAGCCTATAATTCATAATGGTCTGAGGATGAAACTTTGGGTAAGTCTGGGTAATTCCGTTCACGGGGGCAATTCCGCTCGATAACATTGAATCATTACATTTGTGTTGTGTTTTTGTATACTTAGCATATTTCACAACTGCGTTCCAATAAGTTGTAATTTAGACATCCAATTAAATACAATATACTCTTTATTGTTTTAATCTGAATAATTCAAGAAAACGAAAGTTTGGATTTCCCACGTCTCCTTTTCGCCATGCCTTATAGGATTGACAGCTGTTAGATGTTGGCAGTCAGTCAAACACAGTCGGCACTAACTAACATCAACATAAGTGGTGCTTAATGTTTAAATGAGCAACAAAATACTTCAAGATATCCTTTGCGATGTGTCTTTCATGCTGTATTTTTATTTTATTTCATAAAATATCAATCTATTGAATGTGAGCGGAAATATCTAGTCTCCATTAATTTTGACGAAACGTGTTAGTAGGCCGCTCACAATAACATATGACGTCATTATTTTCTTGCAAATAAACCAAATGAATAAATAAACGTTCAAGATATCATTATAAATTGCAAGAAAATTTCGAATTTTTCAGTAAAAATCATAATAGTTTCTCATCATATTTTCGTAATAACTCAATTTTATATAACCGAATGAACTGAAATAGATAGATCAAATAGACAATGGATCTAATAAACTTACCAATTCAACTTGCATCAGACTCTTTAAGATGAGTGTTCAATTTAAATTAATGTCAAAAGCTCACATTCAACGTTAAAACAATGGTCTATGCTTGAAGGTAATACATGTCCTTCAATTATTTTTGATAAAAAAAAGTGCGCTGACCGTTAAACAAAAATCCTGCATTTGCAATTTTCCAAAAATGTTTATATGAACTGAAAGATTATTTGTTTAAGAATTGTTACGTGATGAATTGTTAGACCTACATAGGAATGGTCACACATTTAAGCATCACTTATTATCATAAATTCGAGCTTGGAATGATTTGGAAATTTGACATCTTTGTATTATTTACATATATTCTTATAAGCTTCAGAGTAGGCTTAGACTAGGCCTACATTCATCATTCTCGAAGTTAGTTTTGAAAATGTGTCAAGCATTTTAAATCTCAATTTTTTTAAACATGTTGGTAAATGGTCGAATTCAAAAGAAAAAGTTATAATACACAAAATATTCAGATTGATACAGAAACGGTTTATAATAAAATATTAATGGATACCCTCTATGATGTAAGAAACGTATTATTTTGGTACTGAGAGAAATTACCCACAGGAATGGGCGGAAATAACCCCCTATAGGGCCTACTGGTTGGAATTAACCTACTCGTGAACTACGACGTTATTGCCCTCATTATTATCCTATTACGGATGGTATTTTAACTAGTAAAAAGTTTCTATTTATGATGTTAAAATACTTTTTGTTCTGGTTGAATTAAAATATTTGTTCTGTAGCTAATAGTTTTGTTTTTGTTCTGTATGAGATCGCGTCCAAAAGTGAGCGGAAATGACTCCACCTATACACTATCGGAAGTAATCATTTCTTTATACGGTAATATGAATTTATATTTAACGAGAGAGTTATCAGTTGATATAATTTGAAATGGGGTAAATATTTTAAATCCTCAACAATATGAGGCATCTTTTGTCTACGGGACTTTATTCGCTATTTAGTAAGCGTAGTACACGAACTAATTAGCAGACAGATTTTATTCCGTAATGTGGGCCGTGTGGCCTATGTTACAATGAAGTTTACAATATTAATTAATTTGGTCACGTGATTCTTAATCTAAATAATTTACAAAGGTATACAGAGGTTAACTTGATAACATTTTCATTTTGACAATTTAAAATACCTTTTAGAGAAAGACAACCTGCATATACATCTTGCATTTGTTTCAAATAATGCGCTCCTAAAATCTGGTACCGATCACAGATAAAAAAAAAGTGATGTTCATTTTCTATAGCGCCCTTATTGCAATATTGACAAACACTTTTTGTGACATCTTGTTGATTTTTACGTAAAATTGTACATTAAAATTATGCAAACTTATTCTCTCTTCTGAGGGATCTATCCTGCAAAGATACAATATATTATATACAATAATTAGCTTACTAGATTCTAATCCATTTAGTAAGCTCACTAAAAATAGAAATTCGATTGCCTAAGCTTACTAAATAGCGATTTAAGTCCCGTTTGGCTTCCCATAGATTTTCTACAGGAAGTTAGAGGTGCGCAGACCATTTGCGTGGAAAATATTTTGAACTATCGCGGGCCACGCACTTGTGTATTCCTCCGCAATAAAAACATATAGAACTAGAAAATTTGCTTTTTTACTCTTAATCAGACCCTATGGTTCATCGAAATGGGTTTTTTCACGACAAACCGTTTTTGCACTTTATATTTATGATTTTTAGTATAAGACCAAAGCGTACTTGAAGAGACTATTTTGAGGCTTTTCATATCCGGTTGGTAGTTATCCGTTTAGTGTCGTCTGCTTCAGTCAACATAAACAACTGGGATTCAAAGAGTCACGCCAAACTAAAAAACGATGCCAAAACAGAAAAAAACTGTCGACCAAGATGCCGTTAGTAGCAAAACAAAGACATTCGATGACTGCGAACCTGGTTCTCCTCATAGTATGGATAGCAGCCCGATAAGAGGTGAGAAAAATAGAAACATATTCTAAATCATCTTCAAATCAAAATCCAATGATCTTTGCAGTCGACATTCCAGTTTCATGTTGCGATAAAACTATCGGTTTTGCCTTGACATTTTATCGACATGAGTATTTAATGTTCAGGAGGAGCTAAAGGCTTGAAAGAAAAATGCGAGCAATACATTACTGACAATCTACTATCATAGAAATTCGAAAAAGAAACAATGGAATTGGACTTTTCAGTTTTGTATGAAAAAGTGGTCAGTTCGACTGAAACTGAGTTGCTCTATCATTTTTTCTATAAAAAAAAAGAATCAAACGGTTTAACTTACTCCACTCTGCAAATAATTATAATTCTGGAATACAGCATCTCTAGAATATCTAGTATCAGGTTAGTTTAACCCAGTTTCAGACTCGCTGATCATGAGTAGTAGCCTGAGTGGTTATATCATAAAAGACGCTGCCATAAATTCTCATTGTTATCACTCATCTATAAATGATTATGGAATTTAATGAAAAAATGTAAGTTATAATAGACTTCTTACACATCTATGATCTTTATTTCCTCTTGCATTATATTAACAGCTGATGAGACACCAATTATATCTCGTGGGAAGAAAAGACAAACAGAAGGGGATGGAGAAGAATTTGGGTATGATTAACTGATGATCAGTGATTGAAAGTTTTTTCTAACCTACATAAATTATTCTTTATTCAATGCAAATACAGAAATCCTCAGGTTGCTATAGTTTTTCAGAGGTATTATTTATTGTTACTCTAGCTTTTGAACGCATTTTCTTAAGATCTAAATTTGAATTCTTTCCTTGACAATTTCCTTGGAAGGCCTTAGGGCCGCACACTTTTTCATCTTACATTTATCTTCATTCAATCTGAACAAGAATAGTCTTCATTCAATCTGAACAAGGATAGTTGTTGAAAGTTTCTGATCTGTTTTCATTTACTAAACTCTCAGGCAAAAGGATTTTTGATTTGCGTAGATATTAAAAGACTAAAATGACTTGTATTTTGTTTCATGATTATGATAATTATAATATTTGGGCATATAGATTATAGTGACATGAGTTGGAGGCTTAGAACTTAGTTTTATCAAAAGGAACTGATTCTTATATTGATATTGCAATACCTTCTTATTTTTTTCACAGACAGGAGATGCAGAAAATGTTGGAATGTTTTGGAGGTAAGTTTTAAGTTAAACACTAACAGGAAACAGGTGATCATTCTCATCTCAATTTTGCCTATTTTGTAAGCATCATGATTCATAAATTTACAATTTTTTCAAATACTGAGTGACTATTTTTGTCAGTCTTAATGCATAATGAGCATGACATCTTGATTCTTTATAAAAAAAAATGAGACAAATGACCAAACAATTTATACTATGAAAATTTTACATTCTTGCAATATGAAGCGCCAGACTAATGAGTCGATGACATCACAATGCATAATGATCCCACCGCCAATGATTTGAAGCTTAGAGATATAAAGATACAAATAAAATGTCTCCTATCAATGCTGTCATATTTTCTTATTAATTTATGATTCTCTTCAATGAGATTTTCTATAATATCAATTTAAATACAATAATTTAATGTAGGGCTTTTTATAATTCATGATGTACCTGAACTTTCATGATTTGAGTTTTAAATCATACAATTGTTTTGCAAATTGGTTATTTTTCTTTTGAACGAATCGTTAACATTATAATGAAGTTTGATTCATGTTTATACTTTTAGCTGACATTTCCAAAACGCTTGTTGCCAAGAGAAGGAGACTTGAACAATTGACACAGTCATCCCTGAGAAACAGCAACAAGAAAGTTGAAGATATTTGGAAAGGTCAACAAGTAGAAAGGTAACTATTTTCATATATAGGGTTCTGTATGTGTATTATTCAACTACACATTATATAATTTTAAATAAATTAATTTACAATTAAAGATATGGCTTGTTTTATGGTTTGAAGGAATTGATTACAAGACAAATAAGAAGATTGGGGCATTTTACAAGAGCTTCACTCATTTTGATGAAACTAGTGTCATAATCAGTCTTGACTTTAGCACATGAATCTTTTAGATGATAATAAAAAGATTTCTATAAACTGATAGTTTGAATTGATGTATCTCCCTCTCTCGCTTTTAATTTTATATAGTTGAAAACAAAATGTATTCACAAAACTTATATTACTGTTGAAATGAGTTGTTGTTTAGCTCTGCTTGGGCAATATTGCAGCCATTAGCAATATAACTTCAGGAATTTGTCTACAACTTACATATTCTATTTGTCATTATTTATTTTTCTCTGTGCAGACATAAGCTTCAAGATGAGTACACCCGTCAGGTCGGATCAGTTTTCACACAGTGGGAGCAAGATGTGGAGAAAACAAAGGAACAGGAGGAGAAGCTAACTGTATGTCACTAAAAAATATCAAGATTTGTTATAATATAACTGATAAGGAATGAGTTATTTTTGGATGTTTAATTAATGCGATAGTCAGTTTGGTTCAACTTCAAATCAGAGTTTTTAAAGTCAAGGGAGAGACATTGCTAGAATTCTTAAAACCTTTATCAATAATTTAGCAAGACATGTAAATTTGCATTAATTTGTTACTTTTCTGAGATAGTCTCAACAAAATTTTATTACAATTTTATATTCAGATTTTTTTAAAGATTAATTATTACAAGCAATTGTTTGGAACCTGCAAAACCTTTTGCTTTTTTAGATCTTCACAATAATGAGTTAAGTAAACAATCATCATCGGCAGCACTGTGATTGAGAATACCAACGAGGGTCTTATTTAAACTATTCCACATTGTTTTCTTAGTAATCTTTTCAGAAATATGTTAACAAGGTTTTTGTTGTATAAGTGTGAATGTACCTAATCAGTTTTGTATTATAAGATTTGAAAACTTAACTATGGAACTTAATATTTTTTCAGAATCTCTTCAAGCAGCAACAGAAACTGTTTCAACAAGCAAGGATTGTGCAGAGTCAGAGACTAAAAACTTTGAAACAGCTCCATGAACAATTTTCCAAAGTGAGTCACTCATTTTCATCAAACTTACAGAACAAACTTATTGATAATTTTTCTTTATCCTTATCGTTATAAGATTGTTTAAATCAAAGTACGTTTATTTCTAAAATAGCATTTAAACTAAATTTTTTGGATAGTATTAAATGTCAATAGATAACAATAATAATAGATCATATGTTTTTACTTCAAGTAAATTGAAGTAATAGGTACATTATGTAGTATTGTTGTTAACTGTTACTTAATCTATAATAATTACGGTTAAGGATTATGTAAATATTTGGGGAAATATCTCACAATATATACATTTTCTTTGTATTAGGTTTTGCAATTACCTAAATGTCATAAATAGCTAGTTTATAAATTACTGATAGATCAAGTTACGGAAACTTGGTCAGATTTAAAGGCACTGTTCTGAATAATATGTTCTCTTATTGCAGGGTTTGGAGGAACTGGACAAGTGTCACTTGACCCAACACAGCAATGTCCAGAGTGAACTGAAGAAAGAGATGGCATTGCTTCAGAAGAAACTACTCATGGATACAGTAAGTTCTCTAAACAAGATTTTGAAGGGTTAATGGTTCAAAATCAAAAATTGCCTCATTAACAGGACATAACAGGACATTATATTATTTTAGAATAAACTACGTAGTTGAGCTTGATCATGCTGTCATTTCTTATAGTCAATGATAGGGGGGTTCTTAAAATAATCTTTTGATAATTTGTCAGTAAGAAAAAGACTTGCATTTAAAATATTCAAATGCATTTTTGATGTGGTAACAGTAGCAGGCCCGTAGCAAGCGGGGGGGCCTAGGGGGGCCTGGCCCCCCCACTAATTCTAGGGGAAAAAATTTTGTAACAGAAATTTACAGACTATCAAAATTCAAGCCCCCCGAATTTGGAATTCAGCCCCATACAACCATACAATCCATAAAATGAGCACGTAAACCCCCCCCCCCCCCCCCCCCCCCCCCCCCCCACCCCCACTGAGTATAAAAGTTATAAATCTCGGCCCCCCCACTGAGCAAGGCAAATTATTTTCAGAAAAGTCTCTGCCCTCAGGAAATTCCACCTCCCACTGAGCAGAGAATTTCTAAATCTCGGCCCCCCCACAACTGAAATTGGTGCTACGGGCCTGGGTAGTTCAAAACAAAATTCATTAGATAGTCAGTAACATTACAAGAAACATTTGACGATATATATATATATATTTATCTTTGTATTGTCATGGAATTAAAAAAATTAATTATATATGATGTAGAAAAAATATATATCTTTCTTCACTGTAAGCCTTAAAATATTTCAGTATGATTGTAAATTTATGCTAGTAGAACTAGAAATATGTTAATATCATAATAATATTATCATTTCATCAAAATATAGAATTTAAGTATCTGTGATTTTCTTCCAGCAACAACAAGAGATGGCAAGTGTCAGAAAATCCCTCCAAACCATGCTGTTCTGAAAAACTGAGAATAAACTGATATAAGCATCACATACGTGAATGATGACTGCAAAGCAATCTATTGATTGTAATACCCTTTATTTATTAGTCAGCTTGTTATAAAAGATTATGTGTATTCGATTTTTGTGTGAATGTATTTATGAATAACTATTACTGTTTCCCATGTTTAAATAAACTAGTTGAGTTTTATAATGTCTTGTGTCATATAACCATTTCTAAAGAAACAGAATATTAACATATATATAAAAGGGGTCGAAATTAGTCCTATTGGGGTACTAGCCATTCGGACTAGTGCATTCCTGTGAGCACTAGCCCAAAGATATTCCGACTAGCCAAATACACCAATATAAACATATTTTTTATACCCCCGCTACGACGTAGTCGGGGGTATATAGCGCTCCGCGTGTCCGTCCGTGCGTCCGTCCGTGCGTCCGTCCGAAATCGTTTCCGGAGCATTACTCAAAAACTATACCACTTAGAAACTTCAAATTTGGTATGGAACTAGCCTATATGGTGCTGTGGTGCCTTTTAGGGGTTTCAGCTCAATGGTCCAAATAATTTTAGAAATTTTGACCAAAAACGGTCCCATTTTTGGACTTTGTCTCGTTTCCGGAGCATAACTGAAAAACTATACCACTTAGAAATTTCAAATTTGGTATGGAAGTAGCCTATAGGGTGCTGTGGTGCCTTTTAGGGGTTTCAGCTCAATGGTCCAAATAATTTTTGAAATTTTGACCAAAAACGGTCCCATTTTTGGACTTTGTCTCGTTTCCGGAGCATAACTGAAAAACTATACCACTTAGAAACTTCAAATTTGGTATGGAAGTAGCCTATAGGGTGCTGTGGTGCCTTTTAGGGGTTTCAGCTCAATGGTCCAAATAATTTTTGAAATTTTGACCAAAAACGGTCCCATTTTTGGACTTTGTCTCGTTTCCGGAGCATAACTGAAAAACTATACCACTTAGAAACTTCAAATTTGGTATGGAAGTAGCCTATATGGTGCTGTGGTGCCTTTTAGGGGTTTCAGCTAAATGGTCCAAATAATTTTAGAAATTTTTACCAAAAATGGTCCAATTTTTGGACTTTGTCTTGTTTCAGGAGCATTACTAAAAAAATATACCACTTAGAAACTACAAATTTGGTATGGAAGTAGCCTATATGGTGCTGTTGTGCCTTTTAGGGGTTTCAGCTCAATGTTCTGAATAATTTTTTTAATTTTGACTAAAAACGGTCCAATTTTTGGACTTTGTGTTGCATATATAAATACCAAATGACTTCCACACTTCAAATTTGGTATGGAAGTATACAGTCGAACCTCGGATACCCGGACTCCGTATATCCGTAAATCTCACCTTACGGACAAAGATTTTTCAAACAATGTGTCTATATTTCTTAAGAAAAATGACCCAGTTAACCGGACGATCTGCTATCTGGACGATTTTCACCTGTAACCAAAACAAGGTTCGACTGTATAGTGCTGTTGAGCCTTCTAGGGTAATTCCAGGGTTCCCAGAATTTTATTCAAAAACTACATAGCCGGGGATGTTTTGACGTGAAATAGTTGTCAGGGTTGCAAGATCATTGTGTTCAAAGTCATAATCATTCAACGAGTAATTTTCATAAATTTTCAAATTAATGTTACGTGAAGGCGGTCAAACTACAGGCGGGGGTATGTGAGCCGCGCTCACTTTTGCCTTGTTTTTAAATTCAACTAGTCCTTCGAACTAGCCAAGCATCTTTTTCACTAACCATGGGCTACCAGGCTAGTGCTAATTTCGAACCCTGTATATATAGTGCATTTTAAGATTTTGGTCTTTCTTGTCCTTTTGGTAAATGAAAAGGGTTTCTTTACAACCAAACAATGAAATTGTATTTTCATTTCTGAATGACCAACCAACTACTAAAGGTACTTTAAATTTAGAACAATGTATAGTCTCAACTACAGGTAAGCAGGGCTTGTGTTTTCGACTTGAACAATCAGCCACTTCTCCAATTGTTGCCTGATTTCTGTCAATTGTTAATCAAAATTGAGCAAACAAAACAAACCCCTCTTGGAATTGACCCTTTTTTAGATCAACTAGCAGTTAAAATTGTGGAATTTTGAACATCTACGTACACAGTGGAGGGCATGTCATTAAATAAGGAAGGTTGGGTGATTTTGCAAAGGAAATAAATCCAAATAATTGCCAGTTAGTATTAAAAGGGTTCTTCAAGGCATTCAATCTTTACCGTAATAAAGTTTAGAATATAATCTCACAAGTTTACAAAAATGCTATCGTTAAAAGTTTAAATTACAACAATTGAGAAATAAAAGGAAAACACCATCAGAATAATGAAGTTGTTTTCCTGATTTTCTCATCTATTCCACAATCAAGACCATCTTAATTGTAGAAAAACTTATGATGAAAGGTAACTTTCTAAGTTGTCTATTTGGTTTCAAAATTTATATGAATAGAATTTGGTAATTAAAATGTTTTTCCAACAAAACGTTCAGAATGTGATTGAGAACAACGTGGACATTTTATTTCATTCATCTACGATTGAAAAATGTATAATCTAATTTATGGTGACCATCAGATTTGCCTACCTACTTTTTACATTTTACATACATAAATACACACTATTTGACACGCCTTTGAATGAACTATGTTTTTGCAATATTCAAGTAAATTTATTTTATTATTTTTGAATTTTCTGATTAAAACGATAAATTAATATTTTAAAAGTTTGTCTGATTTAAGATTTGGAATAATTAGTAAAAGGATAAAAATAAGACTCACAGCTCACAAGATTAAGTTTCTAAAGCTTAGTTCTGAGCCAAATAAGAACAATAAAAAATCCTGAGTGGCATTCATTGCAAATATTTTAGTTTAACAAGAAAATACTTGTCTGTGTTTGGACGGTTGTCCTGCCAACCAACAACAGGTGCGTGTTGATAAATGGGAGTTACCTCCCCGGAAATGTGAATGCACATGTTTGTTTAGAAATGGCGGCCACAACAGCAGAGAAGGCCCAAGCGATTATCGAAGACTCGACGTTGGTTGAAGAGGTAAGTAAACTGTAAATACACACGCACCTGTACAATATGACATGTCAATTTTATATCTACGGTGACTACGTCTCTGATTTGGGATCTGGTCAAATGGGCCGAAGGATGAAAGTCCGAGTGAAAAAGTCAAAAGGGCCGTAGTAAATAGATCTAGTCATAAGGGCGGAATGTCAAAAGGGCCGAGAACTGCATAGTCAAAAGGGCCGAAAGAAAAAGGAAAAAGGGCCGAACCCAAAATATACATTCTCAAATGTTAGTTGGCCCCTAAGACCCATAACAAAAAACTGAATGACTGCTTCTAACAGTCTAAATGCCTTTTGAGATCTCTATGTTGTGACTAACTTATATATATTAAGATTTTGAATGAAATTGGTGTGAGAAAAAAATTCTAGAACACAAAAGAGGTCTATCCAGTTGCAATACAACTGATAGAAAACCGGACAAGATAACTTTCTTAATGTATATGGTTCAATTAAAACTTACTTTTAATTATATGATCAGCGATGAAATACTGGGTTTTATCAGTGGAATAAACTGTCTATCAGGCAACAGTAATGATATATTATATTTTCTCTATGACCAGTGACAAAATATTATTCCGTCACTAGTACTTCCCCCAACTATCAACTTTACCAAGGCAAAGACACTAGATGAAATAAACCTTGTATTTAGAAATCTACATTAAGTATCCTCTATATAATCAAAACTTTTTTTTTATCACTTTATTTCTTTTTCATGGGTACAGCGGCTTTTCATTTCACCATTAATAAAATGTTTGGTACAATAAATGCAATTGATAATGGATTATGTATCTACATAAATAGATTGTGGCAAGATGACCAAAATGAGATAAATGAATCGTATTTACATTGCGAGTAGGCGTTGGATTTATGCAAATGGTAATTGTATCTTAATTTCGGCTTGAGTCCATCAAGGGAAGGTAATATATTTGAAAATTTTCGTGAGTATAAATATTCTTTTGTCAGCGTGAAAATCAAATTGAGAACGTTATTTCTTCTTTCTAAAATTTGTTATTGAAAGGAGTTCCTTCTTTAACGTTCTTCTTCCCATGCCAAATTGAAAAAAAGTCTTTTCACTCTTGAAAAACAACCCTTGCAGCAGCATTAGAACCACCCTTCTCTTTAAACAATTGCACAGCCGATGTTCTTGAGATAGAGAGGGTATTATTTTCCTTCAATGTCAGGAGTTAATCTGGTTTGTTCACAATAGAGAGAAGAAGAAGAAAAGAGAAGAAAAATATTTTAATTAAGTGTCACACAGCGTACATAAATAGAAAAAAGATCTCTGTGCAGTCAATATCCATTCATTAAGATGACCAGCTATATATACTGCTGTGTCTCACAGACTCAGTTGAAAGAAGTAGGAAACATATTTGAAGTATACTCCCTTACATGGAAAATAGGACTCACTTGAGTAGTAAATTGAGAAAATGGTTTGAGGATTATTGGGCGGCCATTTGTTAAAACCATTTTTACGAAAATAATGTGTCAAACAAAGTGTAATTTTGTTTTGTATGGCCTAGTTTGCTATGGACACACATTCACCCACATACATTGTAAGAACTAAGAACTACCTAAGATGCTTTCATTGCATGTTCCTTATTAGACTTAGTTACTTTATGAAATGATATAAACATTTATATGTTTGCTCTTACAGATTTGTCCAACCTGCTTTTGCAACTTTTTTGGCTTACTTGACTATATATAACCTTTAATCAAAAATATTTATGGCAATAGAGTTAACTTTTTAAACATTCCTTATTGAAAACATCAATAAGAAATGATTATATAATGAATTCTTTTGGAATATTCTTTTATTGAAGACATCATTGAGAAAAGAATAAATTCTTTTGGAATATTCTTTTATTGAAGACATCATTGAGAAATGCAACTATTTTCAGGAACTATGGGAGGAGTTGGAGAGAGAGGAGATTCCGGCGGAGATACGAGAGGCGAGACTGGTGGCGCTGAAGAAACAGGCCCAGGACTACTCTGGTCTTAAGGACAAGGCACACGGAACTTACTCGTGAGTTGTTGCTTATGCTTATTCGGAGTAATTCCAGCCTGTGTGTATTTGATTATATGCTAGATTCAAAACTTTTCTAAAAGTTTACTTGCCTCAGCCTTTTTGGATATATATATATATATACAATACAAAAGTTTATTAGCTGGTAAAAGACCTCTGAATATAGTAAAATAGTAATATTTAAATTAATTTTCTGCTATGAATACGGTCACTATACAAGATTATGGTTTGATTTCAGAACATTTTAGATTTTAAACTGAAACAAACAAGGTGGTGTAGGTCTGCATATTTGTCGTGTTGTTCCTAGGTGAACAGCTGAGGGGGTCATTTTGGCCTATTCTGATCTCCTGGGACACATTGCAATGGTTAAAGTATCCTACTTCTCAAAATGTTTAGGGGATATCAGGCTAAAAGGGTACCCCATCTAAATCATCATGTACCCCATCAGGTAGTGGTTTGCAGTTTTGAGTTTGGGTTTTGATCTTAAAGTGATAAAAAGAAAAGAAAGGAAAGATTGACTTCAGAGTTCAGAGTTCTCATTACTGTAACCCCATTACGCTACCTTTTGAGCGATATGTTTGTTAGTCATTTCCAGCAATCAAAATAGCGAAAAATAACTTTTCAGTCTTCAAAATTAAACATTCAGAAAGCATCTGAGGTCTCTTCATGTTCAGCTGTTTTTAACTCTCTAGTTTTGTGAAATACTTGTTTTGATCTTAATTTGCTTAATTCGTGTGAGGAGAAGTTGAGTGGGAAGGTTCCATACAAGAAAGACTGGAGTTCAATTTTGTTAAACCTCCATGTCTTTTTGCAGAGTCTATTCCAAAACCAGTTGGCATTTGAAACTCATTTTGGGGAATATCATCTTTGTTCCATCGAGATTGATAACTGTTTATTTCAGTATAGACCTGAAAGGATGTCCCAATTCCAATTCATGGTTTCATTTAATTGATAGGAAGTTTTTAATTAAGAAATAAATCAATTGATGGCTGACCTCCTGTGTAGACTGACATATCATAAGTACCGATCGTAAGAGGGATGATTTAACTCAAGACTTTCTAAAATAGCTCAGCATGTGAATAAATTGTAAATGATAAAGAAAAACAAAATACTGTGTTAACATTCAAGAAATGTTTGTTTCAGTGAATTGTCGGATGAGAAAGAATTCCTCAATTATACTACATCAACTGACAAGTGCATTGTACATTTCTACCATCCTGACTTCCGGAGGTGTGACATAATGCACACTCATCTTGAGGTAAGTGCAACTCGAGTCATAATTTAATTTATTGCGATGATCTAGTTACCCCAAAAAATATATACAGTAGAACTCGGATATAACGAACTCCAAGGGACCAAAGAATTCAGTTCGCTATATCCGGTGTTCGCTATACGCATACAATTTTAATGATATTATATAGGGACGGGACTTGAAAAGTTGTTCGCTATATCCGTGTTTGCTATATCCGTGTTCTACTGTATGTTTAAAAACCTTTATAGAGGCTTTTAAGGTGAAAGGTTAAAAACAATCTGATCCGTAATGACATCTAGTGAATCACCGACAGAGGTCGTGTTCAGCTGACCTATTGCGAATTTTTACAACCTCGGGACAGGAAGTTTATTTTGAACCAATCAAAGGCAGTTTATTTTGAACCAATCAAAGACAGTTTCTTTTGAACCAATCAAAGACAGTTTCTTTGCACTGGGACTACTGTCACATGCTGATGTTTGCAGAAACATTAAAACATTGTTTAGAATAGGAATTTGATGCACAAGAATAGCAGTACACAGTGCTCAACCAGCCCACTTATTATTGGCTGATTTACACGTTTGCGGTTCACTGATAAGGTGTATAATTCGCTAGATCATAGAATCTGGATTTGACTAAAATGCTTCCAAAAATGAACTCTCACTTCTTCTTACTGTTCTTGTGAATGGGGTTGTCAGGATATCGATAGGAAGAATGCTCACTTGGCTCTTTGTTGTCCTGCATCATGACTGTGTATTATAAAAGCCTAATACAGTCTAATTCCTTATTCTGCAAGTCTTGATCTTGGTTGACTGAATTTGAAATGAAAAGCCTTAAAATAAAAAATATATATAACAATGAAGGTGCATGAATTATTATCCCCCGCAACAACGAAGTTGCGGGGGGTATTAAAATGGGTACCGTCCGTCCGTTACACTTTGTGTCCGGCTCATAACTTTCTAACTAATCAACCATTTCAATTCAAATTTGTTATGGACATGAAGAAACATGTAATAATGTGTCATGAGAAACAATTTTCTGAAAATCTACATAAAATATTAGGATTTTGGAGAAAAAGGGGTAAATTTTGTAAGAAATCTGTTACAAGTCCCGTCCGGCTCACAACTTCTAAACTAATAATCTCATATTGATAAAATTTGATATGAAGATACATAATCATATGAAGGTGTGTCATGAATAACAATTTTAAAAATATTTTTATAAAATTTTGCCTTTATTGGCAAAAAATGAGGACTCGATCTGTTGGAAAACTGTTACAAGTCCTGTCCTGCTCACTACTTTTTAATTAATTAATCATCACATATTGATCAAATTTGATATGGAGATACATAATCATATGAAGGTGTGTCATGAAGAACAATTTTGAAAATATTTTTATAGAATTTTGCCTTTTTTGGCCAAAAATGAGGACTCGATCTGTTGGAAAACTGTTACAAGTCCTGTCCTGCTCACTACTTTTTAATTAATTAATCATCACATATTGATTTAATTTGATATGGAGATACATAATCATATGAAGGTGTGTCATGAAGAACAATTTCGAAAATATTTTCATAAAATTTTGCCTTTTTTGGCAAAAAATGAGGACTCTGTTGGAAATCTGTTACAAGTCCTGTCTATCTCACAACTAAACTAATCATCACATTTTTTATCAAATTTGTTATGGAGATACAAAATCATATGAAGGTGTGTCATGAACAATTTTGGAAATATTTTTGTTTAAATATGATCAAATTGATCTTGGAGATCCAAATACATAATACATAAATTCATTTGTTTGATTTTAATTTTGTCAGTTAAGTCGAATTATGCCCAACAGTGAACATAAAGTTGGTATGATTTAGTTTTTTTATTAGAACTGTTTCTTTCATATCCTGGCAAATTTGTGTTAATTTGTGCGACAAAAATTAATCGGCAATATGATAAGGAAAACCTATACATATTGTGCAATTTGCGGGGGATATAGCTCGACCATGTCAGCTGCTTGTTTTACTACATCATGGACTTAATTTCTGTTTTATCCTCTCTGGTCTTTCAGAAACTAGCCAAGAAATACTTTGAGACCAAGTTTGCCCGACTGAATGTTGACATTGCCAAGTTTCTTGTGGAGAAGTTGAAGATCAGAATGCTACCAGCAGTCTACTGTTTTAAGAAAGGCATCGTTGTTGACAGGTACTGCTTTATCATGTGTTATTAATTCTATGTTGTATTTCTGTCTTTTATATGATCTTTACAGGTTGATTGCAGGACATCCTGCTACATCAGCGTATATGTCTTCTAAGGATGCTCGGTATTATCGATATTTCGGTATATTGCAATACAGGAACAATGTGATACAAATCGGTACACACTTCTTAAAATGTCCAATTTATCAAACGTTTTAAAACAAGTTTTTTCCATACAAAATTGTAAAGAAACACAATATGCTCCAACCTATCCCCTGATATCCATCAAGCAAAAACTCTTGTATCGCCATAAATAGCAAGCCAATCAAATGATGACCTTTCTGCGATAGCAGCAAACTGGTTCCAGGGCCTTGTTCTGCATGCTCATAGTATAGTATGATTAAAATCAGCCAATGGTAGTGCTATTAGATAATATTACTCATTTCCCGCTGCACTCTCCTCCTGAGCTTGCATGCAGCATTCTACAAGATTTTCACAAAAGGCATTGCTTGGTAGCAGTGTACGGAATTCAAAATAGCTTGGTAGAAAACAGAATGGCTATAAATAATGTCGAGCAGTTCTAGACTTTTTGCTGGATGTAATCAGGGGATAGGTTGGAGTATAATGCGTAGACATATATGCTGATTTGTATCATGATTGCAGGATAGTTAGAGAAGACATTTGATAGGATGACCTCTTAAATGGTTAGAAAATTTACCTCCGATGTAAAGTAAATGAACCTTTCTGTGTGCTCAGTCATAAGAACTAAAAAATTTGTTGTATTCTGATTTGAGTGAAGCAGCAGTAAAATCTCAGTCCTCTTTCAGGGTTGTTGGTTTCGACGAGCTGGGAAGCAGTGACAACTTCATCACAGAAATCCTCGAGAGTCGACTTGGAAAATCAGGTGCGAAATCTATGACAATCTTTAGTTTAGTTTTCTTCACATCATTCTAAAATCTCTCCACATTCCATATTGAGATATTGTTATGAAGGGTTTGCAATGATGCTAAATATTTTGATTTAGAAAGATCTCTTTCAATTGTGTAAATCAAATTGTCTTTTCATCAGTAATGTAATACTTTTTAGCTCATCAGGACTGAAAGTCCAGATGGGCTTATGGCATGGCCCGTCGTCCGGCGTCCGTCCGTCGTCCGTCCGTCCGTAAACTTTTGACACTTTCGACTTCTCCTCATGAACCATACACATTAGAGAGCTGAAATTTTGTGTACAAGTACCTTAGCATATGGAGATTCTAATTTGTAACTTTGGTGACCCTGTGACCCCAAATAGGGTCACAGGGGTCACAACTTTAAAAACCTATTTTCATCTTCTTCTCCAGTTCCAGAAGGACTAGAGAGTTAAAAATGATATGTGCAGACTCCTTGGCCAATGGGGATTCTAATTTGTAACTTTAGTGACCCTGTGACCCCAAATAGGGTCACAGGGGTCACAACCTTAAATACCTATTTTCATCTTCTTCTCCAGTTCCAAAAGGAGTAGAGAGTTAAAAATTATATGTGCAGACTCCTTAGACAATGGAGATTCTAATTTGTAACTTTGGTGACCCTGTGACCCCAAATAGGGTCACAGGGGTCACAACCTTAAATACCTATTTTCATCTTCTTCTCCAGTTCCAAAAGGAGTAGAGAGTTAAAAATTATATGTGCAGACTCCTTAGACAATGGAGATTCTAATTTGTAACTTTGGTGACCCTGTGACCCCAAATAGGGTCACAGGGGTCACAACCTTAAAAACCTATTTTCATCTTCTTCTCCAGTTCTAAAAGGACTAGAGAGTTAAAAACGATATGTGCAGACTCCTTGGCCAATAGGGATTCTAAATTGTAGATTTCGTGACCCCATGACCCCAAATAGGGTCACAGGGGTCACAACCTTAAAAACCTATTTTCATCTTCTTCTCCAGTTCTAAATGGACTAGAGAGTTGAAAGTGATATGTGCAGACTCCTTGGACAATGGGGATTCTAATTTGTAACTTTGGTGAACCTGTGACCCCAAATAGGGTCACAGGGGTCACAACCTTAAAAACCTATTTTCATCTTCTTCTCCATTACTAAAAGGACTATAGAGTTGAAAATGATATGTGCAGACTCCTTGGCCAATCGGGATTCTTAATTGTAGATTTTGTGACCCCATGACCCCAAATAGGGTCACAGGGGTCACAACCTTAAAAACCAATTCTCATCTTCTTCTCCAGTTCCAAAAGGTCTAGAGAGTTAATATTGATATGTGCAGACTCCTTGGACAATGGGGATTCTAATTTGTAACTTTGGTGACCCTGTGATCTCAAATAGGGTCACAGGGGTCACAACCTTAAATACCTATTTTCATCTTCTTCTCCAGTTCCAGAAGGACTAGAGAGTTAAAAATGATATGTGCAGACTCCTTGGCCAATGGGGATTCTAATTTGTAACTTTAGTGACCCTGTGACCCCAAATAGGGTCACAGGGGTCACAACCTTAAATACCTATTTTCATCTTCTTCTCCAGTTCCAGAAGGACTAGAGAGTTAAAAATGAAATGTGCAGACTCCTTGGCCAATGGGGATTCTAATTTGTAACTTTAGTGACCCTGTGACCCCAAATAGGGTCACAGGGGTCACAACCTTAAATACCTATTTTCATCTTCTTCTCCAGTTCCAAAAGGAGTAGAGAGTTAAAAATTATATGTGCAGACTCCTTAGACAATGGAGATTCTAATTTGTAACTTTGGTGACCCTGTGACCCCAAATAGGGTCACAGGGGTCACAACCTTAAATACCTATTTTCATCTTCTTCTCCAGTTCCAAAAGGAGTAGAGAGTTAAAAATTATATGTGCAGACTCCTTAGACAATGGAGATTCTAATTTGTAACTTTGGTGACCCTGTGACCCCAAATAGGGTCACAGGGGTCACAACCTTAAAAACCTATTTTCATCTTCTTCTCCAGTTCTAAAAGGACTAGAGAGTTAAAAACGATATGTGCAGACTCCTTGGCCAATAGGGATTCTAAATTGTAGATTTCGTGACCCCATGACCCCAAATAGGGTCACAGGGGTCACAACCTTAAAAACCTATTTTCATCTTCTTCTCCAGTTCCAAAAGGAGTAGAGAGTTAAAAATTATATGTGCAGACTCCTTAGACAATGGAGATTCTAATTTGTAACTTTGGTGACCCTGTGACCCCAAATAGGGTCACAGGGGTCACAACCTTAAAAACCTATTTTCATCTTCTTCTCCAGTTCTAAAAGGACTAGAGAGTTGAAAAGATATGTGCAGACTCCTTGGCCAATCGGGATTCTTAATTGTAGATTTCGTGACCCCATGACCCCAAATAGGGTCACAGGGGTCACAACCTTAAAAACCAATTCTCATCTTCTTCTCCAGTTCCAAAAGGTCTAGAGAGTTAATATTGATATGTGCAGACTCCTTGGACAATGGGGATTCTAATTTGTAACTTTGGTGACCCTGTGATCTCAAATAGAGTCACAGGGGTCACAACCTTAAATACCTATTTTCATCTTCTTCTCAAGTTCCAAAAGGTCTAGAGAGCTGAAATTATATGTGCAGACTCCTTGGCCAATGGGGATTCTAAATTGTAGATTTTGTGACCCCATGACCCCAAATAGGGTCACAGGGGTCACAACCTTAAAAACTTATTTTCATCATCATCTTTAGCTCCTAAAGGTCTATTTAGCTGAAAGACTGCATGTAGACTCCTTGGCCAATTGGGATTCTAAACTGTAGGTTTTGTGACCCCATGACCCCAAATAGGGTCACAGGGGTCACAATCTTAAAAACCTATTTTTCTCCATTAGATGACAGTCTAGGGCAAATTTATTTCTCCTTGGATATTTTAGTGTGGACTTCTTTCACTGTCTGATATTGGCGATCTAGAAAGTGTTGAATAATAATACATTTGTTTTGTAATTTTTTTATAGGTTTTCTTGCAATAGGTAACATCAGTTTCATTTTTAGCTCATCTTGCCTGTATAAAGCAAACTTGATATGATGCCTGATGAGCTACAGAGCCAATGGCAATACTTTTTATAATAGGATTTACAACAGCTTTATAATGAATAATAATAGGAATAAAACATCCTTTTTAGGGATATATTATCTATCCAAAAACATGACTCAGAGGCCCTCATTTTTCTATTTAAAGTATTATATATCAAGGTGATTACATATCATTTTCCTTGTTGAGGTTCTTTGGTTTTGTTTTACTCTTTGTGAATGTAGAGGTTGTTTGGTTTTGTTTTACTCTTTGTGAATGTAAACTGTGTGTCCAGTTTTGTATTTACCATCCATGAAATTTGGACATAAAAAAACAAGGCAAAAGTTTACCAGCAGAAGCCTTATCAAATACAATTTCAATCCTTGAAGAAGCCTTTAATGTTCTTTGATTGTCATGTTTGAGGTAGTAGGTTAGTGTTGATTTTAACTTGTTTGTGTACTGGGCAAACTGAAAAAAGGATATTATTATTTAACTGATTTTAGTCATATTTATTTTTTATATAATTTTTATATAGATATTTATTTATTATTTTGTAATAATCCTTGATTTAATGATTATTTTGGATTTTTTGGTATATATATTCTTATCCGATTTTAAACCCTTTGTTCAGGTGTTATTGAGGTACCGGAGGACCAAGATATTGCAAGGAAGACAATATTTGGGATGAAATCGACACGCAATAACCGCGGAGGAGATGACAGTAGCGATGACGAAGATTACTGAACAATGCTGCATGTACATACTAGCAACTTTTACAATATTATATTATTTATTATGTTTATTTTATAATTAAACGTTTAATCAACTATTTGAATTTGTTATAATTGTTCTGATACTGTATTAAGGTGATAGAAAAACCTACCCAGCAAAGTACCATATTCGACCCTTAAGCGCCCTGGGCGATTGAAATATTAGAGAGAGGGGGCGCTTATAAAATTGTCTTAATCATTCAGTCGAATGATAAAAAGGTTTGTATAATATTCTCGATCTGCATATATCTTTTAGAGAAAAGTTACAAATCTATTGCTGCGATTAAAGAGGACGACTGAAATCGTGTCTTTAAAGGGGCAGTAGCACGTTTTTAGGGGGAATATAAGGTGAAAATGAAAATTAATGGTTCCAATTGAAAGACAATGTCAAAGGAGCAGTAATAATTCAAATATATAACGTAAAGTTTAGCCATACGAATCTTTTTCTTACACAAAATGAATTAAAGGTGTTCAATTCAAAAAAATGGCCGCCAATGGAGTTTATGTGAATCTTCATACTTTGTCCTCTGACCATGGATGATTGACTTGTGTAATGAGATTTTTGACAATCCCAAAATAATACATTTAATATAACTCACAATAATCAGTGAGAAATTTTAGATATAAAATTATAAAAAAAACATGCTACTGCCCCTGGAAAGAGTTATTTTGCATCAGGTTCCAGTTCCTGTGTTTTACTCATATTTGTATATTTCTATATCTAACAGAAGTTCTTCTTGACACAAAATCAATTTAGGACATGAGCTAACTATATTTTGTGAAATTATATATATTTTTCACAACAATTCATGTTCTCATGTTCAAGTCTTTTAAACCACACATAAGGGCTTAGCCAGAGTTCAGGTTTACATGCTCAGCACACTAGAATGCTTCTCCAAATATACGTACTCAAAGCCAAATACACAAATTGCTACACTCTCCTTAAGGATCTGGGGCTAGCAGCCCTTCCTGCTTGTATATTGCATAGTAATCCTGACCTAATTGATAAATAATACATAATGGACTTTATGGAAAGTATATAAATTGTCTTTATGAAAAGTATACTTGTATTCTATTAATAGTAATACTTTTTACAAATAACAATTTAAACAAGTCAAGAATCAGCTTTGTGTACAACAATCTGCACGATGAGTTAATATTAACAAGTCAAGAATCTGCTTTTATGTACAGTAATCTACATGATAAGTTAATAATAGAGGTATTTTGTATCAGGTTCCAGTTCCAATACCATGTGTTTTATAAATACCTGTAAAACTAAATGATAATTGTATCATGCTAAAGGGGTTCTGGGAACAAGTCCGAACAACATGTCATCATAGAAGTCATTATTTTTCAATTAGATTTCAGGCCAAGTACTACTCCTACTAAATCAATTATTAAAGATATCATTCTGAAAAGTGAGTATTTTTTTATATAGTGATTCCTGACAAAGACGCATTTATTTTATTATCAAGAATCCAAGATGGTCAATATGTCAATTATATTGAATTTTCAATTAGATTTCATGAAATTCATTGAAAAGAATACATTTTCTGATCAATCAAATCAATGTCATTATATTTGTATTGATACGCTTGTTGTAATATTTATCAACACTATAAATACAGTTACAAAAAAATGTATGAATCATCTTTATCTGCGAACAGTCTGAAACATGACTGTTTTAATAAATCCTTTTTAATAAAACATAAAATGATAAAAGTTGTTCACTCCATCAGTGTGTTACATAATTCCTGACACTTCATATATGGCAAATAACATAACCAGTGAGGGATAAATATACATTTTTTAATCATCTAAATCTGATTACGGTCTGAACAATGATTATCTAGATAATTATAATGATCATTCAATTCAAACAAATCCTTTTCAAAAGCATTTAAAATGATTAAATTTGTTCACTCTCAACACTAACTGTTAGGTTTTTTACTCCTTTGTTCCCATGCAATTAATTTATTTCAAATTGAAAATTTTTGTTAATGAATAACAAATTATCTTTTATTTTGTTTGTCATGCTAATAAAAGATATAATTTAATATTCATCTTCAAAACTAATTGAACAGCTGTCTGAACAATTCTTTTTTTACAAAGTCTTTCTCACCAATTCTCTGTTAGTTAAGATACTTCAATAAACATATTACTGAGTTGACCTCCAGATTATTTCCATTGCAAACCTCTCTTCTACCCCACCCCTTCTATCCCCCCTTTCCCCTTTTTTCTCCTGTCCTTCCATTGCAAACCTCTCTTCTATCCCACATTCCTTCTACCCCCCCCCCCCCCCCCCCCCCCCCCCCCCCCCTCCAATTGGACTTATCACTAGCTGAATTTGTGATTTGTGTCAGAGGGATATATTCAAAATGGTTATGTGCATCATCTTTTTAGTTCTTTGGAAGTTGAGAGTGTGACTAAATGAATACTCCTAAACCAATCAAGATATCATAATGAAATTAATACAGATGCCCACATAAAAGTAGCATTTTGAAGATTAAAAAGTCCAAGATGGTCACCAATTCAGCCATAGATATACAAAAAAGTTAAACAAAAACCTACTGCTTGTTAACAAATCATGATTATATCATTCTTGTATTAATGTTTGTTCAAGCTCTAGTGGTTTCCAACAGAAGAATAGCATTTTGTCCGTCCGTCCGTAATCATTTCGTTTCCGGAGCAGAACTCAAAAACCGGTCCACATATCTTTCTGAAACTTTACATGTGTATTGCCCACTTACTGAAGTGGTGCCTTTTGATATTTTCACATTTCTGAAAATTTTATTTTTTATTATTTCCATGGAAACGGCTCTTATATGGACTCTGTTCAAGAAAGGTTTCGTTTCCGGAGCAGAACTCCAAAACCGGTTCACATATCTTTCTGAAACTTTACATGTGTATTGCCCACCTACGGAAGTGGTGCCTTTTGATATTTTCAAATTTCTGAAAATTTTATTTTTTATTATTTCCATGGAAACGGCTCTTATTTGGACTCTGTTCATGAAAGGTTTCGTTTCCAGAGCAGAACTCAAAAACCGTTCCACATATCTTTCTTAAACTTTACATGTGTATTGCCTACCTACTGAAGTGGTGCCTTTTGATATTTTCACATTTCTGAAAATTATATTTTTTATTATTTCCATGGAAACGGCTCTTATTTGGACTCTGTTCATGAAAGGTTTCGTTTCATATACCGGTATATTAGCTTATACTATTATGAACCTTGCTTGAAAAATTTACAATTATCTTTCAAAGGTTTACATCTTACGATCACGTGGAACCGGTGGGATATGTCATCTTCTGATGACTCTTGTTATTAAAAGTTATCTGAGTAGATGTACTTACAAAACTCTCCCTGTATAAAAATACCTTATCTGCAGAACTGTTTACACCAAGTAAGGTTTGTGTGCAATGCTGCACTGAATTTCAGCACATTACTACCAATGGTTCGCTAGTTCCAGTCAATGCTTGCAGTATTCACAGCAATGCATAGCCACTTTGGTTTTATGGGCTTTCTCCCTGAAATACTCTTAAAAGCAGCTGTAAACCCAAAATAATTTCACCCCCTCAGGCCTTACAAAGACTCCACAGGTGTCCAAACATTATAAAGAACATCTTCCTATTAAAAGCCTAAAACAAACTGTCAAAATTCCGAACTTTCAGTTTTATGCCTTGCTGCAGATCCTTGAGTTTTCTGTGCTGATATCAGTTCCTACAGGTGATTGTTAACAAGTCCAGTTACTTTCTGATTGGACTGTTGCTTTCTCTCACAGTAAGCTAGAGAGCAAGCACAGAAAACTCAAGGGTTGGCAGCAAGGCATTACACTGGCAGTTAAGAAAATGGCATTATTGGCTTTGCGTAGGAAGATTTAAAAAGAAAGGACAAAGGAGAAATTGCATATTAATTCGATTGCATCATTACTAATCACTCCATCATCTAGGTGCTTATAGAACTGACTCTCTTTAGTATTGTTAAAGAAGTAGTTCATGAGAACTATTATTTTGGCGGGAGAGTTGGTTAGGGATCACCAGTCTGGTTAAAATTGACCGTGTTCCGGTGAAGTAAGATTTAGAAACTACATGTTCTCTTTGTATATGAAAGTGTTGTATCTCAGGATTTTTATCTCTACAAAGACCGCCTCTCATGGCTGAAATATTGTCCAAGCGACCTTAAACTCTTTGATTTCATCACTTACTCTTCACTTTGTATGGCATTTGTAAGTGAGTAATTAAAAAAATACGTATAATTTTGAAAACAACTATGAAAGAATACCCTCTTTAAACTGTCATACAACTTCACCGACTGTTACTCAATTTAAATTGATCTGCGTTTTGTAATTTTCGCTGTCTCTTAATGACTGTTTGGAGTGGTATTTTTGAGTCGAATTTCAAGTAATGTTTTAATTAAAAATAAAAGTCAATATTTTTGCTGCAATGTTATGATTATCATTCTTTTGACTGAAAAAATTACTTTTATCAAATGACCTAATATTTAAAGTTAGTCGTTAAAGCAGTATTAACCTTCAAATTCACAAAATTATTAATCTCTCAAATTTAAAGAAAAGGTGCACTATGCCACACTTAAAGGAACCTACTTTTCTATAAAGGGAAGAGAAGTGTTGGATGAACAAATTCGACTCACAGATTCTAAAAGTTACTGACAGAATTTAAGTTTATAGGCATTTCGTCAATTATTGACGGAAAAAGTAATGAAAATTCAATGTCATGTTAGCCTCTTATGATGCATGATAAAAGGTCTTTGTGTATGAATGTCAACTAGGACAGTCTTATTTAAAAATGCCAAAGGTTTTTGTGCAGTTTCTATGACAATAGTTAGCTTTGCTAAATTTCAGTTTCATCACATGCATCCTTCAATATTCCAAGAGCATCCAATTTCATTTTACAAAATAGGGGGCTTAATTAAGTTCTGTGTGTATACTTTTACTGACGACTGGAGGTGTGACATATGAAAATAGGGTAAAATTGGATGTGTTTGAAATAAAATTGATATTTTTTCTCAATTTCACCATTGTGATCGGCAGAGCAACATGAGATGAAGCTTTAACCATAATACTAATTTTAGATGTCACTCAAGTTTAATTTACACAAACAGATAACATATATATGCACGATTGACTCGTATATATATACACCACTTTGGCACGCGGTAAATCATAAATTGCTACAGGTATAAATGATGATATCAATATAGCTTCTATCTATCCCTCACTTTTGATGAATGGACTCATCCCATATCCCTTACACTATTTGCCATGATATTCATTATACATTATATTCGATTTCGTAAAACTAATATCTCTTATAATTGCTATATCTAAATGGATCTCGTGACTGTGAGTGAGTTGGAGTTCAACGCCGCTAGATAAACCATATCATATATATACAGTATGACCTTGCCCGATAGGCATATTTATTACATGGTGCACGTGATAAGAAATAATAATTTTCATGAAATTCGATTAAAATTAAACTACTGATACGCTGAAGAGGATTAATCTAAGGTCATATTCACCCCTGCACCATCAAGACGGTGTTAACTATTTTCTATCAACTTGCAATTCAAATAAGAATGGGTTTTTTTTAAAAACACGGTTGTTTTTATCTTAGACTTCACGTTGGCTTGCTGTATAGGTAATTAAACAATTAGCAGGCCCGTAGGAGCCAAACCCCTATCACAAACATACGCACAAATATTACATTTTCTTTACTTAATATTATCATATAATAAATACGCGACTATGTCCTTTATATCCTTCATGCATATGTAATTTATGTAATTATTGTTAAAACGACCATACTGGAAAAGCATAAAATACATCATTCGATCGGGAATGGCCAAAGTTTGAACTGGAATGTATTGAGAGAGAGAGAGAATAATGAGAATAAATGGTTTAATTCACGTTTTAAAAATTCATCGATTTACATGACAAATCGTTTCTAACACGTCTACGATTTCAAATAACCTTGTGTTATTGATCTACATAGAAGTCCCACGATGACTTCGTGTCTTTGTCAATATTATGCCTGACTGCATGATCAACACAATGCATTAAAGGGGCAGTAGCACGTTTTTTGAAAATTTTACATTTTAAATTTTTCAGTGGTAACTGTAAGGTAATGCTAAATGTGATATTTTGACAGTGTCAAAAATCTCATAACACAAGCCAATCATCCATAGTTAGAGGACAAAGTGGCGGCCATTTTGTGTGAACACCTTTAATTCATTTTGTGTAAATGAAATGAATTGCATGGCTAAACTTTTCGTTAAATATTTGAATTATTACTGCTCCATTTAGTTTAAATACACCGTCTTTCATTTGGAACCATTAATTTTCATTTTCCTTACATCACCTTATATTCCCCCAATAAGCGTGCTACTGCCCCTTTAAGGGCCAACCTGTTTTTAATATTATTTTCTGTTCATAAATTTATCATTATAGTGCATTTACGTTGAATTTTAGGGTGGTCCATATCCTTTTTGGTTTAGTACATTTGAAACAAAGTGTTTGGTTATGTGTAGGATCATACATACATAACAAACATGACTTTTTAATGTTTTTACTCGTCTGAGATCAAATCATTTTCTCGTTGAAATTTTATTAAGAAAGGTGGCGATAAAATGATTTGATTGGCTATATCCCAAGTCGGGCCGCGCGAGCGAATCTAGCTTCTGAACCCAGAATACAGATTAGTGGGGTTAGCGTATCGTTCGTACCCTGAGACAGGATGAGGCACTTCATGACAAGTGGAGACAGATTCCAGCTAACGTCATCCGACGCCTAACGTTATCCATGAGACGGCGTGTTACGGGCCTGTATCAACGCCAATGGAGGTTGCATGATATTGATGTGACATTGAGTGCTCTTGAACTGACAAACACATTTTTATTGAAAACACGACATGTTCATCAAACTCTGGACTGTAAAAATATTTTATACTCCTTTGTCCTTTCAATGACTTTAACTCTGCATGTTTGAAAAATAAACCCGAGTATGATTGTTTGCCGAATCAATCCACATTGAACATTGAATAATATCCCGGTTCTATCATATCAATTTGTTTTGTTATTTTTACTGTATGAGTGAAACAATAGGGTTTAAAGTTTCTTTTGTTTAGTATGTCATGGGCACGAATAAAATATTATTTTTATTACCGTAGTCGCGAAATAAATGTTACGCCAAAGCATTTTTTATGACATGACGTCAAAAATGAACAAGAGTCATCAGAAGATGACATATCCCACCGGTTCCACATGATCTTAAGATGTAAACCTTTGACACGTTTCTATGGAAATAATAAAAAATAAAATTTTCAGAAATGTGAAAATATCAAAAGACACTACTTCAGTAGGTGGGCAATACACATGTAAAGTTTCAGAAAGATATGTGGACCGGTTTTTGAGTTCTGCTCCGGAAACAAAACCTTTCATGAACAGAGTCCAAATAAGAGCCATTTCCATGGAAATAATAAAAAATAAAATTTTCAGAAATGTGAAAATATCAAAAGGCACCACTTCAGTAGGTGGGCAATACACATGTAAAGTTTCAGAAAGATATGTGGACCGGTTTTTGAGTTCTGCTCCGGAAACGAAACCTTTCATGAACAGAGTCCAAATAGGGGCCGTTTCCATGGAAATAATAGAAAATAAAATTTTCAGAAATGTGAAAATATCGAAAGGCACCACTTCAGTAGGTGGGCAATACACATGTAAAGTTTCAGAAAGATATGTGGACCGGTTTTTGAGTTCTGCTCCGGAAACGAAATGATTACGGACGGACGGACAGACGGACAGACGGACATACAGACGGACAGGGTGATGACTATATCCCACGGTATTACATACCGGTGGGATAAAAAGTAATATGTTGCCCCAGGACATCATATGAAAAATATGAAACCCGATAGTAATGCCCTCATAGGTAATAAAACACTTGTTTATCATAAGATGACTACATCATCTACCAGGCTTTGAATAGAGGATATTATACGAGTGTCAATGACATACCATGTTTATAACAAGTGTGTCTGAATATCAGTTTTTCCAGAGCGAAATGATTTTCTGTTTATCATCAAGTAAACTACCGTCACAGGTGCACATAGCGTCATTAACGAGCAGTGGCTTCGAAGCATTGTTTATTACGTGACGTCACGATTTAAAGGGATGTGCCGTAGGGCAAATTATCGTATGAAAAATATGATTTATCCGCTTATGGCCTATCGTAATCCACTAATACGTTAATCAAAATGTAAGTTAAGCTCTCAGAATCCACATTGACTCCCTTCCTTCATCCCTTATTAAGCCGAATCATTTACGAAGTTTCAACTCTAGGTTGTACGACTCAGTCCTTATGCTGGAGCGCAATTGATTCTCCTAAAACTTTTTTGAATTCGCTCTATATTACTTTTGATATTTTCAAAGGAGAGCCGCGCCAATCACATGTGTTGTATCCAAATCAAAAGACCAATGAACAGAGCTGTAGCAAAAAATGCATTACGTCACCATGTGGGTAATACAAAATATTTTGCACATTAAACTGTGGAATATGATTTCGCTTTAAATGTCATGTTAAAAGAGAAACAATATTTTCTATTAAAGACGCTGATAAATGTTAACAGACTCAATCAAAAACATCTTCACTTGATGAAGAGTCTGCATTTGTTCCCGATAAGAGCATTATTTCGCATTCAATAATCGCAGAATCCACTTTTTTATAACCCACGCGATTTAATTTCACGCTGGGCTCGCCTGGCGATTTAAAAGTAATATTTGTGTAAGAACGATGGTGACATCGAAAAAAGACTTATGTTTACTAATAGGTAGATCACTTACGGCCACGTGACAAGTCATACTTAACGATGTCATTAAATGTTTACGTTGAAAACATGTATTTATTATCAGAGGTACTGAAATTGACTCGTGCTATATTTAGAATATGACCTACATGGCTGGTTCCATACGGTTACTATAAGGCCGCGGCTTAGCTCAGCGGAGCTGGGTTGAAATCCCGTCAGATCATCGGAAAGTATTTTGTTTATTATCTGTAATACTACAGTTAATAATTAACCAGCATGACAAGGAGATATGGTTTTGGCAGTACGTTTTGCACAATTTCCTGTCATTGTCAACGCTACATGGCAACCCATGCAGTGCTTTTACTTCAAGTAACAACATCACAATGCCATAACATCATAAACTGTCACTGTCACATCATTGTCTTGAAAATCTAGTGTTGTTGTGTTCAGAGATTTACATTTTTTCTCTGAGATCTCAAAAAGAGTGAATTTGGATGATAAATAGAATATCACCCTCGTGTGTTTTAATTTGAAATATACCAACAATCGTTGATGAATGTAAAAAATATTCATAACTTTCAGCAATTCGTGTTGATAGAAATTAATTTTGTGAAATTAACTTTGAGTAATACTCGTGTTAATATAACTGCTGTTATCCAGTCTTGTATATATTATCACCCAAATTGTTCGACAAATCACAATCTCCTTCATCTGCCTATGTGGCACCAAGCATGCCTTTTTAAAGGCTTTTCTTGTTACTCGACAACTAGAAACAGAGCGTTGGGCGTTTAGTGTTACTAAACAGAAAGGGCGAAAGAGCGATGTCCCGTTTCGGCCATCATAAAACAGGCATAAAACGATCTCCCCAGTTAGTAAAGCCGATTTATATTCTACCTGTGTCGTGTCAGTTTTACTACAACTGTCGCATCAAAATATTGGCTTATCGGCATCCTGGCTGGTGTATCAATTACCGTTAAAACAGGTACGTCAAAACGTAAATACAAAAACAGTTCTGTATTATGTAAACAGTCATTTTATAGATTATTTATTTTATCATTATCACTACATAAACTTTCTCAATCGATAATGTATGTTTATGCAGCTGAAATATTGACGTATTTTTGTTTAAATATTCACACACATGTATCCAATACGATTATTTCTTAATAAAGTGAAATTCTTTGCAAAATTTGGCTTTCAAAGGGTGACATTCTTCAATATTTAAACATTAACATATTAAAAATGATTTTCATAAGTTTGACAAGAAAGTAATGTTGATGAAGTAATGATACAATGACGGGTAACAATGTACTAGTAAATAAAATATTCAAAAGTGTTAAAACCCTTGTCAGAAAATTATTTGTAAAAAGTATGGCCTTTAAAGAATGCCATTGTACAAGTAATAACGTAATAATATAAATCGCAAAGAGGTTAGTTGAGTAAGCTTAAAGGAGCAGTAGCACGTTTTTTGAAAATTTTAGATTTTTCACCAATAATTGTATGTTAATGCTAAGTGCAATATTTTGATAGCGTAAAAAATCTCATTACACAAACCAATCATCCATAGTCAGAGGACAAATTATAGAGTTCACATAAAATCCATTGGCGGCCATTTTTGTGCGAACACCTTTAATTCACTTTGTGAAAGAAAAAGGAATCGCATGGATGAACTTGACATTTTACGTTTGATTTATTACTGCTTCATTCAGTTTAAGTACACTGTCTTTCAATTGGAACCATTTATTTTAATTTTCGTGACATCACCGTATAATCCCCCTAAAGACGTGCTACTGTCCCTTTAAATGCAATAGGTTTGGTTGATGGGACGGATGGGGTATTGTAAAAATATCAATGCATGAATATAACAGAGAAAATGAGCAAACAATTTAAAACGAAATGATTCATCGATAAGTAATCAAAACGCCAAATAATCAGATTTGCTTTGAGGTTAAATTTATCTTTGGGGCCAATGAGAAAGTCTATGTACATGTATATCTAGTTATTGTCAATATTTCTCTTTATTCCTGAGGGATCGTACACGTCTCACCATCTGTTAACAGCAGTAGCAGGGGTTAAACCATGATTGGGACGAGGAGACGGAGAAGTACGTTGAACTGATCTATTCATTCATTATTTTATTTCCATTTATTCATTATTTTATCATTCATTTACTCTTTTTAACCGATTTTTATATGGATAAGATAATTCTCAATTTATGTCAATTGTATGCTTTGTCATTCTTGGTTTAATTTCAAACGTGAAAGTTAATCTGGTTTATTTTGTGTAAATTGAATTCAAATTAATCCATTTAGATGATAATAATACTATTTTTTAGTAAGAGACTATTCTTGTTATAAATATGATACATTATTGCTTAAAACGTGTAAATTGTATTCACATTAGTCTATTTCGAGGATAATAATATTTTTTTTGGTTTAGTAAGAGATGCTTATTGTTAAAAATTTGATACATTATAATCAAATTATTTGCAAAAATCGTTGTTAGTTTAAACATATCTTTATTTCTCGGTTGGTTGTTTTGTTGCTGATTTGCTTTTCTTCATTATATTAAAACGGGCAGTAGCATGTATTTGTTTTGGTAAAAAAACGTTAAAGTTATGAACGAGACCAACATTTTACACACTGACTATTTAAATATTGCACAAATACACCATTATTACTCTAACATCATATTTTGATAGGGATCCTCTACCTCCTAATACTGACGACATTAGCAGTTTACAGCGCCAAGCAACTATTTCGTACAACCGCCATTACTCCAACAGTACCTGCAGCTATTGATACACATAGAGATGCCATACAAGCCGATGAGACCAGGTAGGGTTTTACTTCAGTCGTGTTTTCAGTGTATTTCATGTAAAATCGCACCAGGGATGCAACAATCAGTACACATATTTGTTACCTACAAGCCGATGGCACAAGATGGTTAATACTCCAAAACATTCTTTTCAGTTTATACATTTTTAAATCGCACGACAGATGCAACAATTAGTACACATAAATATGGCAGACCATCCGGAGATACAAGGTGGGGTTTTACTTCAGTCTTTTTAAGTGTATTTTATGTAAAACCGCAGGAGAGATGCAACAATTAGATCACATAGATATAATATACAAGACGATGAGACAAGGTGGGGGTTTATTTCAGTTGTTCTCTTTGAGTTCATATTGTGTAAACTTTTACAAAGGTGCAACAATTAGTACACATAGATATGTTATAAAAGCCGATAAGACAAGGTGGGGTTGTATTTCAGTTGTTCTCTTTGAGTTTATATTGTGTAAACTTTTACAAAGGTGCAACAGTTCGTACACATAGATATGTTATAAGAGCCGATGAGACAAGGTGGGGGTTTATTTCAGTTGTTCTCTTTGAGTTTATATTGTGTAAACTTTTACAAAGGTGCAACAATTAGTACACATAGATATGTTATAAAAGCCGATAAGACAAGGTGGGGGTTTATTTCAGTTGTTCTCTTTGAGTTCATATTGTGTAAACTTTTACAAAGGTGCAACAATTAGTACACATAGATATGTTATAAAAGCCGATAAGACAAGGTGGGGTTGTATTTCAGTTGTTCTCTTTGAGTTTATATTGTGTAAACTTTTACAAAGGTGCAACAGTTCGTACACATAGATATGTTATAAGAGCCGATGAGACAAGGTGGGGGTTTATTTCAGTTGTTCTCTTTGAGTTTATATTGTGTAAACTTTTACAAAGGTGCAACAATTAGTACACATTGATATGTTATAAGAGACCATGAGACAAGGTGGGTTAATTCTCCAATTGTTCTTTTCGGTTCATAACATTCAAAAATAACACGGGAGTTGAAGTAATTAGTATATACAGATATGCCATGCAAGCCGATGAGGCAAGGCTGGTTTTTACTTCAGTTGCTCTTTTCAGTGTAAAATCGCAGTAGAGCTGTAACAATTAGTACAAATGTCCTAGCAATACGAGGCCTTGAGACAAGATGTTTGCACAACAAGGTGTTTTCCTACGTCAGGTGTTGTTTCACATCGATATTTAAAATAATTTTCCGCCAGAGCTAGTTACACTGAGATATACTGAGGTAAAATAAGGCTCCTATAACTTTGAGTTGCTATTGAGAAAAGTGAAAAATATTAAGTTTGTAGTTTTGCTATACATTCGGTGAATTCTCTCATGTTGTGCTTAAAGTTGATGTCAGGCGACACTTCGTGTGTTCTTGAAGTCACATACATAATTTTTTTTATGAATAATGTCTTTTGATCGAAAGATACCGCCTATATTGCTGAAGGATATAAATTCGAAGCTAATCTGATTGTACAGTGACAATATGAAGGTATGAAGTCGCGATCATGATCGAAAATCGGACAGCTATGTCCGTCACTTAGTTAAAGGTAATTTTGAGGAGTTATCTAATTCAACCAGTAAGGCAATATGGAGTTGATAGAAGTTGTAGTCATGGCGGGTAATATAGCTTGTGTTCATTAAAAAATTCATAACTCAATTAAGAATTGAATGTCAGTTTGTGTGTTTGCACTGGAAAATGAACGATGTCAAAGCTACATTCAAACTCGTGTGAACCCAGCGAGCTTGCGAGCGGGTTCACATGAGAGTTTGAATGTAGCTTTGACATCGTTCATTTTCCAGTGCAAGCACACAAACTGACATTCAATTCTTATAATTTCGCACCATATATGGAATGGAACGGCGGATTGATATAAACCTTTTTGTCCTTTGAACGAGTAGTCTAACACTGCGACATACGACAAAAATAATCCCAATTTGGAAACAATCTGAATGTTATCAGAATTTGTCAATGTTCTGTATAATTAGAGAACACGCTATACTACGATATGCTAAATGAAGCGCACACTATGATAAAATCTCTTCGCGCAAGGACGGGAGATCAGAGTTATCTGCCATATGCATAACGTCGCTTCACTGTCATGCTGGCCGCCATTTGCAGGGGTATCTTCGTCAAAATATGTAAACAAAAGTGGTATTTTTTATTATAATAACTGCTCTATCAGCACTCTTTCGCCTTTAGTGTATACATCGTGAGTATATGGTTGTCTTAGTTACGGCGTACAGAACCCTATATTGATCGTAATGTCAAATAATAAAGCATCAGTGGATGCATCTCGTTCCGTTCTCGATCAGATCAGGGACACTAACACGTAAATGCCTCTGATCAGATTTATTCTTCATCAATTGTTTAGCTTATTATTAAAAGCAAATGATACGATGAATGTTTTTACATCAAAAAATCAAAATACATTAGATTTCTACTTAGCAAAAATTTATATGATTAAAATCATTATAGTTTAATTGGTAAAAATATTGATAACATTTGATTTGGTGTTGGGCGAAGAATTAAAGTAGTTCCGGTGAACGTTCACACAAGTATGAACACTTTTTTTGTGAGTTCATGGGAAATGAATCGACGAAACTTAGATCACATGACCATGCCCTAGACCAATCAACGTTCGGGAATATGTGTAAACTTCAGAGTGTGAAATTATTTTAAAATGAACCTCATCCTCGATGCCTTTCCTGCACATGGAACATATCCGGTATTTATAACTTATATCCAAACCACCGGATTTAATTGTATTATGTTTTTAGATATATCCGCTCTTATCCTTACGAAAGTATGTCTATGGTTTTATTCCTAAACAGTGTAACATTTTTCTCTGGTACAGGTAAACCTTCTTTACAATCTGTATCATGAACTATCTTGGATTGCACTGTTCTATTATATAAATGTCAACTGCAACTGCAGACATCACGATTCAGTACGGACACCTTGATATAACCACACACGTCCAAACCCAAAAGAGAACAATGATTAAAGAACAAGTGAATCATAATTTCAGTAAGTTACCAATATTTTCTCACTATAACTGCTTTCTTTTAGACCCTCTAGTGAGCGATCAGACCGATGGATAGTTGTGCCGAGGGCCGAGTCAGATAGTCTGATTGACGTGGATGGGTGGAGCGTGATTCTCTATGAAGAATCAGACAACGGGAATTGCAGGTGAGAGTGATCTCCCTTTGTGGCATAGAGTAAAAAATCGACGTGCGGGAAAGGAATGGCGTCTCTGAGAGTTAAACAGCCAGATTGAGACAAGGTAGCTTACCTCTGTTGTGTCTGATTTAAGGTTTAAGGGTTTTTTATCATATGTTTACTAAAAGCCGAAATAAGGATCGGGGACAAGGTCTCGTTTCTAACATAAACGCTGCTTTTCATTAGTTGATTCACCCTTATTGGGCAAGAACTTGGTACAGCCGTAGGAATGCTTTAGACACACACATATATATATACATATATGGGATGGGAGAGGAAGAGTTGCTTTCATAATTCAATAGAAAATATAAGAATATCGTCTAGTATCCTTTGAACATTGTTATTGATCGATGTCTAGTTTCACTAGATCGATGTTTTAAATCGATGCTAAATTCCTAAGAACAACATAATAAGTCCGCAAAGTTCCCCAAAACAACTAAGACAACGTCAGGTTGGAGCTTATCTTCCTATGAACAAGGTTTATAATCGATGTACTTTTTCATCGAATGCATTTTTTTCTTTTCTAGGTATCCCCATTGTGTTCGTCTCGGACATTGGCAGCCTCAGCCAATCATAGGAGACTCGAGCAACTTCACATTCTCTAGAAAGCTTACCGGGTATCTGTACGCCATTACCTCTGGAGCAAAGTTTATATGTCATCTGGAGACGTGGAATGATAACATACAACATGTTCTCTCAAGGGTTGCCATGGAACAGACCACTTCTGGTCTCACGCCACTAACAAATGCAACGTTTGTCGAGCCTCAAACTTTATTTACAAAAACCACATATTCAAGTTCACGGCATCATATTCTCGTTGAACCATGGAAAACGTATTATAAGTATGTGATCAATGAACGAATATCACCATCTATCCAGATATTTACTACGAGTGATCCCATCATGCATTTGGATTTAGATCAACTTCCGCCAGTGTTTCTACCAGCTGGATTATTTACCTCCCTTGATTCGGAGGTCATCGTCTTCCGGTACGATGCATTCTGGTCCTTAGTTATGATGGACCTGAACTTTGGTCAGTACATGACACAAACTTTGCTTTGGTTGCTACGCGACAACATTGGAGTCCACCAATCAGCTCATCTTAGAAAATCACGTGGCTTCTATCAAAACTTGAACGCCACCATATTGACCCAATTTAAAAAGTGGACGTGCAGGGAGATACTCTTATTTCGCTGTATTTCTGGACTTATGCATTTATTGTCTCATTACGGCATTATTGGCAGGCAAGAGATCGAATTAGCTAAATCGTTTTTCAACGAAATGAAGAATATTGGCTACTTCTTTCCAAGACAGCGGACGGCAGACATTGTAGAATCTGAGTCGAAAACATACGGCTTGATACGTCTCACGCAAGAAGCCTATCCAGACAGCGAAAGTGCGAGTCTTGCTCTGAGGTCAAAGTGTCCCAAAAGGTCTTTAAACTTCAACGTGAAAGCAATGGACGACATCGGCCTTATCATAACCTTCAATGATGAAAACATATACAGAAATATCCCAATGCTAGAGGCGCTGTACCGTCCTTATTTTAAACACATCATATACTGCGGTCCAAATATAACAGCGTTTCAATCTGGTGCTCATAACAGAAGTATAGGATACTTTATATATATTGAAGCGTTGAAGTACTATATTTCTTGGATCTATTTTTTCGAATGCACAGTCGAAGCAATGAAGATAAACCTAGGAGTTGAAGGGTTTCTACAAATAGGAGATGACACCCTTTTGAACCCATGGAATATATATGACCTCCCTAGACAAAGGATTTGGCTTCACACTGGGTTAAGAATTATCCCAGTTACGGAACAAGACTACCGATGGGTGTTCTGGAAATCTGGTCGGGAAAGATTTGTTAATCTACTCGGCGAAATGCGGACAGCAACCTTGTGGAAAAGAAATGGTATTGTTCAACGATATCTGGAAATCTTTCGGGTCAATTCACAAAATTTTAAAAATATTTTTGTGTCAGGGTGTGATTTTATGTACGTGCCTTCGAAATTTCAGCGGGATTACGCTGAGATCTCTAAACTCTTTATTGATCATAACATAATGGTTGAAATTGGGTTTGCCAACATGGCGATGGGGCTGCAGCAATGGGACGACATTCATTTCGTTCAAGACGGAAGTTTGTGGCGCAAAAACAGAACAGAAGCAATGGCTAGGTACACAACTAGTCTTATATTTTTACATCCAGTAAAACTTGGTACGATGTTTGAACAATACCCATACGAAAGCAACGACGTCATTTGTGATAAATATTTCGGACGTCACTAATGGATACCTTGTTACCTTGTTTTGGATATCAATGAAAGTGAAGATGATAGATGACAAACAATCATCGTTGTTATAGGACATAATTTATGATATCCACAAACAATGAAGATTTACCCAACAATATGCATCATTACTCATTGGTCATCCATCATCATCATCATCATCATCATCATCATCATCATCATTATCGTCCGAAATCTGGAGGGTTTAACGTTATTGTAACAAGGTCGCCTGTCGCCAAGGCCTTTACCACCGGAATAAGTGATGTTATCTTTAACATATACCCAAATTCAGAAAGACAAGAGGAATATCTTAAATGAGATTAAAAACCTGTTATTAGGTCATTATTTATGGTAATTACAGTGATATAAAATTTACCCAATTCGACAAAGAAAGACAAATTTCTTAAATTTGATACAACTTGTGATTTGGTCATTACTGGTGGTAATGATAGTGATATAAAAGGCTCTTCGGCGTGCACCATGCGTATTGTTTATCTGAGTGTTTATTAGCCTCTTTATGAATCAATATTGATTTATGCATCCATAATTGTAAAACCCGCAAGAAAAATAATAAAAAACACTAAAAAATTAAATTATTATTATTTTTTGTGATAACTTCATGTCATTTGAGAAAGCAGTTAATTGTATTAAGCATAGATTTTATTCTTTATCTTAAGATTTTAGTATTTATCGATCTATTCTACAAAACGAATTCTGAGATAACCCAATGGTTACATCAATGTCCTCTGTCATGTAAGGCAAGCGTAGTAACCTTTTTTTGTGCTATGATCAAAACATTTGAAGCTAATATTTATGTTCAGGATGAAACAAAGAGGGCGGTTATGTTAGGATTGTAAACCCTGCGGGAAGAAAGACCGAAGTTTGAGGCCTTCTTCAAGCCACGATCTATTTCCTTAAGTTTAAAAACCCCAAGCATAACCTATAGATACTGTATTGAACATTTTAGCGGGTGAACGAATTTGTGTTTACCACCATGTGGACAATATATTTTAGAAATTTAACAATTGATTAACAGCCGGTAGACCATGGCTCCTTTGGTGTGAAGCGCAGTTTAACAAACACAAAAACATACTTTTGAACATAAACTAAAATCCAAAAGAAACGTCCCCTCTATATTGGATTCTCGATTCTCAATAGAACAACAGATATAACAAAACGATATTTTTGTACCATAACCACTGCATTTTGTGCGTTTAAGCTACGTGTTTCTTCAGATAGTGCATTGGCATATATACGAATTGTGTCATTTTTTATTTATCTTTCGTGATTTTTTATGTTTGTGAAAAAACAAAAGGGGACGTTTCTTGTGGATTTTAGTTTACTACGGAAGTCACCCCAACAACCCCCACCCCTCCAACATTTACTCCTTCCCTTACTACAGGTTCATTAAATGACGAATATTTAGGGACGTTATAGCAAACACTGATTGTTGGGTGTGCTGTTGCAAGCGTCTAGTTCGTTCATTTCGGAAGTGGTATATCTATAACGACTTAACAAGATAGTTTTACTCGTGAAAAGAGGTAATTATCTGGATTTACACGTATTTCAACTTCATTGTTTTCACATATCATAACAATGATTCCTGATCAAAATATTGGTACATGTATGTTCAATAAAAACAAACATATTGCAGAGTATATTACAGCTCAATAAATCAGATAAGACCAGGGTTTTTTTCTATCCAAAAGTTATGTACATTTTTAATATACAGTGCACGTATTTTAGTCTCGCTTTTAAGAAATTTCAATTATCGATATGATCTTCGAAATTTGTTATTGGCCCATGTGAAATGACATCAACAGCACCGAAAAAGAGACTTTTAAAGCGGCTGTAAAATACCCGTTGAATGAACATCCGTAAACATGTATCTTTCTCTGACGACCAAACGTTATCGGTTAGGTTAACTGAAACTTAGATATCGACGAAAAATATCAAGACGTTAGGTTTAAAGATGAAATTTACAAATCGATAAGAAGACGTCATAATGAAATGTAATTTGCTATGTTTCTGTGGTAATTACGGGACCGGTCATTTAATAAAGGTGAGTGGCTGTTCCGGAGAGAGTCATGAATAAAATATACACCTATCAGAAGTGGATCATGACAACAAGTAATTGAGGGTCATTTTTCTTTGAAAAGTTGAAAGAGGGGGCAAAATTAATTATAAAAACCTTTTTAGGGATCAAAAACTCTTCTTTTTTTACATTTGAGTAGTTCAGGATTTGAATTTCCAAATAAGACTTTCCCTAAAACTGTTAGTATTGAAAAGCTATATGAGTTCTATGCCATGTTCATATCAATTCAGAACAGAATTGATGGTTTTCGGTGACAGACAATTATGTATTCAACGTTTTTGTTACTGTCTGCTGTATTTTAATATGATGTAGAATGATGCATTTTTAACCTTGATATGAAATTATATATTTAAAAAAGTAGAACCAATTGCATTACATTATTGATTAATAATGATTTAAGCCATTATACAAATTTATAAAACATCAACAACTTGATCAATATTCATAAAAAATATACTTGATTTGTGGATATATCTTGATAAAGACATTTTGTAAGCTCAGGTGGGGGTTGGGAAGGAATAATGTTGACGTGATTTGTCTTACTTTTTTGGGATTGTTAATCAAAATAAGACATACAATCTATATGAGCTCTTTTAGCTAACAAAAGCTAATGTCTCTTATGAATTAAGTATATAACCTTTTGACATGAAAATAGCCTCCATCAACTTTTAGTCTGACAATGGTAGTTTAACATGTTAAGTCTGCCATGGATAATTTAAAAGGAAATGAAATTTCATAATTAATCATTTTGATGTGTAAATTTTCTCTTTTGGTATTTCTGTCTTCTACTCTCTTCTTTTTATCTTAGATTTTAAAGTTCTCTTATGTTCCACTTACTAAGAGGTAATCAATCCCCCAAGGCTTATCTTAGCAGAAATGAATGTAATGTAACTGTAATACATGACTGGTCCCTAAGATAGCAACCGTAATAGTTGACATAAAAAACATCAAAAGTAACCAACAACAACAACGTTTGGACTACAACCTTAAACATTAAGGTGCTTGGGACCTTAAAATCAAACCCAAGTTTAACATTTATCGATTAAATGTATCCTCACCTTGGTGTATCACTTTTAGTTCAAATATACACAATATGATACAACTTTATAAGTTGAATAGCGAAAATAAATACATGTACTGGATGTAACCATCTTAAACTTATATAATCGAAAAATTCCTTGCAAACGTTCTCTTATTCTAATAATGTGCTAATATATGATTAATAATGTTGGGTGACGAACGTTAAACATACTGCGTGATAACAACAAAGGCCGTCCAGAGGTCCCTATACAGTTTCAAATCAGCATAATACATGTATATTTGTATTAGTAACTATTGGAAGAAATCTCACAATCTTCAGATATTCATCTGGATATATTTCTACGGACTTGCGTGTCCTGTCCGTTCTCAATAAAATGAAAGAGATTGGTTTAACTGTGGGTACAGACAAGGGGATACATTACCTCCGTGTCTTTTAGTTGATTTCCCTGATAAAAGTTCCCATGGCTGTAAAATGATCGGGTAACTTTAGATCGCTGATAAAGTCCTGCGTATTTCAGCTTGTACATGTATGTCTCAAGAAACTCTGTTCAGGTAGGTTTGTCTTGTCACCCTGATTAAGTTGAAACATATTAATTGATTGGTTTCTTTCAAGAAATTTTGCTGAAGATATGCTGCATCAGCTCTGTTGATGATCACTTTTATTTGCAAGTCTTTTTTCCAATCATTAAACATTATTTTGCTTTCAATATCATCTCAATTATCTAACGTAAACAAATCTTCAATATAGTTAGTAAGTTGCTGCTAAGCGTCGCTTGAGTGTAATAATATTTCAGCAAATAGCGACGTTATTTCTATTTGCAAAGTTTAAACCATTTCTTTCAGGAGCGGTTGTTGTTCAATGCCTGCTTGAAAATGAAGCCGAGTTTTGTTTTGGGTTTGGTGTTGGTGTTTGTCTGCCTTCAACCGTCGACTCAGTGTAAGTATATTATATTTTAGAACATGAAATGTAAGACCTGACGTCGTTTTATGACAGACACGATATTAAATAATTTAATTTGTTTCATACTTTATGTCTCAGTTGTGCCTCATTCATCTTAACACGTCATTTCTACGTGTTTTACTGAGGAATAAAATATAATATGGATGTGTTGAGAAAAATATTTTTCCAACAGCAAGACAAGGTTTGGTACACCATTCGACATTTTTCCATATATCACCATTTCCTACAGACATATTGGTACCAATGTGGTAAGAATGAACGATAATTACCCGCAAAATACTTGCTCATAGGAAAAACTGTGAAACTTTACCAGCTAAAGTTTTAACTAACTAGTTGAAATACCTTAAGTCCCGAGTGAGTGAATGAGAGATTGTTTTACAACGCTTTGGCAATATTTCAGCCTTTAGAGGCGTGATTTTAATTTCTGATTCTTGAATTCATTATGTAAAACTTTATGTTGATCGAACTGGTAAAACCAATACTTTCATCATTACAAGGGATTTTTTGTTGATGTTGAAGATCATTTTTGACAATAATAGTGTAAGGATGATGACAAGCCGTAGTATACCCTGAAGCTTTTATGAACTGTATTACTATGATTGTGAAAACAAGTGATACGAAATTTTCACCCTTTTCAGACCGATGGGCTGGTATCACGGTTGACAGCACCTCGTGGTATGAGATGCCAAATCTTGACTTCTCAATCATTGGCGAGTACTCGATGGTTTTTGCTGTCCTTGGATGTAAAGGAGCCGACATCATCATCTACGAGATGGTGGACGACGGGGGCTACGTCCTGCTGCGTCTTGGCGACAATGACAACCAATATTCCCTGATGTTTGCAAACACACACTGCGACGAGACTAATGGGTGTACGCCAGGAGCCTATACAACGGGTACCCATCTTGACTGCAGTGCCTACAAAGTGTTTTGGGCTCGCTGGGACAACATCGGAGGCATTGAGGTCGGCTACGACAACATCATCGGAGAGAATGTCTTCATGTCCATGAACTACAATCTTCAAGACGACAATGGAGTGTTCACCTTGAGATATGTGAAGGTCACGTCTAACGTTGTGGGCGAATTCATCACCTACCAGTTTCTTATAGGTATAAAAGGCTTTAACATAAAAAAAACATATATTTTTGGATGGTGTTTATCTGATTCTTACTGAATAAAGCATCGCGAATCATTCTGAAATAGATTGGACAAAGGCCATGTTATTCTCAAGTTTTTTTAAAACGTTCTTAGCTACGACAAGTATGAACCTGGATTATGCTACTCTTTGATTTCTTTAGGCAGCGAGGCACTTGGTGTAGAATAATTCATTGCTTCTATTCAAACAACACGAAATCAAGCACTTGAATGAGTTTAAAGGTAAATGACTATGACAGGGTAAAGAACTTTAAGAACTGTTAAAGAACAGACCATTGTTATTCAATGTAAGTACGTCCTCTTCTTCGAAGACGTTCCCGACAGAACTCTTTGGTACTACTAAATTCTATCGATTTTCCAAATGGAGTAGTTTGACTTAACCTTTTCACGCCTAAGCAACGATTGACAAATGCAGTTTAAACCTTGTTCTTAGTTCTCGGGGATGAAATTAAGAAAATTGATTTTACAGGACAACATTTTGAAAAGCTTATTGGAAAAGGATATCGTTTTGGATATTATGCTCTTAGTTATCCTCACATTCTTCTT